>JZKD02S1672659.1:2342297-2376146 GCA_000966675.3 Picea glauca
ACAGAATTTGAAATGTCCATGATAGGAGAACTGTCATATTTTCTTGGCCTACAAGTAAAACAAAGCTCTGCAGGAATTTTTATTTCTCAAGAAAAATATTTGAAAGAGATGTTGATAAAATTTCAGATGGAATATTCTTCTACAATTAGCACACCTATGGTGGTTGGTTGCAAGCTGAGTAAAGATGATATCTCACCTAATGTTGATCAAAGGACATATCGCTCTATGATAGGTAGTCTTCTATACATCACAGCATCTCGTCCTGATATAATGCAAGATGTTGGAATGATAGGTCGTTTTCAGTCTGCTCCTAAACAAAGTCATTTGGTATATGTCAAAAGGATATTTAAATACTTGAATGGAACAATGACTTATGGTCTATGGTATCCTAAAAATTAGAATTTCTAGTTAACTACTTATTCAGATGCAGACTGGGCAAATTGTGTTGATGAGAGAAAAAGCACAAGTGGAGGAGCATTCTTTCTGGGTGACTCATTAGTTGCATGGCTTAGTAAAAAGAAAGGATCCATTTCATTATCCACTACAGAGGAAAAATACATTGTTGCTGCTACTTGTTGCACACAAATGTTATGGATGATACAAACTCTTGTAGATCTGAAGGTAACTTACACTGATCCTATTCTAATTCATTGTGATAACACCAGTGCCATTAGTGTCTCCAAGAATCTTGTTCTTCATTCCAAGACTAAGCATATTCCAATAAAGTACCATTTTCTCAGAGAACAAATTACAAACAGAATTGTTCAGCTGAATTATATTCCTTCCAAAGAATAGATGGATGATATTTTTACTAAACCATTAGCAACGATCCCTTTTGGATATATTCGTCAAAAATTGGGGGTTATAATTTCTTGTGCCTAATCTGCTCACCTGGTCAGGGGGCGTACTTATTGAATATCTGGTGTATTTCCAAGATGCTTACAATCGACAGGGGGAGTATGTTTTGCAACAAGATCAGGGGAAGAATGTTTCTTCTTTGACATTGATGTCAAAGGGGGAGAAAAGAGTTCGGGAGAAGAGTCGAGTCCGAATGCATGCGGGTACTTGTATTGCCATCAATGCCAAAGGGGGATATTGTTAGCAAATATTTAACAGACATCAAATGACATGAGTACAGGAAGAATGTACAGAGGATTGTTGGCATGTTTTACAGGCAGCGTATACTTGTCATTGATGGAAAGTAAAGTAGTGATGATGGCTTGAGTATAGCAGCAATGATCAACGGTGCAATGACAATCAGGAAAGAGAAACAACCGTGTTAGTTGGATCCCCTTCAAATTCCCGATAGACCGATGGCCATCAGATCTGAATAAGAGCATACTGAAGAGGTAGGCCCGTAAGGTTTGAGAAGCATTTCTATTCATTGGATAACCCTTCAAATTCTCGATGAATGAGGATCGTCAGATCTGAATGTAGACAACAAGAGCACACTGAAGAGGAGGAAATATCTCAGACGTTATATCCAAGCGAAGGACCCGACCATCATTGGATCAAGGAGAACTTGTACGCTCTTTAAAGTACAAGGAGAAGTGGGCGTACAAAATTCTGAAAGAAGGAGGACCGTCCATTTATAGGTAGGACACGTGGGGATAGATCATCAGTTCACTGACTAGAGAGTCAAAGGAACGATGTTCCCTAACCTCTCGAAATCACGATTTAATCTTAGCCGTCAGATTAAGGTTGAATTTGAACCATTGATTCCAGTCCATGTCGGAGTTTCGGGGATCGAGAGTTGGAGATGTCAAGTAATATCATCCACAGGAATCCCGATTTTGCGATATGAAAAATCGTGACTTAATCACAGCCATTGAATCAAGATCAGATCCGAACCATTGATCCAAATCCATATCGAAGTTTCACAAATCACGACATGGAGAGGGAAAAGAAACAATGCAACAAGAATTCTGAAATCGCGATATGCAAAATCATGATTTAATCGCAGCCACTGAATCAAGATTGAATATAGACCATTGATCGAAGTCCATTTCAGGGTTTTGAGGATCGAGTGTTCGAGATTTCCAAGAATATTAACATCAAGAATCTCGATATTGCGATATGCGAAATCGCAACGTAATTGCAACCGTCATATCAAGATGTGATCTGGACCGTTGATACGACTCCATTATGGAGTTTCGTGGATCGGGACTTTGAAGTGACGAAAACACTGAACATCAAGAGTGTCGAAATCGTGATGTGTGAAATCTCAACTAAATATGAACCGTCATATCAAGATGTGATCTAGACCATTGATCTGACTTCTTTAAGGAGTTTCGTGGATCAATATTTGTAAGTGACAAGAACATTGAACATCAGGAATGTCGAAATCACGATATGCGAAATCGTGGAATGATCTGAACCGTCAGATCAAGTGTTGATCAGAGGGTTACTTTTCTCTCTCACAGTTAATTCCTTAGTTTCGAATCTATTAGTGAAACAGACTCATGATTGCCGATTAGTTGGCATTTTAGTTGCTGAGACAATTGTCTTCCTTTTGCCTAAGGAGATGGGAAGTTGAACCGTCGTGAGTGTGTATAAAATAAAATGATACAGACAACATGAGGTTGGTCATTATGGATGAGAAATGAATAAAACTATAAGAAAGGGAAAATTGGATAGTGCAGAGTGAGATGGAGAATATGCACAGTGTGAGATGAAACTCAGGGAAGAGTGACTGATGATGAAGAAAATTTGAAGATGAGCAGAATGACAAAAGAAGTTGATGCAGAGAAGACCTGTTGAATAGATAGAGGAATAAATGAATTGCAGAATAGTTAGAAGATGACCAGATTTACAGAACAAAGAAAGATTGGTAAGAATTGATTTATCTGTGTAGTTGAATGTTTATTTGTTCATTTATATTCTAGGGAGGTTGGGAGGTGCTCAGGAGGACTATTGTCCTCAGAAGTTCAAGTGAGATATTGAACACAGGAAGTTGTAGCTTCCATCTGGTTGCAGCCAAAGAAACCGGGGTGGTAGGGTGGTGCAAGGGAGAACAAGTGTTCTCTATTATACAGGTTGGAGCCTGTGTAACTGGAAGTTGGTGCTTCCATCCAGTTGGTGCTGGAACGTTAAGGGAGTTGGTGCTTCCTTCTAGTGGGTGCTAGAGAAACCAGAGAGTTGGTGCTCTTAAACAAGTTGCAGCTTGTAAAACAAAGATAGTAGCCTCACATTGAGTTGGTGCTCAATTACAGATGATGTACAGAACTTAAAAGACTGCCTATCATTTCGAAGAAGAAGAGGTTGTCTCCCTTTATGGGTTTCCTCGTGAAAATCTGTCTCTGTGTATACCTTATGTGTGACTGATGCTCTTTACTTTTACTGTCCATATGTTGTATATTGTTGATGATCACTTGAACAAATATTAATAATGTTTTAATAGACTTAAGATTGTTTAAGCTCAATTACAACTGATTCACCCCCCCCCTCTCAGTTGTCTTAGTAATTTCAACAGAGCTTACTTATGACTCTGAGTCTTAGAGAAGACTCTTGCATGCACTCCTTGCAGCAACCTTCAGCCACTTCCAAGCGTTGAGATTCCTTTGACCCTGCACACACCTGCAGCAGCAGTCTCTCAATGTTCACTCAGGTTCACAACCCTAAAACTTCGTTCATCCTGCACAATCCTTGCATGGCTCCTGTGCCCAACTGCACTTCTGCGTGAATGAGATCAAAAGATAAACCACCTGAGTCCTTTGTCAACACACTCCTTGCAGACACTTCAACTGCACTCCTTGCAGGAACTCTGGCTCAGGTAGAGAAACAATTGAAACTCATTCCTACTTCCTTTCAGACTTCAAACTCAAACATGAAATCATATACATAGCATATAAAGAAAATGCATAACGGGAAGAAAACATTCACGAGCATATCATTCAACATCAATACACAGAAAACAATCACGAAACCATGCATTCAAATAAATCTCTTTCTATTAATCCAAATAGTTGTACATGGGTGTTCTTACACAAATCTCTTCTTCTCCTCTATGCTCTTCAATAATTCTTCTGATCTAATGTTACAATACACAATGAGGGTGTGTATATCCCATTTCCCTCTTGCACTCCAAAAATGTCTAATCTAGAATTGAATTCTACCTAATTTCATTAACTACTTTAAATGCCTTCTATCTACTAGGGACGAGAAAAAATCGCTCAAGGTCTGTTTACATTATACAAGTGTGCTTCATTAAATTGCCACATTTATGTTCGCACATCAACTCCAAGAGAAATTCAAAATTTGTGCTGGCTTGTCCAGTTGTCCTTCACTTCCGCGTTGGATCGCTTAATGTTGGAGATGCTCCTGCATCACTCAGGCATTGACATCCGATATGGAGTTCTTTCTATTGGTTCAGCTCCAGGTTTCAAGTCGATAATAAAATCCAAATCTCCTTCGAGAAGAAAACCTAGTAACTCTTCTATAAACACGTATGCAAACTCTTGTACTACAGGAAGGTTTTCTAATCCTAAGATTGCATAAATATTGCATCCCTTGTGCATTTTCTTCTGTAGTTGTAGGAAAGAAATGAAATTGAAGGACAATCCTTAGTTTCTTCCTACAATCACTCCTCTCTTTCCCACATCATCTGTTAGACTTAACTGTTTTATCTTACAGTTGAGTATCAAATCATGTGATTCCAACCAGTCCATATCAATCACTATTTCATACAATCCTAAGACCGTGACATATAGGTTGGCCTTCACTTCAAAAACTGCCAAGCTAATGCTATAGTCTGTAACCCTTCCTCTAATCTTCTGTTTGGAACCCGAAGCCATTTTTATGTATCTAAACTTTCTCTGCTCGACTTCCTTTACCTTAATTATATTTAGCGATGAACTAGTAATAAAGCTCTCTGTAGCACCTAGATATATCAAAATAATAAAGGTCTAGTCGATGATTGTACCTGACATCTCGAACATGGTGGATTGGTTCTCGGCCGAGTGGTTATTCACCACTGCATGAATCTTGTGGGCCTTGCCCAAATCTCCCACTATAGTGGGTCCTGTTGATTCGATCTCCCTGGCCTTATCAATATGATAGTCTTGTTGGTAATGTGGCTCTCCACATGTCCAACATCTAGTCTTTGGTCTAGTACCTCTGGTCCCTGAAGTAGAAGTTGTTGGCCTACCAGCTTGAGATCCTGGTATGTTCTACTGAACATGCCTAAACTATTTCTTCTGAAGCAACGGTCCTCTATATGGAGTCCTCTGTTGAGGAGTCGATCGTCATGATATCATGAACATGGGTCCTCTAGACACATATCGATACCTTGATGTCTTTCTAGATGGTATCTGATGTTGTTGCACTCTTGATGTTTTCTTTCAATTCAGTCTTATAGGAGTCCTTACCTGACCCTTGTTGGTTATTTCTTCCTCAGCTATGAGTGCCTTCTGTAATGCATCGTGCAACCTACGAGGCATTAGGATCCCCACCTTCGCACGAATGTTGAAGTTAAGTCCAAACACAAACTTTTTGACCTTTAGCTTCTCTATGTTCAAATGTGGAGCATACCTAAGAAACTCCATGTATCAGGCTTCATACTATGGCACTGTACGACCACCCTATCATAAGGCATTGAAGTCATTGAGTTGGCACTCAATGAATTCCTCTGAAAAATACCTCTCCCGAAACCACTCCTTAAATGGTTCTCATAACATGTCTTCGACGACCATGTTTAGTTGAGGTAGGAGAATCTTCCACCATAGAAGAGCACTCCCCTTCAGCTGAAATACCTCCATAGAGACTTTCATGTTGGAGGTGTAGTCATGAAGTGAAACTCAAATTTCCATGTTCTCCAACCATGCCTCATAAGCTGAGCTGTCCATGACATCCATGAACTTGGGAAACTTCACCTTCTCGAGTTATCTATGAATTCTACCACTTCCATCTAGAGTGCATTGTGAACCCTCATTAAGTACATGTTCCCTAGCCTCATCTTAATCTATTCGGTTAATCAAGGCCTCTGACATCCTATGAAAGGAACTCATCAAACCAACCACATCTCCCACAGCAAACTACTCCTTCTCAAGGACTTGTTCTTCTCCTTGGGGGTTATACCCCTCTGGCATGGATGCTACTAGGGGTGTTTCACCAACTCCCCTAGCACAATGTCATCTACCTCCACGACTTCCTCTAACCATGATTACCAGCATGGAAAATTTCAAATTTTAATTAGAGATAATGTCTAAGTCATAAGTTTAACACAAGGGAAGGTGTAACAGTCCAATTCATAGGGTCGAATGTTCTTTGATACCATATGTAATGACCCCTCCATTACATATACATTTAGTGATGTACACTAGGTAAATATTTTTTTATTTTGTTTGGCTTTAGGAAATTAAAACATCACCACATAACAAATAGTGACATTGTTGTTCCTGAGTCTGTACTTAAGGCTTAAAAGTACAGTGTCAAGGCATATGAAAGCGGTTAAAAGGTGTAGAAGGGAGAAACTTCAACCTTCAGAGAAGGAAACTAAGGAAGATTTCTTCGTTGGCGTTGCCTAGCTTCCAACTGTTCCTGGATAGTTATGTCTCGTTCAATGGCTACCCATGATTGTTCAAGTTCGACCCAGTTAGTTTTCGTTTTAAGGATGGTGTTGAAGAGGTTTAAGGCGATGTGTGTTTGGTTCAATAGTCTGGGTTCAACGTTAGGTTGAGTTGGTACAAGAACTGTCATGGGGGAGCAGCACAGGTAGGAAAACTTTAAGAAACGTTGAGTGTTGTCTTAGTTTGGTCTTATAAAAGAGAACTTGCAGTTGCAGAATTAAAATATGGATGAAAATCTAAGGCTCGTTCCCGTAACTGTATTATATTTTAATAAAAGGTATGAGATGGGAGAAAAACATTGAGCCATTTACAGTGAAAAGTTCCTACCAGGGGAAAATCTCACGACGTAAACAGGAGAAGAAATTATGTAAGAACATAACCAATGTAACAAAGAATATATGTAGAATTCTGAAAATGCAGATTGGTCTTACACCGCTGATAGCTGGTGCAGAGGAAAGACAATAAACAATTACAGAAAACTCAAATTCATTCGTTATAGTAGTGGTCTTACTAAAGTATAATGAAGCACATCAATTATGAATATGAATTGAAATGGAAAAATGAGAAACAAGGAAGCAAACTTGTAATACAATAGTGATGGAATTGAGAATCTCCAGATCTTCTTGTATTAAACCTCAATGTAAAAAACTCTATTACAAAACCTCAAAAAGGGTCCAACCCTATTTATTTCTTTCTGGGGTATATTTATACAATTTTCACAAAGCAGGTAGAATCTCAATAGTCGCAAAATTTCAGTTATGACAGAGGAGAGAGAAATTGCTTCATTTCTCCTACTCTGTCTTCACTTGGTGCCAGGTGTTTGTCGTCGCACGGACTCGGTGCAGGCGATACATCTTTCCACTAGCTGGGATATGAGCCATGATGGTTCCACTTGACAGTTGGCCTCGACGAAGTAACACTCTCGGGCTATATGTTGCAGCTTGTCCTCCATTTGTGCATCGATGATGTCGAGGGCACTTAGTTGCACGCTAGGTTTGATCATGTACTTATCAACTTGGACTATATCCACCATATTCATCTGAGATATATCAGCTGAATCTCTTTCTTCCTTATCTTTCATATCAAGTCAGATATGTTCCACATTCATTTGCATCAACGCTTCGGCATTGCCTACGCTATCAATGCCCAGCAGCTCACCATCTATAGAATTAAAGGCTTCTTATAGGGAATTGGTTACTTTTTGGGCTTGCTCCTTGTCCATGGCAATGTTGTGCTCCCAATCCTTCAACAAAATATTTCCTCGGGTTTGCTCCGAAATGGTGAACCTGGGAGTATCCGCCAAAACCCGGTTGTTAGTGGCTATTATCGCCTCCTGGAAGGTGACCCGAGCTGCTCTTGCATCCCTTTCTCTGGCCGATAAGTTCTCGAAAAATTGATGGACCAATAGACAGTTTTCCCGAATTGCTCCCACCTTGGTGAGAAAATTCTGTTGTGTCCAAGAGATTTTGCTCCGAATCTCAATCGCTTGGGATTTAAATATCCCGATGTCTATCATTTTGCTCTCGGAGATTTCTACCCAAGCCTGCAGTTGTTCAATCAAACTCTTTTGTTGGCTCGCCTGCATTCGACCGTCTCGGACCACCAACTGTGCTTGCTCAAGCTTAGCTCTGATCACCTCTATTTCATTTTTGTCGGCCAATATGGCCTATTCCATTTCCACGCTCTCCTGACCTTTAGCATTCTCCGCGGCTGTGGCCAATCTGTCTTCAAGAGTCCTAATTAGGCGATTCTTTCTCTTAAGTTGGTTCTTCAAAAGCCCGACTAAGAATTGATTCACCGAGGCATACGCTCCTAGCATCCCTGCGATCTCAGTGGCGAATTGCTCATTCTTTTTAACTTTTCCATCTGTCATGACTTTGTACTTTTTAGCAGTAGATTCTCCTTCTTGGTAAAATTTCCTTTTTACTACCGCTTTCCTCTTTTTATCCAATAAAAACTCATTCGGAGGGAGTTCTTCTGCTCTTATGGGCCTCATCTCCTCATTGAATATCCATCCTTCTTCTATAGTCCCCGGCGTTGACTGCAAAGGAGTGACAGAGGTGATGGGTTCCCTGATCTGTTTCATCGATTTTCCTGGGGTGTCGACCGGGTTCTGCTTCTTTGGCGGTTCTGGGGTCTTTCTCTTGGTCTCCGGATTCTGTTTCTTAGGCGGGTTCGGAGTCTTTACCTCTACTTCGGGATTCTTCGTTTTCTCCTCCTTATCCTGGTGTTTCCCCAATTTGGGAGTTGCATCTTTAGAACCTTCAACCTCATTTTGTTTCACCTCTAAAATACCCGAACCTTCACCCCGCAATACAGCAAGGAGACAACTTCGTCGGTGTTCTTGGAATTTCAACACCTCGGCTCTATCCTCGGGTGCCAATGATTAGATCCGAGCCAGAATTTCTTCGTAAGACATCGCTCCTCGAAAAATGTCATACGAGGGTGAATTCTCATTCTCAAACCTTTTGAGCCCACAATTAGCCAAATGATTGCTTACGACCCTCTGTGGATCGTGTTTCTTATATTCGATGGAGACCAAATTAAGGTCTTCCAGGGCTGCAGCCTCGGCTTTGGCATGCCTGAAATCTAATAAAGAATAAGAATTAAAACGAATGGGAAAAGATGGCCAAACATTCTTCGAGTACCCTTTGAGCTCTTTACTTACTCCGCCAATTACCGTCTGGTGGGCGACCTCGTGACAATATAGCTTGTTGGGAATGAATAATGGCAGCGCATGCGGGGGAACAGAAGCCCCGAAAACTCTGAGGTATGAAAATTCAGCCTCCACGTACCAGTCCTCTATGCTGCTAATATTTGTTGCTATGCTATCCGAGATATGAGGTGGGGGTGACCAAAAATGGTGACATGCAGGGGCACCATCACCCAGTTAAAAATTTCATATGCGAAATTTTCTGCTTTGTTCTCCCATAGTTTTTCATGATATACATGTATGGGTTTTTCTTGGGCCGGAGTCCAACCCCAACTCATCAATGGAAATGGTGTCATAGAACAGATTGCATCCATTATGTATGCGGACATGAAGAACGATGATGCCTTCCCATTCTCCTTCTTCTCCCGATACCCTGTGACCCGATTTGCCAAGATATCCGAAAGAAACTTTGCCCAATTAAAAGAGAAACCTTCCATGACCCGAAACATAAGAGAAACCCACGCAAGGAAAAAATGCGATGTGTCCTCTCTCCCATATAGCCGGCATGTCATCATGGCCACATATTTATACTGCGGCTCCAACGAAGCGATTGAATAAATGTCGTGGTCATTAGCTCTGAACTTTGCGGTGCATGAAACCCAATCCTTTATCAAATCGGACATGGTTTTATCATACTGTGTGCACTCCTTCTCCTTGAATTCCTCCAGGAACTCAGTGCGATATGTGTAGTCGAATGTCGTGGGTAGCTTATACATGGTTTGCATATGCTCATGCCTAAAAGTCCCTACGGTAACTCTCTGTTCATTCATGATAGTCCTGGTTGGTATGTCTACATGATCTAATGCCCATCGGACCATGTCGTAATATGGGAACAATCGTGGCCTTGATGCTACCCTGTGCATCCTGGATTGGACTACTATTTTGTACTTGGTGTTCAAATCATCTCTTTCGTTGTCATCAGAGTCATATGAATAATCCACCAATTCAGATTGCAGAATGTCTGAAACAAATGACCAGTTAGGGACTGAGTCGACACTTCGAGGCGAAGTATCGAAGACATTATCTGAGCCTTGTCCTGCAACCTCGACATTCGCCTTTGCTGCTTTCCGTGGAGCCATGGCTGAA
This sequence comes from Picea glauca, assembly GCA_000966675.3. Lineage (NCBI taxonomy): Eukaryota > Viridiplantae > Streptophyta > Pinopsida > Pinales > Pinaceae > Picea > Picea glauca. The sequence goes on from JZKD02S1672659.1 coordinate 2,352,663, forward strand.
GCTTGCGTTTTATCTCTTCTACGATAGAACTACATATACATACAGAAGTTAGTTTACTCAGAAGTAATGAGCACTGCGTGCTATGAAAAATGCATAATGAAACGCAGCTCTTACATATATTTGAAAAAATGGTACCTTTCAAAACAAGCTTGTCCAATCATATTTAGAATTAAATTTTCGCTGTAAAAACCGATCTTGTATTCATAGATTTACCCTATTTCCCATTAATGTCATAAATTTTGGTGGTTTTAAAAGTCAGTTTGGCATATGGAGTGAAAAGGCATTCCTCGAGAATCGTGCAATCATCGAGACGCGGGATGTGTCTTGATTTAGTTTAAATACTTCAATCTTGCCAACGGTAATTAATATCTCGCTACTCGTTATATCGAGGATTTTCCTTTAACAATTCGAGTCTCCAACTCCCGAGACTGTGAGGATCGACTTGGTTTAATTAAAGGTAATCGCGATTTGGGATTTGATTAATTTTATAATTATCACCTTCGCTATATCGCAACTCAGAGCTTTGAGAATAAGTTTCTGGGAGATTTATATGCTGAGTCACGAAACCGTGAGATTGCGATAACAAGACTCAATTAAGGGGAAGATAATCTTGAATTAAGTGACTAATTAATCATGTTATAATTACGTCGTGACTTCGTGAGTCGGGGTTTAGAAGCTGTAACTTTTGGAAAAGATAGTGTCGAGTGGTGAAATGCTGAGAACAACCTTTACCACGATTATCTTTTTGCCTTTGATCCTTGACATGGGTTATCCAGAAAAGACCTCGTATTCTCGGCCCTCAGGGTCGTAAAAATAAATATTTTGGTTTGGAAAATGCCAAGGCGTGAAACCCCGACAACGTCTAATCATGAGTTAAAAGGTTTTAATCTGGTTACTGCTTTGAGTGAAAAATAAAAACGACTTCGTCGTTTCGTGACTCGGGAAGTGTGAATTCATGAATTATAGTATCCGACCTGTGAGATCCTGAAGTAAAACAAAAGAATGAACATTATAATGAAAGGTAGGACTCGTTTCGAGAGTATAAAATCATTGTTGCTCATGTGACAAGGTTTCAGAGGTCCCAAAATCTCAAAAAAGAAAAAGAAAACCATCTTTGGATTTCAAGTATCAAACGAAAATTGTGATAGACAAAACAAAACAATGGCGGCTCCAATAGGCACCATAAACACATCATCCTAATTAATAACGACACGTGATCAATGCATTAACATAATTAATAGTGACACACAATTCAATGCATTAACATAATTAATAACGACACATAATCAACACATATCATGAAATAGTGACGCAAAATCAACACATCACGATCAAGTGAAGCAAGATACTAATAATTGATCAACCATGTCACTGGATATTAAAGGAAAATACCTGCCCAACCTATCCTGCATGGTTTGGACCTCCAAGACACATAAGCAACATTCAAGTCTAGGATTCATCTGATTGATTTTTACCACTTAAGGTCTCAGGACTGGCGATTGTTCTGAGGAACAAGGAGGTGTTAAATCCCATTAATCAATCATAATCTGAAATCCAAACTAGTTTCATTAACCATAATTAACCATCATTTCGTCATAGTGAAAGGACTAATCTATTTTACTTATTCATCATCCAACAATAATTAAGAGATATTTGAGAAAGAGAATAAGACATAAAGATTTATAAAACACAAGAGCATCAGTAAGATTCTTGTAATAAGTAGAGATCTATCATGCCCGTCATTAGCAACTTGTCAAGGTCAAGTTCATTCAAGTCAAGAAATCATTTATTAGTTACTTCAAGCTACTGTAATAAGTACAATTCTTTATGTAGTGCAACTACGTATATATATTTAATTTACCTATCTTGATTTATTAGCACAATAAGAATTATGTAAGGTCCCTCCATACACACAAAGGTAAGTGAATGTAACTAAGTACCATATTACTTTTTATGAGATACACGAGGCTACAAAAAGTTTTCGATAATTATATAATCAAGAACAATTAATTTACAATGTCTACAGTTATAGGTGTCAATCTATTCAATTCCATTATCGCTATAATTTTCAGCGAACCATAAAACACCACATACATAACATTATAACAAGTCTAAATTCAAGAAATACATTTACCTCTTCACAATAAAATAGGCACTTGTAGTCCATCAATCACCAATTAGATTACACATTACTAGAACTACTCCCATGTAATTGATCCTTACAATTCCATAAACTATTAACAACTAGAAATCCAATTGTATATAATATTATTCAAGGCTCAACATGTAATATGTGTTGTGATCTTGAGAGGATAACATTTGGAAGTTTATCCTTGTGTAATTATCAATTCACCTAGAACTAAATAATGTCCTAATATAAATTCCAATAATTTAAATTTCTCATTATCAATTTGCTTTCCAAATATTAATTCTAATTCATTCATTAAGTTTGATTATTAACAAATCCAATGTATAAATATAAGACATTGTCCAATGCCAATATTCAGCCATAAATGATATTTTGTAGCCATAGTCAGTATTAGGTATATTTTCTAATTTAGTTCAACCTACTACAACATAAATGTCTATTGAAAAACAACAAATTCACCTTATTATTAGTACTAGCTCATTAATTACCTTACATAATTTCATCTTCTCCCTTAAGTATTTTAGTTATGACGTAATTAAATTACAAATTATACCTACACTTTATAACTATGGGGGGGCAGTCTCGTTTTCTTAATCAATATGATAGTATAGTTACAACTTGGTATATATTAATTATTAAATGATAACTGAACTATAAATTGGAAATTCAATGTAAAAATAACTTAAGTAAATTCATCTTCTCGATATCAATCTTTATATAAAAACATACGTAGTCAATGTAATTATAGAACACATCTTGATCAACACAATAATCAAGCCAATCCTTTATGACAACAATTAATTATTAAAAAAATTGTTCGAGTCCAGAAGGTGACAGAAAATGTGATTGACTAATTACACAGGGAATCTAGGTCACATCAATCTACATGGAAGATGTAACCGCGATTTAAGGGAAAATTTCACTTATTTTGTAGGGTTTCCCAAGGCATACACAAATCCCTTAAGGAGTTAATAGAATGTTAAATTCTCATGGTATCCACTTTTGGAAATTCTCTTTGAAAATATATTAATAAAAAAAGTGTAAGGTCTCTTCCAACAGAGCCTTATAAATCATAAATTAAAATAGAGAAATGCTAACCTAACCTTAAACCATTCGTTATTCATCATAATAATCCACTACATATTCAACATATTAATATTTATGAGTAGATCATAATAAATTTCATAACACAGCAGAATAATGAAAATACATACCTCTAACTGATGCTACTGTTGTCCTCCAACTCTGCCTGATGCTCTGCCAAAAACCGTCTTACCTCCCAGCCAGCTAGGAACATAGCCTCTCTGGCTCCCTAGCTCTAGGATTCCATAAGGATTCTTGGCCCTCGAGCCCAAAACTCCCAACAACAGGTGCCCCCTTGTAACAATCCTACAACAATCTTCTCCAACCAAAATCAGTAATACCGTCTTCCAATCTCCCCAAAATGCTCCAATACAGTCTCCCAATATGAAAAATAATGCTCCTCCAAAAGTCCCAAAAAGCCCCCCCCTCTCGAATGTTTTTTTCCTCCTCTTATCCTCCTTTCCCCCTCTCTCATTCACTGCCTTCTCCCTTTCATTAAGACTCACCCACCTTATCCCTCCATTCAATGCCAACCACCTTATCCCCTTTCTCTTAAATGGTTCCCTCATTCAATACATTAAGTTTTCATTTAATAAATTAAAATTTATTAAACTCAGATTCATTAACCAAATATTTAATCAGTTAATTAATTAATTAACTAATATACATTAAACAATTATTAAATCAAGATAATTAATTAATTAATTAATTAATATACACTAAACAATTAATAATTGAGGACAATTAATTGATTAATTAATTAAACTTAATATACTTTAAACAAATAATTAACTATGACAATTAATTATTTAACTAGGGTTGTTACATACACCCACCCTTCAGGAAACTTCGTCCCGAAGTTTAAAGTATTTTATGATACAAGGGAAACAACACATGGTTCTCACATTCATATCCAATAAACAATGTTATGAGTAAGTAAGCCAAGAAAACTCATACATACTAGTGTACATGTGCAAGAAATGCATGTGTAGCTACTACATACAAGTCTCGTGCATGTACTAATAACAATAACTATCACCTCTATAGTAATTTTTGTATGCATCCAATCCATTCAACAAGAATATTCAATTTATAAAAGACAATAACCTAATAAAATGTTTGCGAAATCCTTTAATTACAATTAACTAGCTCAACAATGTTATTTAGACAATTGTAGTTTAGTTAAGTAATTATGAATATTCATATATACACATTTTCTTTTCAGAAGGAAAAACAATAAATTCCACCATAAGGCAAATCTCCATACACTCTCAACTAATTCTACTCATCCTTCCTCCCTAACTTACTTCCATCTTCCATTCCTATCCTTCCTCTGTTGGACTATCTTGGAGCGTCAACTATATTGACCTAACTCCAAATAGAACCCGTAAGAAGAAGTGTCACTATCTTGACCAAGCTTCCCTAGCAGGCAACTGACAATCATCATCACACGTCTAGGGGAGCATGAGCTAACACCGTCCTCCCATGACTCCAGCTTTAAGAGGATACACAGTGGGAAATAGCTCCACCCCTCCTAACAGGACTAGGGTCCACACCCTACAATGGAATATATAGTGGCATCATGTTGCTAGGAGTTTTGTCATCGTTTATTCAGTTTTGGGCAGTTTCACCTCCTGAAATCTTGCACTGGTCCACATATAATAGCAATGTATCCAAACCAATATAATTTCACATACAAATATTCATACCATATTGTTTCTTGGTCGGTGGTCATGACATCCACTTTCATCACCATTATCCCTTGGCTATTTCATAGACCAATAACTTGCAAATTAGTCTGTAACACAAACTCATACATATCTATGCATTATCATCATGTAATTTCATACAACCATAATTTCAATTTGGTACTCGCATACCAATAAGTTTAACATCAAAGTTTTCAAGTTAGAAATAGATCTCATAATATCCCATAATTCAATTAACGACACCCATTCATAGAATTATCATTTACATAATAGATTGCATCATATCCACCATCATTCAAATAACATTTAAATCTTCATGGGATTCACATTCACACAGTATATCGCATCATATCCTTCATCATCAATAACACTTAAACATTCATAGAATTTACATTCACATAGTAGATCACATCATATCCATCATCCTCAATAACATTTAAATATTCATAAAATTTACATTCTCATAATATATCACATCATATCCAACATTATTCAAATACGTTTAAACATTCATAAAGGTTCATACATATTAAAAGTTCAAGTGTATCATTTAATAGTTTCACTGTGAATAGAAAATAAAGGTGTTTAGGCCTCAGGTAATCATGGTTGTCTAAGTCAAAAGGTGGCGTTACATACACACAACCTTCGAGAACATATTCTCGAAGTGGTAAAAAAAGTGAGGGAAAATCGCGTCGTAACGTTTCAACATCTTCCCAAGTAGCAGATCCTAGACTATACTTGTCCCACTGGACCTTTACTCGGTATACTAGACGGTTCCTGAGCTATCAGATTCTATGGTCCAATATGCATAATGGTTCTACCGTGAGGGTTCTCACGTCCGATACCTACAATTACTTCCAATTTATTTTATGTGATTCATCAACAACATAATGACGTAGAATATATACATGAAAAACATTATGAGTTTTATGCAAGTGGGGTGGCAGTATGAGACGATAGGCAATAGGTCCAATTTTCTCTTGGATTTTGAATGGTCCTATAAACCGAGGTGACAACTTTGTCCCCTTCCTGAACCGAATGGTACTCTTATTAGGCCTAATATGAATGTAAACTTGATCTCCCACTTTATAAATTCGATCAATCCTGTGTGCATCCGCATAAATTTTCTGTCTATCCTATGCTTCCTTTAGTCTCTACCTAATTTGAATCACCTGTTCCTCCATCTCTTGAATCAGCTCTGGCCCAACTGTTACTCGGTCTTCTAATCTTTCCCAACTCAATGGTGTTCTGCATGGCCTTCCATACAGAGCTTCGTAGGGTGGCATTCCGATGGAGCTATGAAAAATGTTATTGTAGGCGAACTCTACCAAAGGTAGGTACTTCTCACAATGGGTTTGATTATCCATGACATACATCCTAAGCATGAATTCCATGATGTAAGGTTCGGCTCCACAAAGCCTTATAAAACCCAAAAGAATTTATTTGATAGAATGCTAACCTAACATTTATTTTACTTCATAATTAGCATATAACAAAAACCAACATATATAAAATTTATTGAGCTGAACATAATAACTTACAGACAACCTTATAAAACTTTATACTCCTTAAATGCATAAAAAAATACGTAAATTAAAATACCTTGGTTTGATGCTAAACTTTTGCTTGTCTTGTTGCTAAAATTCCGCTTGTATTGTTGACCTTCATGTTGTTTCTTTGCCTAACTTGATGCACTGATCAACTCCGCCCAAACCATGTTTCCTCCCTGCCAGCTAGGATAGCTTCCTAGCTCCAGGATACCATATGGATATCCTGGCCCCCATACCCAAAACCCCCAGCAAACCGGTGCCCCCTTCTTGGCAGCCAATTCAAACATTTCTATTGTCCTATAAGCTGCCTACACCTATGTCTTCTAAATTTTAAATTGTCATCGCATTTTTCAAATAGATGATATTTTCATTTCTTGTGACACTTGCAAATTTGTCTCCATTAAGTTTTCACGACTGTAAACGTGAAAACTTCTCCTTTCGAGGTCACCTTTCGATCACTATTTGAACTGTCGTTATCTTTTTATCGATATTTTCTATGGCACTTACCTTTGGTTTATCGTTATGTCGCTGAAAGGATTTTCGAACTATGCCTATTTTGACATTCTTATATTGATTCCATAGCTTGATTTTATTAAGTTTGTGAGGCATTGAGCATATAGATTTATACTTTTTTGTGACTTGCCTAATCATTGATTCTATGAATTGCATAGGGGTCATGATTTATTTTTGTTTTTATATATGATGTGATCCTTATGTTAATATTTTTATAACTCTTGGATTGTCAATTTTATGAGTATCGATTGGCACAATGGTTTAAAACTTTTGATTTATACAATGGCGCATGGCTAACATTTGGTGTTGGTTACACATTGAATATTCATGGTTTAAAAACTATAGTTGTTTTGGCGCGTTGGCATAACACTCACCATTTGATTCTTTGGTTGGCCAAAGGATATGGTTTATGAACTATGCTATGATTGATTGAACAAATGTGGAATTTTCCGGTTGTACTTTACCATAACTATTATGCATGGTGGTGAATAACTCCACCACCCTCGCATGCGCACATTAATTATTTCCCCCTTTGATCGTTCATTGTTGTTAGCCTGAATAGCTCTGCTCCTATGCATTGGTGAATTCGAACCAAACCCTTACCATGTGCTCGCATCATGGCCCCAGTCGTCCGGCCTGAACCCAATGGAGCCAGGCCCTGTTGATGTTTGACAGTGCCCACAGTGACCTTGAGGAAAATGGGTGGCTTCCATTTATACAAAAATTCAAGGGTTTTAACCTCTGCGTAGCTCGACAATTTGCTTTGACCTTTTATGGTTGTCGAGCCAAGGTCGGCGATATTCAATTGGAAATTGGTGAACAGTTTATCAGTCTTGCTACGGGTTTGCCTGCCACTGGACAACGATGGTCCAAGAATTGAAAAGTAGAGGAGGTCCCATGGACACTGCTCTTCCAGTCGCGTAAAATCACCTCCTGTGATAAAGGTTTGCCAGTAACTATGCTTAAACATCATTGGCATGATTAATTGATGATAATCAAATAGTTTATCACCTGCGAAGGTCGGTACGGGTTTGTATTCTTACACCACCTTCGTTTGATTATGGTTTTTATGGGTTATCAGCTCAATATGCCCTATTATTTGTATAGAAGCCTGTTTAAAATGTCAAAGAAGTACAAAAGAAATCAGGCTGATAGTAGCCTTTTTCATTATGGGCTGGTTAAGATTATTGTTGTCTTTCATTTGAGTCTACACGAAGATTGTTGGAGCAATTTCATTGCTCGGAATGATTTTGAGGATTCAAACCCTCCACAAGTCGACAAACCAGTGGTGAGCGAGGTCAAGGTTGTACCCCCAGTACCCTACAATATCCTTCTACCTAAACCCTCGGCTGATCCTCCTACCGACCTGCCCCACATTGTGACTAAGGGTGTTGAGACTGTTAAGCCTATGGGCAAAAAGCTCAAGGCAAATATCACTGCAAACACCAAAGGGAAAAAGAATGCATGTTTAATTTCATGAATGGCAAGAAACAAGCCAAAGCCCCCTGTCGAGCCTAACCCTATCGTGTTGAGTGAGGACTCTGATTCGGAAGTGGAGCGTTTCTTGGCTAGCAAATACCCCTATTCGCAAGGTTTGTGTGTCGAACCCTTGTATGACTTTGTGTCAAACCTATCCCCCTGCCTGCAGGACGACCCTAACTACCCAGGCATTAAGTTTCCTTGTGAATCCCCCGGTCATTTATCCAAACCCTCTCCTGCTCTGTCTAAACCTACAATGCCACCCTGTAATCAATGCAGTTCGTCGTTAGAGAGATATTATCTGGATGTCCCTATTCTCCAGTCAAGAATTCACTCTTTGGAGGACTAGGTTGCACTGCTTACCAGACAAAGGGCTAAGCTACAAGCCACTGATAAGAAACAAAGGACGACAGGCTCCATCTTGTTTAAAAATGTGGAATCAGCCACAGCTGTCATAAATTATAAGTTGGCATAATTGAACAACCTCGTCATCACACAGGTATATTTCGATATCACTTGTTTATGTAACGATTCAAATTCGGTTTTAAACAAGTTTTGTTTACAGCATTGATTGGCTCTGTTACATTGTATGCATTCTATACATAGCTTTTCTTTGACTAAATGGAAGTTCGTTTTCCCAGTTTAGCTTTGATTGGATTTTCATAGATTTGATTGATCTTGGTGTAGATTTGATTTGTTTGATTGAGTTAAAACGGATGCTCTGCTGTCAATCGAATTTGTTTGTACCTGTTCAAGACAGGAAGTGTTTCTCATATCCAATTTAGAACACAATCACATTTCATTTCGATTTCGTTATAATGCATACACTATGATTGGAAACAATTTTGATATGGTTAATTGTTATGGTTTTATGTCCCATATGACTTTCGAGCAACATGAATACAATTCGGATCATTTCCAATGTGCCTCTGTACAAACACACCCAAATCGTGAATAGATTCAATTCATAACGATTATGCTAAAAACCCAGCCAGTTAATTCGCATTGGTTTATTGTTAGCTCGACCATGTTATTAGTTGGATTCGTAATGGCAATGGATACTCTGTTTGAATTTGCTTCTAGAACGAGATTGACTATAACCAGATTCACGATTTATTTCTATATTAAACTCCGTCATGATTTGTTTCGATTATTTGCACAGTTTGCAATTATCACTTATGTCGATTATATTAAGATTGTGGTCACTATTAATCGATCTTGTCTGTTGACTGTGCAAGGATCAGCGATCAGAATCTATGACAAATTATGTTTGATTGATGTTGTTACGTATGATTTCATTTACCCATAATCAAAACAGTCCTTCTATCTTTGTATTTGATTAAACGATATGAATCTTTTGCTAGATCGTTATAACTATAACGGGTGGAAAGTGATTTTGTTGGATCGCATTGTATCTATTGTTCAACAATCACATATGATATGTTTTTCAATTGGATATGAAACAATCTTATTGTTGTTCGATTTTGACTCATTTACCCAATTTTGTGGTAACAGAAGAACAGAGTATTCCTATCTCTGTTTTCAATTGAATCATTTTGATCCTGTTTAATGATGAATGATAAAATCATTTTGATTCGTTTTCAAGTAATCATTGGAAGATAATTGGATTTAATTCTTTTTAAAGATTTGATTTGATTTCAATTCTGATCCTGTGTGTTATTTTAGACTAGCTACAAAATCAGATGTTTCTGTAGCTAAGTTTGTAGAATTAAATTTTTATTGTTTCATTAATAAAATATCTCTCTAATTTGTGATTTATGGTCCATTTCAGGTAAATTCGAAATTGCATTGGATTTGATGAGTAGTTAGAGGATATTTGAGATCTTTTACTTGCATTTTAATTTCCTAGTTTAGTTGATCTTGGGGATATTTTCCCAGATTATGTAAACAGTTTGATACTGTCCACAGGGAGGTTTTACCCTGTGGAGAAACTTATAAATACTTAGTATTTTTGTAATAATGATCATCCTCATTCGTGGGAGAACAAGGATATGGAATTTTAATACAGACTGAGACAGAATTTGATATTCTGCTACATCTTTATCTTTTCATGATATCAATATTTTGTTTTTTGTTTATGTGTATCTATTTGCATCTGGTTAATGACTACTTTAGCTATCTTGGTCTTTTGCAAATGATATAATTTAATCAATATAATCCATATTTGATTTCTTCTAGTACGTAAAAACATAACAGTTGCTTGATTCAGTTTGTGAATGACAGATTTCTCTTCTTCATAAGTTGGATTATTAAGTATAAGTTTTTGCATAACAGGTTTCCCTTATTGCACAGATTTATAAATCTTATAATTGTTATGATTTTTTATGTCTTGTTTGTCCTGTAAACAACTCAAAGAGCAGCGCAGCCTATCATTTACGAGAAGCTTCTAGACTAACCGGTGCGAGTTTCCTTCCTCTGACCAGCTTCGAAGTCATCATACACAAGACAAATATGGAACGTTTCCAGGTCAGTTTGTCATTTGTTTGTTTAGTGTATTTATTAGTAGTTTAATTTAGATATAAGTTTAGTTAGATATATGTGTGTTTAGTATATTAGATTGTTTAATTTCAGTAAGTTTTATTTCTTATTTATAAAAATAAAAAAAATCAACAAAAATATCTCTCGCTGTCTTAGGGCAGAAATCACATGAGTTTTACAGGTTTTATTTAAATCTGCAAGTTGTAGATATTGCATATTTGTGAATAAGTTGTAATTCAATTAGCAATTAGATAATTAATTATTAGAGTTAGTGTCATAGTAATTAGTAGTTTGTACATAGAATAGTTAGAGTAGTTTATATTTAGTTTTAGTTTAATTTATTTAGTAGTTTGTTTTAATTAGATTAGTGTATTAGTTTGTTTTTAGTTAATTTGTTTTATTAGTTTTTGTTAGTTTAATTTGTTTTATTAGTTTTAGTTAGTTTAGTTTGTTTTGTTTGTGTTAGTTAGATTAGTTAGTTTAGATTAGTTTTCTCTTTGGTTTTCTTAGAACCTTAGAACGACCAATGGAGCCGTTAAACCCGTCAGGGTGATACATTTCAAATGGCTTGGGTTATTAGACAACCCCGGACCGGTTCCACTCTCTCAGTTGATGGATGGTCAATTTCACCCATCAACAAATGGCGCTAGAAGGAGGGCCTGAACTTAATTAATGGCACGAGGCGGTTGCAAGACTCCTCCCCCCCCTAACCGATCACCCATAGTGACCAGAAGCCATTCACAAGATAATATTCCCCTTCAAACAACAACTACTTCAACCGAAGATCCGCAGATCACAGTTGAGCCAGCAACCCCTAATCCTACAGGTGGTGACATCCAAGAGATTGTCTGCCAGTCTCTTATTAAAACACATAGTGCCTTAGCTCGTCTTAGGCAACCAAACCGTCCGTGGGGTCAACCTTTGGATTTCTCTGATATCAGAGAACAATTAGGTGACACTAACCTCACTATGAATCCTAGTGATCCAATCACAAATCCTACTGCGGGAGGATCTAGGATACCTCCTTCACCACATCCCTCATCTCCTTCCTCTTCTGGAGGAGATTCCTCTTCAGATGAAGGCAAATCACCTTCTCGACCTTCCATACCCACTACCCCAATGGAAAATCAGAACAACCCTGCTAGACCCTGGTTGGACCAGGATGCTGTAGTTGTACCTAGATTCCAACACCCTTTACCTAAGCACCCAGAGAAATGGCTTCCCAATTTTGATCCCGATTCAAAACAGATAGATGAAGATCATATCAAAAATTTTATGTTAGCCATTAGACTCCGCAATGTTGAACATGAAGACGTTGTCTGTAGGTTGTTCCCTTATACTTTCGAGGGTAATGCATCCACTTGGTACTTTKCCCAACAGCCCCATACCATAGTGTCTTGGGAAAAGTTTGAGTCATGCTTTTTGGAAAAATTCAGAGATGGTAAACCTCTGGAAGTCTTAATCATGGATCTTTCAAGATTAAAAATGAACCCAAAAGAAAAAGTTAAAGATTTTAATCAAAGATTCCTAACGCTTAAAAATCGAATCCCTACAGATTCTATGCCTGCTGAGAGTCGTGTAATAGCTTATTACACTAAATTTTTGCATCAAAGCATAGCTATTTGGGTTAAACGATCTAAAAAGGCCACGTTGTTAGAAGCCTTCGAGGAGGCTACCCATATTGAAAAAGACATACTTAGTCTTAAGGACTCTTCTAGCAACGAAACTGAAACTAGTTCTTCTTCCAAAAAGAAGATTGAAATTCTCCCCAGACCTACTCAAAGCAAAACACAACCTGAAAACTCTGATTTGGAAAATTTAACTAAAGTTGTTCAAAAACTATCGAATCAAGTTATAGATTTAAAAAGGTCAACTCAAGAAGCTTCCTCGAGTAAAGGACCCTACAAACCTCCTTTTCGAAAGCCCTTTCCTACCAATTGACCTAACCCAAACCCCGAAGGCTTAAATCTAGAAAGTTTGCAATGTGCCCTCCAAACGATTCTAGAAGCCCAAGATAACTTGATGCCCCCTGAGACCCCTCAGGAGGAAGTCGAACAGGAAACAGTTCAAGAAGAAGAGTCTTCTCCAAACATCTTTGGACACTTCTCTGATAGCATCTTTCAGGCTAACTTCGAGACTGTTCACCCTTATAACACTAGGAGTAAGATAGAAAACAACCTTCTACCGAGAACACTACAACTTCACCTCCAAAGCCATCTAAATCAGTAGAAACTAAACAGAGCAATGTCAGCCCCAAATTAGATTATGATGTTGTTGAAGATCTTAAAAAATTAAGGGCTAACATTTCTATTTATGAGTTATTGAAGTTTTCGTTTTTGTTACAGAAGATGTTGCAAAATATTTCAGAGAACGACAAGAATGGTAATTCAAATGGTAAAAAGGTTGTGCAAAGCAAAGTTGCGCAGAAGACTTCCACTAAAAATAATCCTGATCCTCAAGATAAAGGAAGCCTTCCTGTAGCCCCTGTAAATAATGTAAATAATGTAGATAAAGTAGCATTAGAAATTACGAGTAAGAAACCACAAGCTACTACTCTAAGTACTCGCAAGAATGTACCTCCTTTTCTTTTAACTTTAGAAATGTTCAATAGAAATGTGCATAATTGTATGGTTGACTCAGGAGCGTCATCTAATGTGATTCCTTGGTCTATTTGCCAAAATATTAATGCTGAAGTAGAACCATCTTCTTTAAAAATCATACAACTTGATCGAACAAATGTCAATGTTATAGGTGAACTAAAGAATGTGTTAATTAGATTTTCGTCTAACCCAAAGGTTCATCAGGTTATTGATATAATCGTTGTGGATATTCCAGAAGTATATGGTTTTTTTTTTAGCAGGGACTGGTCAGAGCAGCTGCATGGTTACTTCACAATGGACTGGTCTCACTTATGGCTTCCAGAGAACGGTAAGCCTAACAAGATCAGAGTGAATCGTGACCGTTACCTTAAGTTCACGGTTACAGATTTGAACGATCCCAATGAACCATATACACCTTCTGTTGATTCACCCGAAGTCCAAGGGATGGACACCTTCTTCGGAAATTTCATGGCTAAGGTTTCACCTATCAACAATCTAGGACAACAATCCAAGATCGCAGCGTACATGCAACCTACATCTTCTATGCAACAGTCCCGTGAGCTCGATGGAAACCAAATTTGGTCTCTATATTTCGACGGTTCTAAGTCTAAAGAAGGAGCTGGTGAAAGCTGCATCATTATCGATCCGGCAGGTAACAAGACATTAATGGCTTGTAGACTAGAATTTGAATGTACTAACAATACTGCAGAATATGAGGCTTTACTGCAAGGTCTCAGAAAATATTTGGATATGAACATTCAAAATCTGGTTGTATTTGGCGACTCTGAAATAGTGGTTAGACAAGTAAGAGACTCTATACACTGTCTTTCCCCGCATCTCAAAAGTTACCAGTCTGAGGTATGGATTTTAATGAACAAATTTTCTGCTTTCAATATAAATTCCATTCCTAGATTAAACAATGCTGAAGCAGATCTGCTAGCTAATGTCACCTCTAAACTTCTTCCTGCGGAAGGCTTATCCCCAAATGCATTCTCCATCGAGCTATTGTTTCGACCATCTGTTCCTGAAAATATCACAAACTGGAGAGTATTTGATGATGATCAGCAGATCATTAACTTTCTGCACATGGAAGAAACCTTTTAAGACGCAGTAATAGATGAACGCATGCACGATGGAAATTTGCACGACTTTACGGTAATACCTAATCCGAAATCTCCTGAAGCTTCATTGGACATGGTAAATTACATACCCAAATCCATAGTTAGATTAGAAAATTTTTATGATTTTGAAGATAAATTTAAAAAGACGGTCAATTGTAAAACTAATAGTTTCTCATTGTCTTATGAAAAAGTCAATTTAGGGACTAGTGAAAATCCTCAGTGTATCAATCTAGGCTTGGGATGTTCTAGACAAGAAAAAGATGCTTTTGTTAAATTGTTTAAAGAATTTAAGGATGTCTTTGCATGGACATACGATGATCTTAAAATGTTCGATCCTAATATTATACAGCATGTCATCCTGATGAATCCCTAATCCTGACCCTTCCAACAGAAATTGAGGAAAATGCACCCTAAACTAGAACCGACCGTTCAAAAAGAATTGAATAAACTCCTAAGTGCTAAAATATTTTTTCCTATTAGACACACTCAATGGGTGTCCAACCTTGTCCCAGTGAGGAATAAAAATGGGGAAATCCAACTTTGTGTCGATTTTCGGAATCTCAATAAAGCGTCTCACAAAGACAATTATCCTGTCCCTCCAATGGAACAGATCCCGCAATAGGTATCTGGTTCCGAGAGGCTATCTTTATTGGATTGTTTCTCCGGATACAACCGAGTCCTGATGTCTCCATCGGACCAACTCAAAACTACCTTCCATACCCCGTGGGGCACTTATGCTTATCGCAAAATGCCCTTTGGATTGATTAATGTTGGTGCTAGCTTTCAGAGAGAAATGAACATTGTTTTTCGAGGATTAATCAATCACTTCGTAGTAGTTTACTTAGATGATGTGACCATTTATTCTAAGAACAAAGACAATCATCTAGCCCACTTACGAGCCGTTCTACTACGATGTCATAAATACGACATCTCCTTGAACCCCAAGAAGTCCATCTTTGTAGTAGAACAAGGTAAATTACTAGGATTTATTGTGTCGAGTGATGGGATGATTATTGACCCCGAGAGGACTCAAGTCATCGCTAAACTTCCCCCACCTACATCCAAAAAATCCATGCAGTCTCTCTTAGGCCAGATTAATTTCATGAAAAGATTTGTTCCCAGTTTCTCCGAAATGGTCAGGCCTCTACAGAACCTGATTAAGAAAGACACCCAATATCACTGGGGACCCACAAAAAACCAAGCTTTTAATTCCATAAAGAAGGCCATAATAGACGCTCCGTCTCTCATGAGCCCTGACTTCTCTCAATATTTTACACTCTATAATTTTGCCTCTGATCGTTCCTATGCCGTAGTCCTAACTCAGAAGAATCTCGAGAACAACGAAGTACCCATCGCCTTTATGAGCTCTACTTTCAAAGGTGTTGAACTTAACTACCCAGCGGTTGATCGAAAAGCCTACACTTTTTTCAAAGAAGTTAAGCATTTCCGGTCCTATCTTTTGAAGTCAAGGACGAAAGTCATTGTCCCCTACCCTGCCATAAAGAACTTGTTAGTGAAGAAGGAGTTAGGAGAGAAGAGAGCTAACTGGGTCACCTCCTTGCAGGAGTATGACTTAGAAATCACCCCAGCTCAAATCGTGAGATGCCAAGGATTGTGTAAGTTGGTTGTTGATTCAGAAACAGGACAACAAGAAGATAGTGATACGTCAAACCTAGAACAACGCGATCAAAGTTTAATTTGTTGCGCACAAAACCTTGTTAGTCCTTGGTACGATGATATTAGATTCTATCTTGAACATGGATCAGCACCCCGTCACCTTGACCCCACCAAAAGAAGAGCGTTGAGACTAAAGTTTGCCTCCTTTCATCTAGTTAACGGTATACTGTTTCGTCAGAATTTTGACGACGTACTGATGTGGTGTCTTGAAAAAGACGAAGCAGACAAAGTCTTGCTTGAGTTGCATGCAGGAGAAGCTGGTGGTCACTTCGGTCATAAGGTTTTAAGAGCCAGTTACTACTGGCCCACGCTTTTTATGGATGCCCATGCCTTGTGTCGTAAATGCATTATCTGTCAGAAAGCATCAGGGCGGTTGCAAAAACCAGCCTTTCCCTTGCAACCCGTTTCGGTAGATTCTCCTTTCCAGCAATGGGGCCTTGATATCATAGGTCCTGTTAACCCTACATCCTCACAACAACACAAGTATATTGTGACAGCCACAGATTACTTTACTCGATGGTCTGAAGCCGCTGCGCTAAGAACTGTTAACACCAGTCAGGTAATTGCCTTCCTAAATTCGAATATCATCACTCGTTTCGGTACCCCTGACTGTCTGGTCTTTGATAACACTTCATACTTTTCTTCTCTTGAGATGACCAAGTTCGCTTTGGAGAAAGGAATAAAGCTGAAGTATTCTGCTAGTTACTACCCCCAGGGCAATGGCTTAGCAGAATCAACAAACAAGAACTTGATCAAAATTATCAAGAGAACCATGGATGAAAATCACAAGAACTGGCACAATGCACTACTGAACGCACTATGGTCTGATAGGGTAACACCCAAAGCCGCTATAGGTAACTCCCCCTTTTTTCTCGTTTATGGCAGAGAAGCCATTATGCCACCTCACATTCTTCTCCCTTCACTTTAGTTGTCACAAAAAGTCCAAGAAGAAGATTGTCCCCCTTTAGAAAGCCGCATTAACGCTTTGATGAAGTTGGAAGAAGTAAGAACTCAAGCTAAGCGTAAATTAGATCAAAATCAACATTTGATTAAAAGATGGTTCGATTCTAATTCTGCTTCTGATAGGAATTTTGAAGTAGGCGATCTTGTCTTAAAGTGGCACAAACCACACGAAGGAAAGGGTGAGCACACCAAGTTTCAAAACTTATGGCTTGGGCCATTTTTAATTGCTGAAAAGTTGGGTCCTAGTTCCTTTCGATTACAGAATCTTGAAGGCCATCTTGACACCTATCCGGTGAATGGCCAAGCCCTGAAAAGATACTTTGCTTGATAACTACCCTTGTATATTATGTAAATATTTCGTTTTTGTTTGCATTTTTTGTTTGCTTTCTATTTTGGTTTTGGTTTGAATTGATCAGTTTTTTGTCTTTTTTGAAAAATACGCATACCTGTGCACTGAGCCATTCAGACAAAGACAATAGAAAAATTTCTTCGCTGAAATAACTTCTGAAAGTTTGTACAAACATCAATGATATATTGTTGAAATTGGTATCTACATTAGGAAAAATTTCGTGTTTGAAAGAAGTTTACTGATTTCAATCTCTTAGCAAAGTTTGTCATGATCATCTATTATATTTTTACGTTGTCCCTCTCCTGTAAAGGAATGACTCAAAAAAAGATGTCTCCCTGTCATAGGAAGTTGTTTTTATAAAACATCTCTGGAACTAAATAAAGGACGGTGCTAAAAAATCTGATGAGGTCTAAAAAATATGCTAAAATATCAAGACTTTCAGCATCACCCCGATTAGCTATCTACAAAATAAAAACAAAATAAAAATATTAATAAGAGTTATGGGAAGTGCTTGTAAATCCATCGGGATACTGAACAGGTCTGCTAGCAGCAGGTAAATGCAAGCATTGCGCCAAGACAACTTCGTCGGGTTACTGAACAGGCCCGCTGGCAGCGAAGAAATGTCGGGTACATGAAAATTTGTAAAAAATATGAGAAACCTCTTTAATGTCCTTGATTCTGATCTAGAACTTCTTGATAGGATACAGATGTCAGAGTGGGTTAAATGGAAACCCTATCGAGGCTATGGATGCCTGCTGGCAGCAGTGGCCATGCCAACAATATTGAAGATTTTATCTTTAATATTGTGACTTGCTGATCTTAAGACTGTTATCGGTTTTCATCTTTTAAAACATTGTTGGAAAAGATGGTAAATGATGATGTTGGTACGATTTTTTGGTTGTTGCTTTTGAGTTGAAATTTTCTTTGTTGTCATGATCTGAATTTTTTTTGACAGAGATAACTGCTTCTACCAGTGTGTCACCATTGTTGGCAGCCAATTCAATTTTTTCTATTGTCCTATAAGCTGCCTACAACTATGTCTTATGAACTTTAAATTGTCGTCACATTTTTCAAATAGACGATATTTTCATTTCTTGCGACACTTGCAAATTTGTCTCCATTAAGTTTTCACGACTGTAAGCGTGAAAACTTCTCCTTTCGAGGTCACCTTTCGATCACTATTTGAACTGTCGTCATCTTTTTATCGATATTTTGTATGGCACTTACCTTTGGTTTATCGTTATGTGGTTGAAAGGATTTTCGAACTATGCCTATTTTGACATTCTTATATTGATTGCATAGCTTGATTTTATTAAGTTTGTGAGGCATTGAGCATATAGATTTATACTTTTTTGTGACTTGCCTAATCATTGATTCTATGAATTGCATAGGGGTCATGATTTTTTTTTTTTTATATATGATGTGATGCTTATGTTAATCTTTTTATAGCTCTTGGCTTGTCAATTTTATGAGTATTGATTGGCACAATGGTTTAAAACTTTTGATTTATACAATGGCACATGGCTAACATTTGGTGTTGGTTACACATTGAATATTCATGGTTTAAAAACTTTAGTTGTTTTGGCACGTTGGCATAACACTCACCATTTGATTCTTTGGTTGGCCAAACGATATGGTTTATGAACTATGCTATGATTGATTGAACAGATGTGGAATTTGTCGATTGTACTTTACCATAACTATTATGCATGGCGGTGAATAACTCCACCACCCTCGCATGTGCACATTAATGCTTTCCCCCTTTGATTGTTCATTGTTGTTAGCCTGAATATCTCTGCTCCTATGCATTGGTGAATTCGAACCAAACCCTTACCATGTGCTCGCATCATGGCCCCAGTCGTCTGAGCTGAACCCAATGGGAGCCAGGCCCTATTGATGTTTGGCAGTGCCCACAGTGACCTCGAGGAAAATGGGTGGCTTCCATTTATACAAAAATTCGAGGGTTTTAACCTCTGCGTAGCTTGACAATTTTCTTTGACCTTTGATGGTTGTCGAGCCAAGGTCGGCGATATTCAATTGGAAATTGGTGAACAGTTTATCATTCTTGCTACGAGTTTGCCTGCCACTGGACAACGATGGTCCAAGAATTGCAAAGTAGAGGAGGTCCCATGGACACTGCTCTTCCAGTCGCATAAAATCACCTCCTGTGATAAAGGTTTGCCAGTAACTATGCTTAAATAGCATTGTCATGATTTATTGATGATAATCAAACAGTTTATCACCTGCAAAGGTCGGTACGGGTTTGTATTCTTACACCACCTTCCTTTGCTTATGTTTTTTATGAGTTATCAGCTCACTATGCCCTATTATTTGCATAGAAGCCTGTTTAAAATGTCAAAGAAGTACAAAAGAAATCAGGATGATAGTAGCATTTTTCATTATGGGTTGGTTAAGCTTATTGTTGTCTGTCATTTGAGTCTACATGTAGATTGCTGCAGCAATTTCATTGCTCGAAGTGATTTTGAGGATTCGAACCCTCCACAGGTCGACAAACCAGTGGTGAGTGAGGTCAAGGTTGTACCCCCAGTACCCTACAATATCCTTCTACCTAAACCCTCGGTTGATCCTCCTACTGACCTGCCCCACATTGTGACTAAGGGTGTTGAGACTATTAAGCCTATGGGCAAAAAGCTCAAGGCAAATCTCACTGCAAACACCAAAGGGAAAAAGAATGCACGTTTAATTTCATGAATGGCAAGAAACAATCCAAAACCCCCTGTCGAGCCTAACCCTATCGTGTTGAGTGAGGACTCTGATTCGGAAGTGGAGCGTTTCTTGGCTAGCGAATATCCCTATTCACAAGGTTTGTGTGTCGAACCCTCTTATGACTTTGTGTCAAACATACCCCCCTGCCTGCAGGATGACCCGAACTACCCAGGCATTAATTTGCCTTGTGAAGCCCCCGGTCATTTATCCAAACCCTCTCCTGCTCTGTCTAAACCTACAGTGCCACCCTGTGATCAATGCAGTTCGTGGTTAGAGTGATATTATCTAGATGTCCCTATTCTCCAGTCAAGAATTCACTCTTTGGAGGACTAGGTTGCACTGCTTACCAGTCAAAGGGCTAAGCTACAAGCCACTCATAAGAAACAAAGGACGACAGGCTCCATCTTGTTTAAAAATGTGGAATCAGCCATAGCTGTCGTGAATTCTAAGTTGGCATAATTGAACAGCCTCGTCATCACCCAGGTATATTTTGATATCACTTGTTTATGTAACGATTCGAATTCGGTTTTAAACAAGTTCTGTTTATAGCATTGATTGGCTCTGTTACATTGTATGCATTCTATACATAGCTTTGATTTGACTAAATGGAAGTTCGTTTTCCCAGTTTAGCTTTGATTGGATTTTCATCGATTTGATTGATCTTTGTGTGGATTTGATTTGTTTGATTGAGTTAAAACAGATGCTCTGTTGTCAATCGAATTTGTTTGTACCTGTTCAAGACAGGAATTGTTTCTCATATCCAATTTAGAACACAATCGCATTTTGTTTCGATTTCATTATAATGCATACGCTATGATTGGCAACAATTTTGATATGGTTAATTGTTATGGTTTTATGTCCCATATGGCTTTTGAGCAACAGGAATATAATTCGGATCATTTCCAGTGTGACTCTGTACAAACACACCCAAATCGTGAATAGATTCAATTCATAACGATTATGCTAAAAACCCAGCCGATTAATTCGCATTGGTTTACTGATAGCTCGACCATGTTATCAGTTGGATTCGTAATGGCAATGGATACTCTGTTTGAATTTGATTCCTATAACGAGATTGACTATAACCAGATTCACGATTTATTTCTAT
The DNA here is from genome assembly GCA_000966675.3 of Picea glauca. Classification (NCBI taxonomy): domain Eukaryota; kingdom Viridiplantae; phylum Streptophyta; class Pinopsida; order Pinales; family Pinaceae; genus Picea; species Picea glauca. The sequence continues at coordinate 2,374,190 of JZKD02S1672659.1, forward strand.
ATTAAACTCAGCCATGAGTTGTTTCGATTATTTGCACAGTTTGCAATTATCACTTCTGTCGATTATATTAAGATTGTGGTCACTATTAATCGATCCTGTCTGTTGACTGTGCAAGGATCAGCGATCAGAATCTATGACAAATTATGTTTGATTGATGCTGTTACGTATGATTTCATTTACCCATAATCAAAATAGTCCTTCTATCTTTGTATTTGATTAAACGATATGAATCTTTTGCTAGATCGTTATAACTATAACGGGTGGAAAGTGATTTTGTTGGATCGGATTGTATCTATTGTTCAAAAATCACATATGATATGTTTTTCAATTGGATATGAAACAATCTTATTGCTGTTCGATTTTGACTCATTTACCCGATTTTGTGGTAACGGAAGAACAGAGTATTCCTATCTATGTTTTCAATTGAATCATTTTGATCCTATTTAATGATGAATGATAAAATAATTTTGATTCGTTTTCAAGTAATCATTGGAAGATAATTGGATTTAATTCTTTTTAAAGATTTGATTTGATTTCAAGTCTGATCCTGTGTGTTATTTTAGACTAGCTACAGAATCAGTTGATTCTGTAGCTAAGTCTGTAGAATTAAATTTTTATTGTTTCCTTAATAAAATATCTCTCTAATTTGTTATTTATGGTCCATTTCAGGTGGATTCGAAATTGCATTGGATTTGATGACCAGTTAGAGGATATTTGAGATCTTTTACTTGCATTTTAATTTCCTAGTTTAGTTGATCTTGAGGATATTTTCCCAGATTATGTAAACAGTTTGATACTGACCACATGGAGGTTTTACCCTGTGGAGAAACTTATAAATACTTATTATTTTTGTAATAATGATCATCCTCGTTCGTGGGAGAACAAGGATATGGATCTTTAATACAGACTGAGACAGAATTTGATATTCTTCTACAGCTTTAGCTTTTCATGATATCAATATTTTGTTTTATGTTTATGTGTATTTATTTGCATCTGGTTAATAACTACTTTAGCTATCTTGGTCTTTTGAAAATGATATAATTTAATCAATATAATCCATATCTGATTTCTTCCAGTACGTAAAAACATAAAAGTTGCTTGATTCAGTTTGTGAATGATAGATTTCTCTTCTTCATAAGTTGGATTATTAAGTATACATTTTTGCATAACAGGTTTCCCTTATTGCAGAGATTTATAAATCTTATAATTGTTATGATTTTTTATGTCTTGTTTGTCCTATAAACAACTCAAAGAGCAGCGCAGCCTATCGTTTACGAGAAGCTTCTGGACTAACTGGTGCGAGTTTCCTTCCTCCGACCAGCTTCGAAGTCATCATACACAGGACAAATCTGGAACGTTTCCAGGTCAGTTTGTCATTTGTTTGTTTAGTGTATTTATTAGTAGTTTAATTTAGATATAAGTTTAGTTAGATATATGTGTGTTTAGTATATTAGATTGTTTAATTTCAGTAAGTTTTATTTCTTATTTATAAAAATAAAAAAAATCAACAAAAATATCTCTCGCTGTCTTAGGGCAGAAATCACATGAGTTTTACAGGTTTTATTTAAATCTGCAAGTTGTAGATATTGCATATTTGTGAATAAGTTGTAATTCAATTAGTAATTAGATAATTAATTATTAGAGTTGGTGTCATAGTAATTAGTAGTTTGTATATAGAATAGTTAGAGTAGTTTATATTTAGTTTTAGTTTAATTTATTTAGTAGTTTGTTTTAATTAGATTAGTGTATTAGTTTGTTTTTAGTTAATTTGTTTTATTAGTTTTTGTTAGTTTTATTAGTTTTATTAGTTTTAGTTAGTTTTGTTTGTTTTATTTGTGTTATTTAGATTAGTTAGTTTAGATTAGTTTTCTCTTTGGTTTTCTTAGAACCTTAGAACGGCCAACGGAGCCGTTAAACCCGTCAGGGTGGTTCATTCCAAACGGCTTGGGTTATTAGA
>JZKD02S1672659.1:2376196-2389638 GCA_000966675.3 Picea glauca
AACGGAGCCGTTAAACCCGTCAGGGTGGTTCATTCCAAACGGCTTGGGTTATTAGACAACCCCGGACCGGTTCCACTCTCTCAGTTGACGGATGGTCAATTTCGCCCGTCAACACTCCTGTACTGATCCTTCCCAACTACATAACTCAAACTCCCCACCCCCAATCCAAGAGAACCCTCCAAAAATAATAATTCCCCCCTTTCCTTCCGTAAGCCTCCTCCTTTATTTCCTTACCCATACATTCATTGTCTTATCCTTTTAGTTAATGTCTTATCCAATTATTAATATTTCTTATCCTCACATTTAATGCTTCTTATCCCCTCCGTATACATAATCCTTTAATTAACAATTAAATTTATTAACCCTCTTAAATTTAATACCCATCATTGAATGTAATAGGTAATTAATTAATTAATTAATTACTCAAAATTATAACAATTAATTAATTAATTAATATTTAATTAATATCATTATACCAATCTTTGTTTAGTTAATAACATGTTAGAAAAAATAATTACCTAATAAATTTTTACTTAATAGTCCCTAAGCATATATTCAACTAGGGTTGTTACATATAGCCACCCTTCAGGAAACTTCGTCCCGAAGTTAATGTATCTTATGGTACAAAGGAAAAGAAACATGGTTCACACATTCATAACAATTAACCGACATTATCAGTAAGTAAGTCAAGAAAACTCATACATACTAGTGTATATGTACAAGAAATGCATGTGTATCTAGTACATACAAGTCTCGTGCATGTACTAATAATCAAAACTATCATCCTTTAGTAATTTATGTATGCATCCAATCCTGTGAGCAAGACTAGTCTTTTATAAAAGACAACAAACCAATCAATTGTTTGAGAAATCCTTTGATTACTATTATCTGGTTCAACAATTTTATTTAGACAACTGTGGTTAAGTTACGTAATGATGAATATTTATATATACACATTTCTCTTCTTTTTTTAAGGGGAAACATTAAATTCCACCACAGACAAATCTCCATACCTTCTCAACTATTTCTACTCATCCTTCCTCCCTAACCTACATCCATCTCCATTCCTATCCTTCCTCTGCTAGACTATCTTGGAGCGTCAAATATATTGACCTAACTCCAAATAGAACCCGTAAGAGGAAGTCTCACGATCTCGACCAAGATTCCCTAGCGGGCATCTGACAGTCATCATCACACGTCTTGGGGAGCGTGAACTAACACCATCCTTCCATGACTTCAGGTTTTGGAGGATATACGGTGGGAAATGCCTCCACCCCTCCTAAGCATAACTATGGTCCACACCCTACAATGGAATATACAGTGGCACCGTGTTGCTGGGGGTTTTGTCATCGTTTATTCGGTTTTGGGCAATCTCTTCACCTGAAATCATGCATTGGTCCACATATCATAGCAATGCATCCAAACCAATATAATTTCACATACAATATTCATACCATAATGTTTCTTGGTGAGTGGTCATGATATCCACCTTCATCATCTTTATCCCTTGGCTATTTCATAGACCATAACTTGCAAATTAGTCTGTAACACAAACTCATACATTTCTATGCATTATCATCAGGTAATTGCATACTATCACCATTTCAATTTGGTATCCCTGTACCCATAATTTAACATCAAATTTTTCCAATTATAAATAGATCTCATAATATCCCATAATTCAATTTTGACACCCATTCATAAGATTATCATTTACCAAAATAGATTGCATCATATCCAACATTATCCTAATAGCATTTAAACATTCATTAAATTCACATTCTCACAATATGTCGCATCATATACATCATCATCAATAGCATTAAAACATTCGTAAAATTTACGTTCACATAATAGATCGCATTACATACATCATCATCAATAATATTTAATCATTCATAAAAGTTCATACATTTAAAGTTTAAGTATATCACTTCATAGTTTTATTGTGACTAGAAAACAATGTATATAGGCCTCAGGTAATCCTGGTTGTCTAAGTCAAAAGGTGGTGTTGCATACATCCAACCTTCAAGAAACATATTCTCGAGGTGGTAAAAAAAGTGAGGGATAGTCTCGGCATCTTCCCAAGTAGCAGATCCCGGACTATACTTGTCCCATTGGACCTTAACTTGGTATACCAGACGGTTCCTACGCTGTCGGACTCTACGGTCCAATATGCATAATGGTTCTATCGTGAGGGTTCCCACATTCGATACCTGCAATTCCTTCCAATTTAGTTTATGTGATTCATCAACAACATAATGACGTAAAACAGATACATGAAATACATTATGAGTTTTATGCAAGTGGGGTGGCAGTACGAGACCATATGCAATGGGTCCAATTTTCTCTTGGATTTTGAATGGTCCTATAAATCAAGGTGACAACTGTGTCCCCTTCCTGAACCGTATGGTACTCTGATTAGGCCTGATGTGAATGAAAACTTGGTCTCCCACTTCATAACTTCGGTCGGTCCTGTGTGCATCCGCATAAATGTTTTGCCTATCATGTGCTTCCTTTAGTCTTTTCCTAATCTGAATCACCTGTTCCTCCATTTCTTGAATCAATTCTGGCCCAACTGTTACTCGGTCTTCTAGTCTATCCCAACTCAATGGCGTTCTGCATGGCCTCCCATACAAATCTTTGTAGGGTGGCATTCCAATGGAGCTATGAAAACTATTATTGTAGGCAAACTCTACCAAAGGTAGGTACTTCTCCCACTGGTTTTGATTATCCATTACATACATCCTAAGAATGTCTTCCATGACTTGATTTACTCTCTCCGTTTTCCCATCTGTTTCAGGATGATAAGTTGTGCTTAAGTTCAACTGAGTCCCCAACGCTGACTCTATACTTGTCCAAAACCTAGAAGTGAATCTAGAGTCCCTATCTAAAATGATATTCCTAGATATCCCATGCAAATGGATAACCTCACTTACAAACACACGTGCCACATCAGTGACATCGTAAGTGTCTCTAACCGGAATAAAATGAGCACTCTTGGTTAACTTATCCACTATCACAAGAATGGCATTGTGTCTATGGGATGTGAGTGGAAACCCCACAACAAAATCCATAGAAATGACTTCCCATTTGGACATAGGAAAATCATGTGGTTGTAGGAGGCCTGTCGGGTGATGGTGGTCGGCTTTCGCTTGTTGACATTCTAGGCACTTGGCGACGAAATGGACTACATCGCGCTTCATGCCTACCCAGAAGAAGAGTCTCCTTATATCTGCACACATCTTCTTCACACTCGGATGCGCACAATAAATTTCTGTATGGGCTTCCTTCAGTATGATGCTTCGAATATCCCCATTGTCAAGGATGTACATCCTTCCTCGATATCTTATGTAACAACCCTAGTTGAAAATATGCTTAGGGATTATTAATCAAAATTAATTAGGTGATTAATTGTCTTAACATGGTTTTAACTAAACAAAGATTGACACAATAATATTGATTAAATATTTATTAGTTAATTAATTGTTATAATTTTGATTAATTAATTAATTAAATTAATTACCTATCACATTGAATGAACAGGGTAATAAATTTAATAGGGTTAATAAATTATATTGTTTAAATTAAAGATTACGTATACAAAGGGGATAAGGGGAATTAATAAACGGATAAGGAACATGAATAATTGGATAAGGGGCATTAACTATGTGGGTAACGTAATGAATGCAGAGATAAGGAAATAAATGAGGAGAAAGGGTGGTGAAGGAGGGATATGAGCGGAAGAGGGTTGAGGGAAGGGGGGAAGATTTATCACTTGACTTGGATTTTGGGGAAGGGATCTCTTATCTGAGTTGGGGAGTCGAGCAAAGGATCAGTACAGGGGGCACCAGTTTGCTGGGGGTTTTGGGCAGGGTCCAGGATATCCATATGGTATCCTGGAGCTAGGAAGTTGTCCTAGTTGGCAGGGTGGAAACAAGGTTTGGGCAGTGTTTAACGCAGTTCAACAATGAACAACCAGATCGACGGGGGAATCAGCATTAGGGAGAGGTAATTTAATTATTCTGTTTGAGTAATTCTTATGCTGTGGATAAAATTTTAATTTTTTTTTCGAATATCATATGCTCATATGTTGGTGATTGAATTCTTTTAGTATAAGAAAGAATTATATGCTAAATTATAAATAAATGTTGTAGTTTTTTTTTACGGCTACTACACATGGTATCAGAGCTTTTTCTTTGAAATCTAGGCCTGAGGTCCAAAGCTCTAGGCTCTATCTCCAGTCCCACCTAACCTGCAAACCAAACACACTATTATTTTGATTATATATAAACAAATCTAAATATATATAAACAATACGAATTGAAAATGAAAAGGTATAATGATATACAAGTGGAAAATGTTAAGTATTTTTTTTTTTGCTACTGTATGCTTATTGTTATGAATCCACACCTTGAGTACGTGCATTCTTTTTACACCCAAGTCCATGCAAAATTGTTGAACTGTTGCCTCGTCATGTTTCTGGATCCTCCAACTGAGCTTCTCTACAAAACTACACATTTTTCCCTTCTTCTCCTGCTAATCCTTTTCGTGAGTGGGTCTGGAGCCAAAGGCCATTATCATCTGAGGAGAAGGCCTGACATAGTATAATCTATAACTTCTTTATGTTTGAAAAAAAAAAGTGCGGCAAATCAATAATTAATCATGAAGCAAATCCATTATGGATATATTCTTGCTCGTATTCAAAGAATGAAGGGTAAAAAAAAATAAAAATGCTTCTTAAATCACAGCCTAAACGAGAACATGATTGGGTTATGTCAATGTGTATAGTTACGATATGTGCACAGGTAAGCTTTAATAATGAGCTAAAAAAAAATGAATTAATTAATTAATTAAATAGCCGAATAAACAAGCCTAATCAAACTTGGTTGAACATCATAGCTGCTTATGTATCTGTGGATTCCCTACGGCTCCAAAGATTTGAAAGGTAACTATTGAAAGGTTTATGGTGGAAAGAGGAACTATTACAACAACCTCAAGGCTCTCTGCAGACTCACGGGTGACCACTCTCACGGGTGACCACTCTATCCATTGGATGGTGGATGGTTCAAGTAACGTCAGTCCACTCTCAGCTTTTGATGTGTAGGATTGGCATGATAAGAGTGATAGAACGCGACATGATCGTAAAATCTTGGAAATATCAAGATAAGGAACACCATACAGATCACAACCAGATCACAAATAATAAAAATATATCGATTATTAATGTGTGTAGACTACATGATAAATTCTAGAATAACATAAATTTACTATGGAAAGCTATCACATATCTGTAGAGGTAAATCAAAAGGCAAAAAAATCAGAACCAAATTGTGTAGTAATAAACATCTCTGCACTGTTGAACATTGCGTAAAAGGTAATTCATTTCCATTTATTCGTCGTGGCAAGTAAAATCAAGTAACAATACTACTATCATTGAGAAGATCATGAATTCAAAAGAGGAGCGTTTTACCATGAATTCACGTCAATTGATTTTTTTTACTTCTATTTCAGATTCACTTCTCTTGAATTTACTTAGTTTACTTTTACTTTGTAGTTAGGTTGAATTGATAATTAGTTTTAACTTTAGTTTAATTTAGTTTTAAGTTTAGTTGTTTCTTAGAATTTGTTTGGATTAGTTTTACTTTTAGTTTAGTATATTTGGAGATATTTTCCCCATGACCAGAGGAACGTTGCTCCCCACATATAAATTCACATGGTTTGACTCATGATCCTGGTAATGACCAACCAGTCATTTAACTAAGCTGCTTTGGTGGAGCAACAATTATCTCAGCTAAACTGTTCTGATGTTTGTATATAACGGTACCCTGCTTCCCTGCCTTGCATATGTAGCTTATGAAAGGTAATTATGAGTGGTCGGGATTCCGATATAGTTACAACATTGTTTCTCAACAAATGTCTCTCCAGTTCAGTTTATCTTGATTTGTAAACATTGAGCTAAAATTATAATTTCCTCAGTAAGAGTCAACATGCACAGACTGTTACAGAAGTCGGTGAAAGTAAAACATCATATCAAAATATTTTAAGAAAGAATTGTTGACATATGTTGAGATGCAGTTTATCAGGCTGCAAGATCTAGTCAGGTTAGTCGAATTTACTTTTAAGAGATAAATTGCCCAAGTATGGTGGAAAATGACCCTAATGCACTTTTTGTTTTTCCCTAATGGGTGGAAATATCACCACGAAAGGTCAAAATCAAAAACTATGGATGCAGTAAATTCTCAAAACCAATTCAACGACTCAAGGAAGTGCGAAAACATTAGTAACTTGAATATTTTTATCCCTTATTATACATTTAAAAAAGGAAATCTTCACCCATTTTATGTGAAAGTCTAATATGTTAAATCACATTGTCATAATACCACCGACGTGTAATGCAGCAGAGAAGTTAACTGACATTAGCTGCAAAAACCCTAAATTAAAATCCACTATAATTAGAACATAAGACAAAATTTGTTCCCAAAGTAAAGAACAAGTTTCCAGCTTGGGGTAGAAAAATTCCAAGCAATAAAACATATGCTCTAAGCGGCACAAATTTGTAAAGGAGAGTCGTAAAACCCTAGAGCATACATGAGCAGTTTGAAAGGTTTCAGATATTTATTCTGGAACCCTGAATTCCTTAGTTTGGAAGGCCCAAAATAAACCAAAAAAATAGTGAACTCACCTTGTGAACAACTTCTTCTTCAGGTCCACATGAGTTTTGAGGTTGATATCGCAGATAAAGGTCCTGTTCGGAGTGGAGACTGTATTGTATTATTACTGGCAATTGTCTATCATGCAGACTCTCCCATTGGAACTTGCAACGACCTTTTTTCCCTTGGAATGAAGGATATCACCCCGCGTACTATCACAATCTATTTAATCAAATCATTACACTCACATTCTATTTAATTCCATGTCATCTGCAAATAAACCATATTCAGTCCCACCTGTTTCTATGGATAGGCATCGGAAAGAATTGGGCATTTATTGACAACACGGAGGAGCCAAAAGAGAGAGATACACGTCCAAAAGAAAAAAAAAAAGGGAAAACTAAACCATAAAAAAAAAAAAAAACAGAAAAATTAATGGAATCCATAAATAAAACTATACCCATTAGAGATTGAAATGGGAAATAGGCAGAAACACTACATAATCCACGAATGATCGAGCCGGAAAGATACTATCAAGAGTCAGCTGCTCTAAACTAGACAAGGCATTAGGAAAATAGAATACATGTATTCAACAGTAACAGAAAATACAAGGACGAAGTTAGGGACAGAGAATAGCAAAGCATGACACTGCCAAATTTCAGACTTCCAACGCTACTTCCACACCTTCAAACCTCCCCCATTGTTACAATAACAAGAATGTAGGCACATAACAACAGTCGGGCTTTCAAGCCACTCTGTCGGCATAAGAAACAATAATTCCAACCCACAACAAAGCCCAATTTCCAATGAATTGAACTAAATCATAGCACGAAAATGCCCGAGTTGTAGGTACTATGGAGGAGAGGGTTAACCATGGCAACCATGTTCCCTCACACCTCCCCGCACAACCACAACAAATGAGGGAGAAATGGAAGAGTTTAGGGTTTAAAAGAGATGGTAAATTTTTTATTCCAAATAAAGGAGAGCGAAGGGCATGTGGGCTGCATGCAAGCCCCACAATGTAGACTTGGGAGTCTTGGGGCAAGTGGGCCACATGCAATCCCCACGTTGCCAATTCAAAGTCTTTTTTTATTTTTTTTAAATTGGCTTAATTTTAATTTTAGTTGTAAATATTATATTTTATTTATTTATTAAATTTTCTTTTATATATATATATATATATATATATATATATATATATATATATATATATATATATTAATTTGTTTTAAGTTGAAATATATATAATATTTTAACCCTGATATAATAATGTTAAAAAAAAATTATGTTGAAAACTTCTCTCAAGTCTAATTAAATATCATTTTAGAAATATTATATATATATATCATTTGATATATTTAAAAAAAAAAAGATCAAATCAAAGATTCAATTAAAGTGTAATTATTAAGTTTAATAAAGTTTAATTAGTAAGTTTAATTAAAGCTAATTAAATGTTAGAGGGTCCATGGGTTTTGAACCCAAGACCACCCACCAAGTGAAGTGCCTTAAGAGAGCACTAATGCCAACGTTCCCTCATGAGTCTTTACAAATAAATTCGTATACTTAAATATATTAATGGTAACAGAGTGTATTCCAAGGTATAAACTTTGATTGTCCAAGCATCAGGCTCACGAGACCGTACACACAACTTATTGAGCCAAGTGCATAGTCCATTACTCCATTCCACCGGTCAAAGTCAACGCTAAATGTCAATGCAACATTTGACAATGACAACACTAGGCGCTAGGGAAAATCTCACAGGTCAAGCATCGGAGGATATTTAGTTATAAGCGAAAAGTTAAAAGGACTTAGACTAGGACAAGCAGGAAGGAGGCGACATACACACTAGGAGAGTAAGCAAGAGGAATTGGAGAGTATGGCGCAAGGCTAGCGTAGCTACAGGGCAAGAGAACCAATAGTTTTTTTTTTATATATATAGGGGCAAAGAAATCAAGCTTAGACGCTTAATCCTAACCCTAACCTAGCCAATCCCCTAAAGGAGTAATGTTTGTTTATAGACAAGTAAAGAAAACTTACTCCTAACCCTGTTTCTAGTTTGAGTAGCACCAATTTGAAACATCCTTGAACTCACCCTGACAACTTGGTTGATGCAGGTTAAATCATACATGATGGTCAGGACTCGAGGGAGTCGAGGCAGGGGAGTGTTGTCACAAGCACCGCCAACACTGCCAGTGCCACCACCACCATCGACCGAACTAGCTCTCATACTGCACTCATTGGAAGCCATTAATGAGACTTTAAAGGGGAAACAAATGGCAGGGACTGAAGTGGAACCCCCAATGTCTGGAACAGGTAATCCAGAAGCGTCAAGGGATTCGGGGGGAGGGACTCCACCCAAAGACATCACGCGAGAATTGCAGAAGATCAAACTTCTGGAGTTTGCTAGGGGTCGCGCCTGTGAACGTGGGGACGCATGGTTGGAAGGCATGACAAGGTGTTTTTCCTTAAGGGACTATGCATCCAACTCAAAGGCAAAGACCACCATTTTTTAGTTAAGAGACAGTGTCTTGAACTGGTGGGGAAACCTGGAAAGACAAATGCACCTTACCCCAGAAACAATATCTTGGAAACTTTTCGAGGATTGGTTCTGAAGGAAATATCTACCAACATACTATGAGGAACAATAGGTAGGGGCATTTCATGCCTTAGTACATGGAAATAGAACTGTAGAAGAATATGAGATCAGATTTATGGAACTGGTCAAATATGTTTCGTATATGGACAATGACCAACGACAGGCAAAGTGATTCATCTATGGATTGAACCCTAAGATAAGAGCTATGGTGCGGATGTGGAAACCGTCTTCAGTAGCGGAAGCGGTGGAAAATGCACGTTATGTGGAAGAACACATGAACTTAACCAAGGGTACAAGACCGACATTTCCGCATTGCCCTGGATTCGTAGGAAAGGCCCCGAGGACATTTCCTAGGGGAGGGGGCTCAAGGCCACTACCATATGGTAACAGAGTCACGCCAAAGACAGTAGCTACAGGGATTTCAATGGAAGTGAGTGCAGCATCTCGTTCATCGCCAACGGCGCAGACAGGTCCATGACCATCTTAGGGAACAACGAGTAGGGGCAGGGGTTCCAGGGGAAGGAACTCATTTCAGAAATAGTCACATAATGGTACAGAGGTTCAATCTCGTGTTACCTGTTGGGGGTGTGGAGGACCCCATTACCATCATGACTGCCCGTAGTTACAATTAGGGTTTGTACATAGAGAAGGAAAGGCATCGATGGGAAGATCAAGTAGCAGCCACCAGATTTACACAGCGGTTAATAACTGCCAGTCCGAACATCAATCCACGGTGGTGGAGTCATCAGGTACGCTAAATCATATCAATGTTAAGATTTTGTTTGATTCTGGTGGGATAGATAGTTTCATTTCACCATCTACATTAGAAAAGAGTGGGTTGGCAGCCTAGGAGCACGATGACTTTAAACAAGTCGAGATGGCTTCGGGGGAAAAACAAGCAGTAGGACCTAGTGTCGATAATTGTATAGTAGACCTGGGAGTGTGCACTACTAGGTTGAAGGTATACGTCACTGCTCTCGAGGCATATGACCTAATCATTGGAATGGATTGGTTAGCATCTCACCAAGCTTTGGTAGATTGTTTCGCAAAGAGGGTGCTTTGTCTCGATGATGAACGAAGACCAGTAGAGATCCAGGGTGTACAGAGAAAAGTGTCATTACACTTTATATCAACTATGAAGGTTAAGCGATACTTGAGACAAGGGTGTCAATTGTATGTAGTGGAAGAAATGAATGAAAGGAAGGGACCCTCATTGAATCAGTACCCAGTATTGTCAGAATTTAAAGATGTTTTTTCGAAGGATTTACCAGGGTTACCTCTTGAGAGGGAGCTTGATTCTACTATTGAGCTCAAACCTGGTACAGAACCAATCTCCAAGACTCTGTATTGGATGATAGCGTCGGAACTTTGTGAATTGCAAATGCAGTTGAAAGAGTTACTAGACTTAGGGATAATAAGGCCCAATGTCTCACCTTGGGGTGCACCGGTAATTTTTGTAAAGAAGAAGGATGGATCCTTACGACTATGTATATACTACAGGGACTTGGACCGTGCTACAATGAAAAATAGGTAGTCGATGTTGTGAATAGATGACCTCTTCGATCAGATGAAAGGAGCAACGGTATTCTCAAATATTGATTTGCGATCAGGGTATCATCAGTTAAGGATTAAGGAAGGTGATATCCCAAAAACTACCGTTTGAACTCGGTTTGGACATTACAAGTTTGTTGTAGTACCTTTCGGATTGACTAATGCACCAGCAGTATTCATGAGCCTCATGAACGACGTATTCCGGAAGTACGTAGACCGTTTTGTACAAGTCTTTTTAGATGACATCCTCATCTATTCCAAGAATGAAAGAGAACATCAGGAACACTTGCGAATAGTGTTGTCCTGCCTTAGAGAGAAAAAATTATATGGGAAGTTGTCGAAGTGTTCCTTCTTCTAGAAAGAGATCCACTATATAGGTCATATCATTTCCGGCGAAGGAATCTCTATGGACCCAGAAAAGGTAAAGGCCATTATGGAGTGGCCAGTGCTGAACAATGCCCATGAGGTGAGAAGCTTCATGGGGCTAGCAGGTTATTATCGGAGATTTGTGGAAGGATTCTCCAAAATAGCGAAACCCATCACCATCTTGTAGCGTAAGGGGGTCAGGTATGAATGGACAGAAGAGTGTGATAGTACATTCATTACGCTTAAGAGGTTACTAACTATTGCGCCAATTCTACGAGTGTCGGATATGGAAAAGGACTTTACAATTCTGCACGGATGCCTCGAAGCAAGGGTTGGGGGCTGTGCTAATGCAGGATGGAGGAGTGATAGCCTATGCATCAAGGAAGTTGAAGAGACACGAAGATTTATACGCTACTCATGATTTAGAGTTGGCAGCTGTAATGCTAGCTCTGAAATTTTGGAGGCACTATCTTGTGGGGAGAAACTTTGAGCTCAAAATGGACCATCAAATTTTAAAACATCTCTTCACTCAAAGAGATCTGAATGCCAGGCAAAGGCGATGGAGTGAGTTTATGAGTGAGTACAATTTTGGTATTTCATACATCAAGGGAAAGGAAAATGTGGTCGGAGATGCCTTGAGTAGGAGACCATGTATCTTCTCCTTGGTAACCTTAAAGGTCAATCTGAGGGAACATGTGTTGACACAACTACCAGGAGACAGTTGGTATTTAAAGGCTACTTCAAACCTCCAGAGCGAGAGGCAGTTAGATCCAAAGTATGAAGGATATAGTCTGGAAACAGACAGACTGTTAATATATCGAGGAAGGATGTACATCTCTGTGAATGGGGATATTTGAAGCATCATACTGAAGGAAGCCCATAGAGAACTTTATTGTGCGCATCCAGGTGTGAAGAAGATGTATGTAGATATAAGGAAACTCTTCTTCTAAGTAGGCATGAAGCGCGATGTAGTCCATTTCGTCGCCAAGTGCCTAGAATGTCAACAAGTGAAAGCCAACCACCATCACCTGGCAGGCCTCCTACAACCACATGATGTTCCTATGTCCAAGTGGGAAGTCATCTCTATGGATTTTTTTATGGGGTTGCCACTCACATCTCATAGAAACAATTCCATTCTTGTGATAGTGGATAAGTTAACCAAGAGTGCTCATTTTATTTCGGTTAGAGACACTTACGATGTCACTGATGTGGCACGTGTGTTTGTAAGCAAGGTCATCCATTTGCATGGGATACCTAAGAAGATCATTTCAGATAGGGACTCCAGATTCACTTCTAGGTTTTGGACAAGTTTACAGTCAGCGTTGGGGACTCAGTTGAACTTAAGCACAACTTATCATCCTAAAACAGATGGGAAAACTGAGAGAGTATATCAAGTCATGGAAGACATGCTTAGGATGTATGTGATGGATAATCAAACCCAATGGGGGAAGTACCTACCTTTGGTAGAGTTTACCTACAATAACAATTATCATAGCTCCATCAGAATGCCACCCTAAGAAGCTTTGTATGGGAGGCCATGCAAAACTCCATTGAGTTGGGATAGACTAGAAGACCGAGTAACAGTTCGGCCAGAATTGATTCAATAAATGGAGGAATAGGTGATTCATATTAGGCAGAGACTAAAGGAAGCATAGGATAGGCAAAAAATCTATGCGGATGCACACAGGGCCGATCGAAGTTATGAAGTGGGAGACCAAGTTTTCATTCGTATCAGGCCTAATAAGAGTACCATATGGTTCGAGAAGGGGACAAAGTTGTCACCTCGATTTATAGGACCATTCAAGATCCAAGAGAAAATTGGACCCATTGCATATCGTCTCAAACTGCCACCCCACTTGCATAAAACTCATAATGTATTTCATGTATCTTTTTTATGTCATTATGTTGTTGATGAATCACATAAACTAAATTGGAAGGAATTGTAGGTATCGGACATGGGAACCCTCATGGCAGAACCATTACGCATATTGGACAGTAGAGTCTGATAGCTCAAGAACCGTCTGGTAGACCAAGTTAAGGTCCAGTGGGACAAGTATAGTCCAGGATCTGCTACTTGGTAAGACGCTGAGACACTACCACAAGACTATCCCTCATTTTTTTGACCACCTAGAGAACATGTTTCTCGAAGGATGGGTGTATGTGACACCACCTTTTGACTTAGACAGCCAGGATTACCTGAGGCCTATATACTTTATTTTCTAGTCACAATGAAACTATTAAGTGATACACCTAAACTTTAAATGTATGAACTTTTA
>JZKD02S1672659.1:2404358-2419227 GCA_000966675.3 Picea glauca
TTTTTTCCCTGGTTGGGTTTCCTCTTGAAAAATCTGTGTCTCGTACTTGTGAATGAATGCTGTGTGTGATTGTTGTTCTTTATACTATCAGTTTTATGTTTATAACTCTGGATTTTACAGTAGAGACTCACTGCCACTAAGATTAATGATTCAAAGTAAAAAATGAGAGTAGATTGTTAATAATCTAAGCTAACTGATTCACCCCCCCCTCTCAGTTAGTTCATACCTGTAACATAGGAGACCTGCTAGGTGATGGTGGTTAGCTTTCATTTGTTTACACTCTAGGCACTTGGTGATGAAATGGACTACATCGTGCTTCATGCCTACCCAGAAAAAAAGATTCCTCATGTCTACGTACATTTTCTTCACACTTGGATGCGTACAATAAAGTGCTCTATGGGATTCCTTTAGTATGATGCTTCGAATATCCCCACTTTCGGGGATGTACATCCTTCCTTGATATCTCAATAGTTCATCTACTTCTAGACTGTATCCTTCATACTTTGGATCTAACTGCCTCCCATTTTGGAGGTTTGAGGTAACCTTTAAATACCAATTGTCTCCAAGGAGTTGCGTCAACACACATTCCCTCAGATTGACTTTTAAGGGTACCAAGGAGAAGACATGCGGCCTCCTACTCAAGTCATCCGCGACCAGATTCTCTTTTCCCTTGATATATGAAATACCAAAATTGTACTCAATCATGAACTCACTCCATCGCCTTTGCCTAGCATTCAGATCCCTTTGAGTGAAGAGATGTTTTAAACTTTGATGGTATGTTTTGAGCTCAAAGTTTCGCCCTACTAGATAGTGCCTCCAAAGTTTCAGAGCTAGCATTACTGTTGCCAAATCTAAATCATGAGTAGTGCAACGTTCCTCATGTTTCTTCAACTTCCTTGACGCATAAGCTATCACGCCTCCATCCTGCATTAGCACAGCGCCCAACCCTTGCTTCGAGGCATACGTGCAGACCGTGAAGTCCCTTTCCATATCTAAAACTCATAGAATTGGCACACTATTTAGTAACCTTTTAAGCTCGATGAATGCACTATCACATTCTTCTATCCATTCATAGCTGACCCCCTTGCACTGCAAAGTGGTGATGGGTTTTTTTATTTTAGAGAACCATGTTGGAAGATTGGTTGTTGTCATTGATGTCAACCCTAGTCATGGGTTTTGGACAGCAAGATTGATAAAGGTATTTGGACATGAAGGAAAATTCACATGCATATACATCACCCATGAATGGATAGTATACATCATGTTGTTTCTAGTGGTATGTGTCACGTCACGTGGATCCTCATGGTTGAGGATAAATGAATTTTTTTAAATGACAAAGTGAATTGAAGAAGGAAGTACATGTAGTCCCTGAAGATAATTAAAGAAAAGAATTACAAAATAAGAATGTGCCAGGTCGGCCTTAATGTTAAAATGAAGTGACATAAATGGTATAAATAAACATCATTAGACATTCATTTTGATACAAGTCAAATTTCAGAGGAAATAAGAAGTAAAGAAGGTCGGATTTCAAGGGAGGATGAAGTCTTTTGGTGATGTGTTCTAAGGTATGTTATTTTCAGTTCATCTTCCCATTTTTTCTATAAATATTTTTTCTAGAATGATTCATATGGTGAAATCATTATGGTATTGATAAGACATATCAAGGTACCTCTGGTAAAAATTTCAGCTATTGATTCTCTATAATTATGGAGATACACTCTGTGGAAGATAGGGTTTGTGACCAGTCCTAAAGCTAGTCAATAAATAGGTGTTCCTAATAAAACAGTCATAATTTCTTCATAGAGAATCCAAATGATTTGGGAGGAATTTCATTGGAAAGCGTACATAAGCTAGTTTCTTGTGTGCAAGTTTCATAATCGGATGTTAAATATTGAGCGTGGGGCATTCTGTACAAGTTTGGTCTCCTGAATAGACCAGAATTGAATAAAGTCTACCATTCTTTCTATAAATTCTTTTTGGGGAGGATTCAAGGAGTGACACTTGGAGGAGTTTCAGAGAATACATTGAGTAATGTTATCTACAGGATCAAAGTACTCCAAGAATCGAATAATTGCAGAAATTGAAGAAGACTCAAGAAACATTATTAGGTTCTATGTGATGATTGGTTGATGGTGATGATTTAATGTAAAGTTGTATTATCTCTCATCTAATCTTGGGTGGAAGGAAGGGGCAAGGATGGAGAGTTCAAATCTCTCTTGATATTGGAGGATTGTATCTTCCTCTTGGAGTTTTATCCCTCCCTTTACATTTGGAATTTATAGCTACCTTTGGAAGTCATTACTTCCCTTGAACAATAACTATTGATTATTTCTCACTATTTAGTAACCTTTTAAGCTCGATGAATGCACTATCACATTCTTATGTCTATTCATACCTGAACCCCTTGCGTTGCAAAGTGGTGATGGGTTTCACTATTTTAGAGAACCCTTCCACAAATCTTTGATAATAACTTGCTAGCCCCATGAAGCTTCTTACCTCATGAGAATTTTTCAGCACTGGCCACTCCATAATGGCCTTTACCTTTTCTAGGTCCATAGAGATTCCTTCACCAAAAATGATATGACCTTAATAATGGATTTATTTCTGGAAGAAAGAACACTTCAACAAATTACCATACAATTTGTTCTCTCTAAGGAAGGACAACACCACTCGCAAGTGTTCCTCATGTTCTCTTTCGTTCTTGGAATAGATGAGGATATCATCTAAAAAGACTTGTACAAAGAGGTCTAAGTACTTCCAGAATACACCATTCATGATGCTCATAAATATTTCTAGTGCATTGGTCAATCCAAAAGGTACTACAACAAACTTGTAATTCCCAAACCAAGTTTGAAAGGCAGTTTTAGGAATATCGCCTTCCTTAATCCTTAACTAATGATACCCTGATCGCAAATCAATTTTTGAGAATACTGCTGCTCCCTTCATCTGATCAAAGAGGTCATCTATTCGTGGCATTGGGTACCTATTTTTCACTGTAGCATGGGTCAAGTCCCTATAATCTATACACAATCATAAGGAACCATCCTTCTTCTTCACAAAAGATACAGGTGCACCCCAAGGTGAGACACTAGGCCTTATTAGCCCTAAGTCGAGTATCTCTTTTAACGACATCTACAACTCACAAAGTTCTTGCACTGTCATCCTATACGGATTATTTGAAATTGGTTCTTCACCATGTTTTAGCTCAATAGTGAAATCAAGATCCCTCTCAAGAGGTAACCCTGGTAACTCGTTTGGAAAAACATCTTTAAACTCTGATAATACTGGGTACCGATCCAAGGAGGGTCCTTTCCTTTCACTCACTTCTTCCACTAGATAAATTCGATACCCTTGCCTCATGCACCACTTAACATTTATAGCTGAGATAAAGTGTAGAGACACCTTTCTTCGTACACCATGGATCTCTATTGTCCTTCCTTCATCGTCAACACAAAGCACCCTTTTTGCGAAATAGTCTATCATAGCTCGATGTGCTTCTAACCAATCCATTCCAATGATTAGGTTATATGTCCCGAGATCAGTCACATATACCTTCAACCTAGAAGGACACACTCCCAGGTCTACTAGACAATTGTCAATGCTTGTTCCTACCACTTGTTTTTCCCCCGAAGCCATATCGACTTGTTTAAAGTCATCATGCTCGTAGGCTTCCAACCCACTATTTTCTAATGCAGATGGTGAAATGAAACTATCTGTAGCACCAAAATCAAATAAAATTTTAACATTGATATGATTTAGCGTACCTGACAAATCCACCACCATGGATTGATGTTCTGCCTGGGGATTATTAATTGTTGCGTAAATATGGTGGCTTCCACTTACTCTTTTCATCGGGGCCTTTCCTTCTCTATGCACAAATACTGATTGTAACTCTGGGCAGTCACGCTGGTAATGGGGTCCTCCACACTCCCAACATGTAATGCGATATGTAACTTGTGCATTTCTCTGTGATGGTATCTAAAATGAGCTCCTTCCCCTAGAACCCCTGCCCCTACTAGCTGCTCCCTGAGATGGTCGTGGACCTGCCTGTGTCATTGGTGATGAATGGGATGCTCCACTCGCTACCATTGAAATACCTGTGGCAACTATCCTTGGTGTGAATCTATTACCATATGGAGGTGGCCTTGAGCTCCCTCCCCTGGAAAATTTCCTAGGGGACTTTCCCATGAATCCAAGATGATGTGGAAAGGTCAACCTCATACCTCCATTTAATTTCATGTGTTCGTCAACATAACATGCATTTTCTACTACTTCCGCTATTGAAGATGGTTTCCAAATCTGCACCATGGCCCTTATCTTAGGGTTTAACCCATAGACAAAGAATTCTGCCTGTCATTGATCATTATCCATGTATGAAACATATTTAACCAATTCCATAAACCTGATCTCGTATTCTTCTACAGTCATGTTTCTCTGTACTAGAGCATGAAATGCTCCCACCTGTTGTTCCTCATAGTAAGCTAGTAGATATTTCCTTCGGAACCTTTCCTCAAAAAGTTCCCAAGAGACGGTGTATGGGGTAATGTGCAACTGCCTCTCCATCTTTCCCCACTAGTTCAAGGCATTGTCTCTCAACTGAAAAATTACTCTCTTCGCCTTTGAAGTGGATGCATAGTCTCTTAAGGAAAAACACCTTGTCATACCTTCCAACCATGCCTCTACACGTTCACTGGAATGACCCCCGACAAACTCTGGAATTTTGATCTTCTCCAGTTCCCTAGTGATTTGTTTGGGTGGAGTCCATCCCCCTGAATCCATTGATGCTTCAGGATTACCCACTGCAGAAGGTGGGGGTTCCACTTCGATCCCTGTTGGCTGATGCCCCTTTAAAGTCTCATTTATGGCCCCCAAAGAGCATAGAATGAGAGCTAATTCAGGCGATGGTGGTGGCGGTGTTGGCGGTCTCTGCATTGATTCCCATTTTCCTCGATTTCCTCAAGTCCTAACCATCCTGTAATTGAATCTGCATCAACCAAGAGTTTGTCAGGGAGAGTCTAAGGAAATTCGCATTTGCGCAACTTAAACTTGAAAACAAGGTTAGCGTAAGGATTTTTTTTTTTTGTTGTCTGTAAAAGGACGTTACTCTCTTTAGGGGAAGTGGTTAGATTAGGGTTGAAAGCCTCTAATCTTGATGGCTTTGCCTAAAGAAACTACTGACTCCCTCGCCTTAATCAACATATTTAACCTATCATTACTATCATGGCACAGTGGTATACGGTCTTTGGTGAAAGCTCTATACTCGATGAATAGGTCGTCGGTTCAAAACTCATCCGCTCCAACAGAAATTTAATCAAAAAAAAATTGTATCCTAATGTCATGTTTTAATATAAGTTATCATTAACACTAAATGTTTACTTAGTTAATTAACCATTATATTTTATTAGTCATTAATAGACTACTTTAATTTTGTTTTCAGCAAAATTTAAATATATAATTAAATCTTAACTAAATTTTATTATTATTATTTTAAATAAAAAGGGGAGGAGCCTGCTATAATATATTATCAAAAAACTGTATCAGAGTGTACATAGTCAAGAGTCTTGGTAAACCAAAATGCTGTCGAAAACTGGAAACCGGAAACTAGCATAGGTACATAGCTAAAACAGCTGTAAACTAATGGCACCTGTCCTGCCCGGAGGAAACCAGGCCAGGTGCCTAAACTCTAAGTTGACATAAAACATAAGCATAAAACTAAATAACCATAAAAACATGAAAAACCTAGGTAATTGGTGACCTGTCGCCTGCTTTAGTCTTCCCCGTGGAGCCTGCCGGGAAGGCGAAAGACTGCCGAGCTGGAGCGAGGGGGAAGGCATCTAGAAACATGTCCAGTCGCTGGCCCATAATGAAGGCACGATGCTCCAGGTCAGCCATGTGGCCTCGGAGCTCAAACACCAAGGACAGGTGCTCCTCACGGAAGTAGCCATGTAGGTCACCACCTTCAGCATCGGGCGTTCTGCGCTCCACGTCGTCCTGCCACCCTTCCTTTCCCGTCTCATGTCCAGCATCAAACTCAGCTTCCAGGTCATCCGGCCAAGGAACCTCTTCTACAATGCACCCAGGAGGATCAGCGTCCAAGCCCAGATTGAGTTTGCATTCTCCGCTACCATACCTCAGTATATCACAAGGTGCCTCCATTGTCAGCAGGTCCCCCAGAGTCGGGTCCTCCTCTACAATGCAAGCCGGGTACAGATGCTCATTGCTGCCCTCCAACATGACGGTGTCCATACTGCCACGATCAATTTCCTTTTCCGCGATGGTGGAGAGCAGAACCTTTTCCTATGCGCGAGCCTTCTTTCTCAGCAGGGAGGACGCCATGGCCAGAGCACGTTCAAGTTGCTCCCTGCGCTGTCGCTGCTCCTTGCGGGCGTACCAAGTAGAACCACGACGAGGCGTTCCGCGTTTCCTAGTCATGCTGCAGAGCGCTCTCTCAGAGATACACACAGGCTGGGACGAGGGCGGAGGCCAATTGAGAGCACAGGCTTGGGGACTTGCCTCAAATCTCCATAGAAGGATGGTGTACCAGGGCACAAGGAGCACGAAGCGACACCAGTGCCTCCAGACACAGAGAAGGGCCGAGACCGGTGCAAGGAAAAACAAATAATCAGACTGCAAATACCCATGAACGCAATTACCTTTACATTCACCAAGTTCGTAAATACTCGCTCGCGGGAGGAGTCCATCCATGGTAGAGATATTATGGCTGTCCAGCATCCGTAATGCAGGTGTTATGGGGGACGGCCTCCAGCATTTAATCCCTGGCCTAGTGCGCGGCCAGTTGGCTCGTCTTCGCCACCTGTCACCCCATACGGGGCCTGAAAGTCTCTGCTAGCAAGGTCTCTGCACTGGTTAGAGAGTTCAGTCTCTGCAGAAGTATTAGCTTGCCAGTAAATGAGATCCGCCTTGGCATCAATTCCTTTGTTTGCTAGGTGATCCGCAACCTTGTTAGCTTCATGCCTCACATGAGAGGGGATGAGAATAAGGTTGGGGTTGATAAGATTCTTGAAGTCTTCCAGGAGACCCATAAGTCTCCAGTTGGGTGAGGTCCTCCATGGGGGATGTCCGTTAAGGATTCACGTTGCAAGTTGAATAATTACTTGTGAGTCTCCTTCAAAAATTATCCATGAGTATTGATTTTGCACTGCCATTTGGATGCCTTTTACCAGGCTGGAGAGTTCCGCAACATTGTTTGTGTTTTCACCCAGAAAACCTGCAATTAGATGGTTGATCTTACCCAGGTGATTCTTGAGAACGGCCCCGAGACCAGCCGGCCCAGGGTTGCCCCTAGAGGCCCCATCAAAGTTAATCTTGAGGAATCCAAGGGGCGGTGGAGACCAAGCTGATGGGATGATGGCTTGCCTGTGTGTGGTTTTCCCCTGAGTTGGCATATTTAAAGGCATGTTCCATCCATCGAGAATGCTTTTCTCCTAGGGCCTACACTACGTGTCTTCTTGGAGCCAGGTGGAGCTGAGAACGGTTTCCCGAGTAAACCTTATCACTCTGTCCCAAGTGTCGAAGGGGGGGGACGAAATAGAATTGAAGATTATTTTATTTCTTTCTTTCCAGAGTGCCTAGAGGATGAATCCCGAGAGCAGCTGCCATATGCGTTGGAGAATCAGATTGTGAAAGGAGACAACATCCCAATTGGCAAGGGTCTCCCGAATGCTGATGCGGTTTCTCTGGGAGCGACGCATAGCTTGTGCTCCCCAGTTCCAAATCTGCTGACTGTAATGACAGGTGTTGAGGAGGTGTTCCATGGTCTCCTCACTCTGCATATAGAGGGGACATCTAGAGGGTCCTGTGAAGCCTCTTTTCATGAGGTTGTCCCATGTGAGGATGTGGTTTTGGGCCGTGAGCCAAAGAAAGAACGAAATTTTGGGCCATATAAAAGGCTGCCAGACCTTGCTCCAGAATGAGTCAAGGCCTTGGCCTGGGAGATTTTCTTGCAGGTGATATGCTTCCTTGAACGAGAAAGTGCCAGATGTGGAGTGACCCTAGAGGAGGATGTCCGATCCTTCCCTGGTTGGGATTTTCCTGGACTGCAGGCACTCCTGCCATGGTTTGAGATCAAGATTCTCCCTGATTTGCAAGTCTGTTGAGTTGGTTTTCCATTGTCTCCAGGGCTGTCTTTCTTGAGTTGGGAGCCAGAAATATTTGACATTATTGAGAATGCTTTGCTGTAGTCTAAGCTTGTAAGGATGAAGGTTGTCCATGTCCTCGAGGGGGGGTAGCTGTTGCCATGAGTCCTTCCAAAATAGTGCGCTTTCGTCGTTTCTTACCTCCCAGAATGCATGCTGCTGAACTAGTGGGTGATTCCTCCATGCTGTGTTCCAAATGTTAGAACCTGGTATTTGTTCATTGAATATGATTAGCTGATTGTGTTGCGTGTTAGGGGCATACTTTTTTTTCCAAAGCCGCGCCCAGAGCTCTTGCAGGTGTTGCAACCATCTCCACCACATTTTGGCCCCCATAATTTTGTTCATCTTCCCCGGATCCCGGACGCCCAGCCCTCCGCACTGCTTGGGTTTGCATAGTTTCTCCCATCCGACTAGAGCCCATTTCTTATTGCTGTGATGTCCCTTCCACAAAAAATTGCGTTGGAGACTTCTTATGGCTTTGATGACTGAATCAGGCACGGCTAAGGAAGTAAAAAGATACGTGGGTAGAGCTTGCAGGACTGACTTGAGCAGAACCAATCTGGCAACAATATTTAGAGGTCTAAAAGTCCAATTACTCAACCGGTTTGCAATGGAGAGGAGCAGGCTGTCCCAAGAGATGGACTTCGCTGAATCTTCGAAAAGAGGGATACCCAGGTAAGTGGAGGGAAGGGTGCTTCTGGCTATGCCTAGAAAAGTTGAGAGGTGGACCTGAACCGGGACTGGCGTGTTGAAAAAGAAGAGCTTTGACTTGTCTAGATTGAGAAGCATTCCTGAGGCGTCCGAGAAGTCAGAGAGGATTGAGTTGAGCTTGGTTGCATCTTTGACTGTGGGAGTGATCATGAGGACAGTGTCATCAACAAACTGACTGTGCGAGGGCGTCGAAAGGAGGCCATGGAGGGGTAGCCTAGAGAGAGAGCCATCAGAGACTGCGGCTTTGAGGTAGCGGCCGAGGCCTTCTGCCATGATAACAAAATGGAAGGGGGAAAGGGGGTCGCCCTGTCTAATACCTCTAGAAGAGTTGAAGGGTCGAGAGGGAGAGCCGTTAACAAGAATGGAGAAGAAGGGAGTTGAGGTAAGCGAAAGAATCCAGTCTACCCAACTGTTAGAGAAACCAAAGGACTCCAAGACCGAGCGCAAGTATTGCCAGCTTAATCTGTCAAAAGATTTTGATAGATCAAGCTTAATGAGCATACCTGGTGTGTTGCTCGTTTTTAGGGAGTGAACAACCTCATTGGCCAGAATGACGCTATCCATGATTTGCCTTCCTTCTACATAGCCTGACTGCTCATTTGAGATGATGAACAGTAGGATTGGCTTGAGTCGGTTGGAAAAGAATTTTGTGATTATTTTGAAGATGACATTGCAAAGAGAGATAGGTCTGAACTGTTTCGAGTGTGTGACTCTTTCCTCCTTAGGGATGAGAGTAATGAAGGTTGCATTTAGAGTGGTGAGGACCTGCCCAGATGTTCTTGATTCTTCTACAACTCACCATACATCTTCCTTGATCATGTCCCAGAAGTGATGGAAGAAGTCCGTTGTGAATCCATATGGCCCTAGTGCTTTACCTGGGGGCATGTTCTTTACTGCAAAGTCCACCTCATTCTGAGTGATAGGCCTTAGCAATGCCCTGTTCTGGTCGGAATTGATTAACCTAGGAATGTGGCAGGTGACTTTTTGAATTGCCTCCTCCCTGTTTGTGTTGGTCTCTGTGAGAAGATCCTGATAGAAGGAATTAAGAGCTTCTGCTATTTTATCATGATCCCTTATTGGGGTGCCTTGATCGTCCTCCAGTTGCGTAATGCGATTAATGTGCCTTCGGTGCGTCATTTCTTTGTGGAAGAATTTTGTATTACGCTCCCCTTCTTTGAGCCACTGAACCCTGGATTTTTGCCTCCATAATATCTCCTCTTGTTCCTTGCATATCTTTAGGGCATCCATAAGTTCTTCCTCTTCCCGTTCCAGACTTTGAGTTCTGCTCCCTGCGATAAAGGTGCGCTGAAGGTTCTCTAGACGAGTCTCTGTTTCCCTTTTCCTGAGGAAGATATCTCCAAAGGTGGTTTTGTTCCATCTTTTCAAAAGTATCTTAAAGTTCTTAAGGCATTGCTGGAACTTGTACATGTGAGTGCCATGATCTATTTCAGCTTGGTCCCACCATGATTGGGCTAGTTGATGGAAATTGGGGTGGGTGAGCCAAAAATTTTCGAATCTGAAGGGCTTGGGTCTAGGGGGGAGCCCCGGGTTCAAACAAAATTCTATGGGCCAGTGGTCCGATCCTGCTTTTGGCATGATACTTGCCTCCATTGCCTGATCGCTTTCAAGAAGGGTATCGGTCACTAGGAATCGATCCAGCCGGCAGGCCACATGCTGATGCCCTGTTCTTCTGTTGGACCAAGTGAATATTCCATTCCTAGTTTCCATATCGACCAAGTTTAGTTGCTCTATAAGGGTTTTAAACCCCCCACTATCTTGATCCAGCCACTTTATTCCTCCGCTTTTTTCCTCCAGCGTTAAAATCATATTGAAATCGCCTCCTACTATCCAGTGCGGTGTGCATATGAGGGTTTGGACATGCCGCAGGGATTGTAAGAAGTTTTCCTTATCGTGGATGGATTGTGGACCATAAACGTTTGTGATGGCCCCTTCCTTGGAAGAGGTTAAAGATTTAAAGTAGGCAGTTAGGGTGTACCTAGTTGAGAAGGGATGGAGCAGGGTGACTGTTTGCGGATTCCAGAGAATTGTCAGTCTGCCTGCCGCACCCACTGAGTCCAGAAAGAGGAATTCTCCATCCCTCCAGCTGCTTTGGAGAATGCTTTCCGCCTCCTTTCCTGCACATTTGGTTTCCTGCAAAAGTAAGATATCTGGATGTTTCGTCTTTATACAGTCTCGGAGGATCCTTTGCTTGGATTGTCCATTCAGGCCTCTTATGTTCCAGGATATTGTCTTCATCATGTAGAAGATGGGGGGGGGTGGAGGTAGCCCTCCGAGAGCCGCTGAATTTGGCCGGAGTTGATCATTAGGTGCCCTTCTTTCTTAATAAGCTGTTGTGCTGGTTTGCGCCCTCGCCTCTTATTTTCCTTGGAGGATTTTTTACTTTCGAGGCTGGGATCGGCCATGATGCCCATCCTTGCCGTGGATCCCGCTGTGGAGTCAGTGAATACTTTGTGCACTTTTCGTAGCTATTCTACAGGGATATGTTGTAGATCTTTCTGATTAAGGGCTTCCTCTAGTTTTTCTAGGTCTATTTCTTCCAGATCTGTGTCGTCCATCAACATATTGGTATCTTCGTCCCTGCTAGACTGTGTTATCTGAGTTGAATCCTTTGTGTTGCCTTTATGTGGTTCTTCGGGTCTCTTTCCTTTTTCTTGCATGGATGCTTGAGGGGGGTTCTGAGACGTCTTTTCTTGCGGTACCTGATTCAGAGGCTCAAAGGAATTCTTGGAAGGGTTCTTTGAGGTCGAACTCTGGTTCTTTTTTTTAGAGGGGTTCTTTCGCCTTCCGGCAACATTGGTAAAGCCGTCCTTCTGCTTGGGTTCAGATGATTTGAGGGCTGAGGCGTTCAGGGGGAAATATCGAAACAAATGACCATGCTCATGGCATTTTCTGCATCGGAAAGGTATATGCTCGTAGTCAAGTGGTTGGTTCCAGTCCTCATCTTGGTACTCCAGAGTGATGGAGCCCGGCAGGGGTTTTGATATGTCCATGTAGATGCAGATGCGGGCATAAGATGTGTATTTCCTTATTTTGGTAGCCTCTAAAGATTTTACATATTGTCCCACCGTGTTCCCTATGCCCATTAGTATTTCTTCCAGCCATAATTCCTAGGGTAATGAGTACAATCGGATCCAAACCGGGGCCCATGAGAAGTCCTCTAGTTCTGGATTGAATCTGTCGGTCCAGAATCTCAGAAATAAACCCGCTGAGTTATAGAAATATGGCCCATTGTCAAAAATTATGTCCTTGTCCTCTAGGTTATACAGGATAATTGTGAAGAAACCCTTGGAGCTGAATTGAACCTCATAATCTCCCTTGGGTTTCCACCAGTCCTTAATCCATCTGGAGAGGTCTCTTTCGGTCGGCCATAGGCCCAGGAATTTTCCTATTAGTGGATGGTCCATCATGAATTGGGTGTGTTCCCCCACCCTAGTCGATGTAATACGGTAAAGAGGCGGTTTTTCCATTTGAGGAATGCACTTACCTGGCAGCCAGTTTTTGGATGTTTGTGGGCGGGATGTGTTGGACTCGCTTTCCGTTTCCTTATTGGAGCTGCGCTCCTGTGCAAAGAGTTGTTCCTTGAGATGCGTCATCGGTTCAAAGGCCGACCGCTTAGCTCGCAGTCCGGATCTATCATTGGCAGCCATGTCACTGTACGAGGGGGGTTTCCCCCCCCCCGTCCGTGCTCATTGCTGGAGGTACCGAAATCACGTGAGGCACAGAACTGTATATCGGAAAAGAGGGAGTTAGGACCAGAGTGCCAGAGCGTGCATCAGGCGATCACGGGCGTTGTTGCAGTCGAACGCTAGGGTTTGCATCTCTCGTAAATGACCTTTTAAAAACAACTTGTTAATCACCAAATTTTATTATTAACTTAAGGCTTAAACTCAATTAAAACTTAATCCCTAATTAAACTAAAAAAAAAAACTCATTAATTTTTTATTTTATTTTTTTGGATTTCATTAAATAATTAGAACTTTAAACTAAATAATCATTTACAATCTAAATTTATAAAAATAAAATAAAAGAATGTTGAATTAATATATATATAAATGTTTTTTACAATAATAAAAAAAACAAAAATAATAATAATAATAATAATAATATATAAAAAAAATCAAAAAAATTTAAAAAAGATAAGGTGTGGGCACGCATGAAGTCCACGTGCCTGCCCTAGCTTCCTCCATTGCCTTCCTTATCTAAACCCTAACCCTCATTTTCCCCCTCTCTCTTTTTTTTTGCGAGGTCCTTGGCTACACGGTCGGCCGTCATGGTCGTTCCCTCTGCACCACCTACGTGGTTCTCGCACTGAGTTGGTGCTCATAGTGCATGGCTTGGTGCGTTGGGCTATGGGTTTGGTGGCTTATCTATTTGGTGGTGTGTCTGATAAGATCTAGATTTGTATTTCATTTTCCGCCCTGGATTTGTATTTCATTTTCCCAGTCTTGTCTTTGTAAACAACCCTGCCATTTATTTGGAAAGCAACTTTTTGTAGGGTTGTTTTGAGGCTATTTGTGTTTTTTATGAATATCCTCATCATAGGCATCTTATGTTTGTTTTCTTGTGGGCTCCTCTTCCATGGATTTGCATGTGGTCTTGGTCGCTGGGCTTTGGTGCATTAGCTTGTGTGTTGTATAGTTAATGAGTTAAGGAAAGGTTTGGTGGGTTTGGTGTTGGCCATTGTGTATGGTTAATATTTTGTATGGTTGTTGCACACTAGCTCAGAAACTACGAGATTACCCTTCGGTCTGCTATTTCTTTGGTCTTCGACCTGCTTGGTCTTGGGCTTTTTTATTATTTTGTGTTAAGTGAGGTAGGTCCTCATGGGCTTGGTGATAGTGTTGGGCTTTGAGTATTTTGTTTGAAGGTTGCATGGAGCGAGAACTAGGCCTTCATGCCCCCCTTTGTTTTTACTCAGTTTTGTGGTTTGAGATACGTAGTGCACAATTATGATCCATGGGCTCTCCTCACAACGCCTTGTGTGGGTGCTTTCTGGCAGATGAGTTGTGTGCAAAGGATGGTCTCATGGTCTTAGCACTTGACGATGGTGGGATTTCAGAACGAAACCCCACTTTTCTCCATTGTGGGCTCTTCCCTTGGCATTCGGTGCTTGGGTTACTTCATTGCTACAGCTATGGAAAGAGTGGCTTCGGTTACTGTGGATTGGTTTCTTATGTGATCTTCAAAGACCTTCAATGCTTGGGATTGGTTGCTTATGTGATGTTCAAAGACGCGTTGAGCATAAGGGTGTAGACTCGTGGGCATTGTGCTTGCTGCTTGGGCTTGGCAATTGTTGTTGTGTGTTTTATTTATTGTTAAATATGTGGCTTCCATTGTTTTTCATCTTCTTGGAATAATTTTGTTTACTTGACTTTGAATTCCTATTACATTATCCTTGGACCCCATGAATTCTTTTCCTGAATTCTGCTGTTTTGTTTGTTGCTAAAATTATTTGAATGCTTACATTATCCCTGGACCTCATGAGCTCCATCCTTTTTACTTGTGGTTTTAATCTGAATGTCTTGTAAGGCTTTCTAAAATTGTTCTATGGATATCCTATAGGTGTAAATGTAACTTCTTCCATGAGTTATTTTGAACAGAAATTACCATTGCATGACTTTGCAAGTGCCATAGTTAAACTGCTAGTTGGACCAAAACATTGCATTTACCCAAGTTGTTGCATGAAATATGACTTTATTCTTTTCCTTGCGGTCACCGAGGGTTTGAGGCTAGGGTTACTGGAATTTGTTTGGACATAACGACTATCAATTGTTTTTGTGACTTGACATGTGGTTATTAATGATTGAAACCCATAATTTTCATACTTTTTTTTTATTTAAATTTTTTATTTTTTTTACAATATATTATATATGTATATTTTTTTGTGTTAAATATATGCTTTTTTTTATATAAGTTTTTTTATATACTAATAGTTATATTTATATTTATACCAATATTTATAGGCTCTGTTTAGAAGTTCA
>JZKD02S1672659.1:2423769-2435695 GCA_000966675.3 Picea glauca
TCACATAACTCCTCACGGTTTGAGAGTTATGGCCTTATGAAGTTGGAGGACCCCCATATGAAGGCTTGAAGCCCCCAAGGTCAAAGAAGTAAAAGTGCTTGAAAAGAAGAAATCAGTATTTAAATGATAAAGTAAAGTGACAAAATCAAGAAATATTATTTAAATGAAGTGACAAAATCAAGAAGGAATATTTAAATGATAAAGTATTGGAGAATTTTCTATTCATGGAAAGTGGGTAACCCTAAAATAAGGAAAATAGGTTAAGTGACCTAGAAATGAGTTATGTAACCTAGAAATGGGTTAAGTGACCTAGAATATGAAAGTATAAATAAGAAGCTAGGATCTCTTGTAAAATGTACATTTGAGTGAGAATCCTTTGTGGATCAATGGAGAGCTTCTTGGTAATATCTTTTGGAGTATTGATGGAGATATTCTTGTGAGAGAATCTTATTGGTGTGGAACTCTTGAGCATGATTGAAGATCTATTCTGAGGAAGAGAGCGAGAGGAGGATATCATATATGCATCAAAGTTTCGGCAATGTCAGAGATCTTGACGAAAAAAGTCTTGGAATCATAGAAAACCCTATTTTCTAATGTACATGCGGGTTGTCTGTGTATAGGGTGCGTGTACACGCGGGCTGACTGTGTATAGGGTGAGTGTACATGCAGGATGACTGTGTATAGATAGCGTGGACTCAATAAAATCATGGATATTTGTGTTTGAGCTGGTGCCAAGCTCTTGGATGATGAAGCAGGCTTCGGATATGCATTCTATCGCCTCAGATCTATCACTCAGACACTGGTATGGTTACATTATTGTCTTGATAGATACTACTTTTTGATATGTTGTGAATGCTTAGGGAATTCTTGGTATGGCTTCTATGATGTGGTTCAGTTTGGTTGATTTGGTTGATGGAGTGAGCAACACTCTTGTGATTCAGTAGTGACATGATTGCTATGGTATACTAGTTATTTAAAAATGATTGAGATAACATTCATATTGATTTGATGTGGAGCATGAGCAAGCTATTGGAGAGCTTGGATGTATTGTGACTGGTTGTGGGTCAGTTTGGACAGTTGAAGACAAAAGAGAAAGTGATTGCAGGTTGTAGAGGATATGGGCATGTTGCTCAGAAGCATATGTTTGTTGCATTATACATTGGTTGCATTCACACGGGGGATGTAGTGAGCCAGGGCGCGTGCACACGCGAGCTGCACTACTGATAGGTCGCGTACCTGTTGACAGATTGATATCTATTGAGGATTGTTGCCTCATCTCAGTTGGTGCTGAGGGTGTAAGCTGAGTCTTGCATATAGAGTTGGTGCTCTTGTAGAGTTGTACTCTATTCATTTGTTGCTGATAAACCCAAGGATTGTAGTCTGTAATAAAAAGAAAATTGTACATACATCTTGTGTTCTTTGTGTCCATTGTGATGATGACTTGTTGATGATATATTGTTGATATATGTTGTTGATATGTGCCTACATCTAACTGGTTATAAATGACATCAATGGGTAATGAATAAATGTTGAATGCTAATTGATGAGTATTTGTGCAAGAGGGAAGTTTTGGGAAAAAGAGCACCACACTCATTCACCCCCCCTCTAAGTGTGGTAGGTGTGTCCAACAAAATCATCCTCATGAGTCTTATCCCCAAAGACTCTATGTGGACTCCTATTCTATAGATAAACTGTAGTGTTGCAAGCCTCAACCCAAAGAAAAAGTGGTAGTCCCTAATCATGTAACATGGCTTGTGCAACCCCAGCAATAGCCCTGTTCTTCCTCTCAACCACCCCATTTTGTTGTGGGGTGTATGGAACTATCAACTCTATCTTGATGCCTTCTGGGGCACAAAAGTCTCTGAACTCATTGGAGGTATACTCACCCCCATTATCAAATCTCAACACTCTGATTTTCCTCCCTGTCTGGTTCTCCACAAGAGCTTTGAACTCTTGGAACCACTAGAAAACTTGTCCTTTGGTATTCATGAATAAATTCCAAGACTTCCATGAGAAGTCGTCAATGAAAGAGACATAATACAAGAACTCAGTCAAATATGCAGAAGACATAGGAACACACACATCAATATGAATCAGATCAAGGATACCAACTTCTCTACTATCACTGCTTGGAAAATAAGTCTTGGTGTACTTTCCAAGAGCACACCCCTTGCACACCTTCTGGTGCTCTGTACTGAACTCTGGAACTCCAGACACAATCTCTCTCAATATCCTCAGTTCCCCATGATGCAAGTGGGCCATCTTCCTATGCCATAACTCACAAAGATCACTGGTGTTGGTGCCGTGAAACAATGTTCTCAAAGGATGAAACATGAGATTGTACAACTTCTCAAGTTGAATACCAATCACTTTGGCCAAAGTGATTGGAGATCCCTTAGAATACAAGATCACCTACCCATCACGAAACAATACCTCATGCCCCCTATCCTCAATAGTTGAAACTGACACCAAGTTCTTCTTCAGTCCTAGAACATATAGTACATCTCTCAACAACATAGGAGGTAGAGAATCCCTCTGAAATGATACAGTCCCACACCCACCTTCTTTGACCACTGAGTCATCTCCAAGTACCACCTCCTGGTCTCCAATCATTGCAAAATCAGTAAAGTACTCACAAACTCTTGTCTTATGGCGGGATACACCACTATTAATGTACCAAATACAAGTGGAAGATGCTCTAGATGAGAGACAAGAAATCAAAGAATACTCCTTCTTGAACCTGTGAGTAAACTCCTCCACCTCCACTGCAGTTGCAACCTATCTTCTTCTTTTTAGGGAATTGTCCAACATAGTGCCCAAAATTATGGCAAGAAAAGCACTTGAATTTGCTCATGTCTTTCTTCCCTTCACCTTTCTGCTTGCTCCCTCCCTTGGATCCTTTATTGGACCTACTCTTGCCTTTAGTTGCAAGACCCACATTCTTCTCCTCATTACTAGTAGATGAACTACCAAGAACATATCCTCTCCGAGTTTCCTCCTGAATGAATTTATCCCAAAGACAATCCCACTTGGGAAGATTCTCCCTTGCCACAATTCCCTCAACGAAGACATTCCATTGTTTGGTCACCCCATTCAAAGTAGTCCTCACAAGTTCACTATCAACAACAACCTCCCCAACAAATCCAAGCTCATCCCTTATTTGAGTAATTTTAGTAAGGTATGTGGTAACATTTTCAGCTTTGGTCATCTTGATGCCCTTCAGTTTCAACCTCAACACCATCTTCCTATTTTTATTGGAACTCTAGTAAATCTTGGTTAAGGAGTCCCACATCTCATAGGCATTGGATTTCCCGGTCAGATGTGGAATCACATGGTCCTTGATGGAATCAAGGATAATTCTTTTGGCCTTGATATTCTTCTTGGTGCAGGATTCCAAAAGAGTAACATCTATAGGCACAATCAAAGGACTCATTTGTGTGTTCTCCACAATATCCCACAACTCATTTTCCTGCAGTATCAATGTGATTCTCTCCTTCCATGGGATGAAATTAACAACCCCATCCAATATGTCCTCAACCCTCAAACCAGTGGCCATGACCCTCTCAACTGAAATTCAAGTCCAACAAAAAATATGCCAAGTGAAGTACCTCCTCTTCTCAGAAAAATATTTGACTTTAATGGCTGAAATATTTCTTTTCTTCTTCTCTAACCAGCTCTGATACCATGTAAATTTTTCAGAGCCCAGCTCGGTTTCAAGTCTCACTGAGACACATAGTTAAATGCCCAATAGACATTGCACATTTATTGTTGCAAATTAGTAAGCATGAAATTAAATTCTCATAACTAAAACACAAGAATTCTTCTACAACATTTTAACCAAAAATAAATCACACACACGGAAAAATCAACATAGAGATTTGGTCTACAAATTCAGACCCTGGAAAAGCCTACAAAGGGGAAAACTAGTGAGAGGGGAGGCTTTTATTATTCAAAGAAATGAGAGATATTTATAGTAGTCATCTTCAGTAATTAATAGACACACTTATCTCATTTTTCATTCATAAACTCAGCATAGAAAATAGTGCCAAAACTGCTCCTCGATTTATGTGCCCAAAAATCCGTACAATATGGTCTCACTTTTGTTGTTGTACTTTGCCTCGATTTCTATACTCAGAAATCTGTACAATATGGTCTCACTGCTGCACTGTACTTTGCCTCGATTTCTATGCTAAAAAACATCCTTCGAATTCGTGCCAC
The DNA here is from genome assembly GCA_000966675.3 of Picea glauca. Lineage (NCBI taxonomy): Eukaryota > Viridiplantae > Streptophyta > Pinopsida > Pinales > Pinaceae > Picea > Picea glauca. Next base: position 2,427,988 of record JZKD02S1672659.1, read on the forward strand.
AATCTGCTCATGTGGTCTCTCTCCCAACTCGACTCTCTCAAGATCTTTCTCTCTCAAACTCTAGGAATGAATGAATGAGGGCACCTTAGTCTCTAAGTATACTTGGTGGAGGAAACTGAAGAGTCGTGAATTTTCATTTTCCCTCACAACATTCCAAAAGACACATTTAATTTTATCTCTCATAAAATTAATTTCTAGATACCTCTTTTGGACACTTTCTCACCCCTAGGTGCCTAGGTGATGAGAAACACTTGTCTTTGGTACTTTTATTTAATTAATTTAACAAGGTTTTATAGGCCACCTAGATTCATTGACTCGAGTTTTATTTACATGACATGCCCTTCAAGACGCACTCCGTGCTCCAAGGGTGCCACTCTCCTTTGAATAGTTTTGGTAGTTGTCCAACCCTTGGAGTCAGTACTCCATTTGGGCGACCTTGTGAGAGACTAAGGGATTCTAAGGAATAATAACTCCACCTTATTGTGCGCCCCTTAGAATCTTCATGAGAGACTTTTTGAGTCTTCCCTCATGACATCGTGGATGTCTCAAACTAGGTAATCTTTAACCTACAATTCAAGCCATGATGAGAGTGCTAGTAGGCTATGACAGGGATGTTTCCACACCTATCACTCAATATATGGTCTATGTGCATGGCCCCTTTACTCCTTATGTGAGTCAGATTAGTAAGCATTCATCAACCTACATTCATTAACAAAACACTCTCATTGATCCATATACAAAATCATAATATACTTAATCATATGTCACATATCCATAAATGAAATGCTCAATCCAATACAATCCACTCCCTGACTCAATCCATAGTTCAAGGAGGTCCATTGATTCCCTCAACATCCACAATCTGTCAGGTGTCCTGCACACTCATGGAAAACTCGTCAATAACATATGTCAATACATATATATCAAATAACATTAAATCACAACCATCAACATCATCATAAGAAATACATAATCGAAACAAATAACCATGTACTATAACTGGATTACTTGAAGGCAAGTGTCCTAAAATAATAAGTCAATAACATGTGCTCGCAAGAGCGGGATGTTACACCTTACTCCTAGCATCATACCTTACATATACCCCTATGCCCTAAAAAACAATATTGAGTGTATGGTTCAAGAAATGCTAGACACTGGCATCATTTGACCTAGCCAATGTGCTTTCTCTTCATTAATGGTGATGCTTTACAAAAAAGACTCTTCATAGTGTATGTCTCTAGATTATAGAGATCTCACAAGATCACCATTGAGGATAAGTTTCTTATTATTGACATTGAGGAATTGTTATATGAATAACAAAGAACAATTCTTTTTACAAGTTGGATCTTCATTAAAATATCATCATATTAGAATGAGGTAAGAAAATATCACCATAACAACCTTTAGAACAAGTGAATGTCATTATGAGTTTCTAGTGATGTCTTTTGTGCTTACTAGTTCACCCTCCACATTCAAAATCTCGATGAATTCTATTTTCAACCTTTTCTTTAGAAATTTTTTGTTCGTACATTTTGATAATACAATAATTTACAAAAATGTTAAGAAGAGCACATGCCACATTTTGACTTGGTCTTAAAATTATTAGAAGAAAAACAACTATATGCTAAGCCTCTAAAATCTTTCTTTGAACTTAATGAAGTGAAATATTTAGAACATATTGAGACTCCCAAAGGAAATCTAACAAAATAAATAAATAAAACTACAATGAAATTGCCAATTCCCAAATCCTTAAAAAAATAATGAAAATCCAAAGAAAAATAAAAACATTCCATACCTTAATACCAAACAAATAGAAATGCACACCAAGCAACTAGCAATGCACAAAATGATAGTTTAGAGTGAAAAAATTCTCCATAAAAAGTTTGGAACCGAGTTGTGCCAAACCTTAATGGAGTAGCGGATGTATTATGAAAAGTGGATAATGGAAAAATAAGAAAATGTATATATAATTCTGAAATTCTCTAATTTTTCGGAGATAGTATGTATAATCTTTATGGTGTTATAAAAATCAATCACAGCCATTCATCTCAGAAGATAGAGGGTTGTGATCACGCTCCCGTATTACCCTTGACGAGTAATCTCCACCGCACATACTTTAGTCAAAATGCGTTCATCTATCCTCATGAGTCATGCCACGCTTTGAACGCGGGCTTGAAAAATATAAAAGAAGTTGGAAGTAGGAAGTAGTTTTGGAAATTAATGACTCACATAAACTCGAAGGATAAAATACCAAACTTCATCATAGGTGTAAAGGGGGACTTATTAGGAAATCAAGTTGTAAAAGCAAAAAATTGAAAGGAAGGAAAAAACAAAGTTTTTAGATATTCATGAAGGGTTCCAATAGCTTAAAAATAAATGGAAATTCGGTTAAGTGTGAAGGGAACATTAAATGTTTGAAGGATATAAAGGAAAGGCTTGGTTTTTAATGTACTTGGTTAAAGGAACTTTAAATGTGTGAAGGATATAAAGGAAAGGCTTGGTTTTGAATGTAGTTGGTTAGGTAAGTGCTTTGGGCTCAAAAAGATGGTGACAGGTTCAACATGGTGATAACATTGACCATTTGAGTAGACCCAAGTAAAGGGGTTAAAATGTATGTTAATTTAAAAATGATATAATTTTTTGTGGGAAGATCCATTTTTGGTGATTTAAAAGGTATTTAAAAAGAGAGGTATAGATAAAAAATATTTTAATATTATTAGAAAATAGTTTTGGATTAGTATTCAAGGGTTATGGAGATACCAATTTCATAAATTGTTCTCTACTCTACAACAAGCATATTTTTAGGCTAAATACATGTATCAACATCTACTAAGCATACATGTAGAGAATATAGGTGGGGTCATCGTGAGATTTTCATAACATGTATGTTGGTTCTTAATATGCACTACTATATTACACACAACTTGTTTAAGAGTTTGATCTTTCACATGCCTTACAGTATATTGAAAGCCCCATAGGAATACATGAGACTAGAATTGGGTCACCTATCAATTATTTGTATCTATGCTAGATTGAGCACAACACTTTGGGAGATCACTCTTTCTTACCTAAGAATTAGGTAGTACAACTATGGTTACAGTCCATCTTGCTTAGAATCATGGAAGACTATCCTAATACTACTATTGGAAACTTAATGGGTTTTCAAAGAGCTATAGAGCCTAACACTTCCTTGCCCATAAGAACCTACAAAATCATCTCACATCATCTCTCAATATATGACAAATGAAACTCCTACAAAATATTTGAAGGATCATACTTGACACATGAAGAGAATGAAAATGTGGAATTTAAGGTGTCCAAGATGGAAGATAAAATAAAAAGCATTGAAACTGCAATGACAAGGAAGATTGACATCCTAAATATGGTAGGTAAAATATAATTCCAAAATTTTAAAGATGATTTCAAGTCAAACATGGAAAGAGAGGAAGATATCAAAGAGAAGAACCTAAGGAAGATATCAAATACATGATAAAGGAGCTAACGAGCCTCCTTATCCTAAATTGTCCTCCTTATGAAGAGGATAAGAAGAACAAGTTGATCAAGTGCTAGTCACACATGGATAACATTTTAACACATCCTTCAAACAAGAGGATTGAGTACTAGATTCCTAATGAAGCTACTTCATTGCCAAGATCGATATGAGGAAATTTGATGGTAATGAACCCATAAAATGGATATTCTAGATGAAACAATTCTTTACCTACAACAAGTACCAACTCTACAACATATAAATATTGCATCTATGTATTATGAACCTAATCAATTTGTGTGGTATTGATGGCCTTGTAACTAGAAAAATGACTCCATCTTTTGTTGGTTTGGTTTTACAGATGAATTGATAACACATTATGGGGATATTTGTTATGAGCAATACATATCTATGGTTTTGGGGTACGACCAGAAGAGACAAAATGACACCAAGAAATCAACTCAAATCTCAAATATGCTAGATAAACAAAATTCCAACAAAAGAAAGGCTAGAATCCTACCTCTTCTGAACGTTAGTAGGAGACCACCATTGAGCTCACAATCCAATGCTTGATACCTACAACCTCTCATGAACATCCAAGATACACAAGCATATGGAAAATGTATGAAATGTTAGCATATAAACTAACATAATCCATCAACATGTATAGAAAATTTACTAATGGAAAATAATATAAACATTTGCAACACATAATTGGACGAGAAAAGAGTATTTTTATTAATATAATCAACATAAGTACATAGATTACAACCTTATATATCAACAACTTGTCCAAACCAATAAACTAAGTCCCTCCATAGTGGCCTTCACCACTTCAATCCTCCACAAAAAAAAAAAAGCTCACAAGTTCTAGGAGTAATTGGGTTCCTCCTTCACACGATAGGGAGAGCTTGGGGGCTGAACATAAGGGTCAAAATAGGTTCGTCTATTCTCCTGCCATGGTTTGAACGTGGGTTTAAAAAATTCAAAAATATAAAGGAAGGTAGAAGTAGTTTTCAAAATTAATGAGTCGCATAAACTCAAAGTACAATGATATGACCATCTCCTCAAGGTTCATTAATCAATAAAGACATGGTTTTTAAAATAGATAGTGACAGCGCAACAAGCAATGATAATGGATTATTTACCAGAAACTTCTCTTATAAAGAGATCCCTGCGCAATGTACTCAGAACAAAGAGTCTAAGCCGTTCGTGGAAGTTGGTGCCAATCAAAGTTTGTGGAACTCTGTGAGTAACAGAAACACGATCTTGGGAATTGTGTGAGAGGATGTCGAAGCAAGAAGATCAGATTCCATGCCCCCTACCTTTACCTTTGTTATCTCTCAATCACGTTTCATTCCTTTGCAAATCTGTCACGGCTTCCACGGAATTCTATGAGAATGTTCTTGGATTTCAGCTTGTCAGGAGGCCATCTTCATTCGATTTTGTAGGAGCTTGGTAAGATATTTGCATCAACATAATCAATAAGCCAACACTACTCTTGATAAGATATTGCTTCTGAGTACCTAACATATTAATGTGATACAGGCTATTCAATTACGGTGTGGGAATACATCTCTTGCAGAGCCAGTCTTTGGACGATCTCCCTAAGAAAACTGAGATCAATCCAAGAGATAACCATATCTCTTTTCAGGTTAACTTAAGGCCCCACGGTTTCCTTTGAGAGATTAATATTGTTATTCCTGCAGGGTGTGTTTCATGTTAAATTTGTGCTTATTATCATTGTTATTGTTTTTTTCCTTGCAGTGCCCAGATATGTTTTTAGTGGAAAAGAAACTGCAAGACATGGACATAAATTATAAAAAACGTGTTGTGGAGGATGGCGGATTGTACGTGGACCAACTTTTCTTCCATGATCCTGATGGTTACATGATCGAGATCTGCAACTGCGAGAATCTTCCCGTTATTCCTGTCAGATCAACCTCTTCTGTGAGATCGAACTCTCTGCGGTTTTCTTTACCTCAGTCAAACTCTAAATTGGAGCGAGAAGACATCAGCTCAGAAATCTCTTTAGCCCCAATGAATGCTGCTACAGCACAAATGGGCTTCCTTCCTTTGAGTAAGCTATTCACCTAAACTGTTAATATTACAATGATAGTATAGCTCAGTTTTATTTTAGATGGGTATCATGTAAAATGTTTCAATAAATTTCGGGAGGTGTGTATAAATCGTAGAGCAGGGTACTTATTTCTGTTTTTTTCCTGATTCTAAAGCATTATTGAAGTTCTTTTCCATCTAGTTTTTTCTGCTCTCTCGCTGTTTCTTTTCGATCTAGATTTTTCTCCTCTCTGGCTGTTTCTTTTCGATTAATATTGAATGGCTTTGAACTTGTTCGATCTAGTAAACCTTACAACTAAGTAGGTCATTCCTTCTTCAATGGATTCTTACATGTACCTTCTTTGTGGGGAGCAGAAAAGGAGATCGAAGCCACTGTACCAGAGAATCGCTACTCATCCGATGCACTTGATGATAAAAAAACATTTTTTCTGGACATCATGGATTTTTATCTGTAGTGGCAGGAGATAACCAGAGATAATCCCTTGAATGCGAATGATAACCAGAGAAAATTAGTAATCAGTTGATGACTAGCTTGCTATAGCTTCGTGGATCTAGGCATGATATTGATGGATCTAGACTATATTGATGGTATAAGACTAATATAGTCTATTAATCCATATATCATAATAATTGCCTATTCGGATTAGAGCTTTTGTGTATTAGCTTATTTGAAGCGTTGCATACGCACTCTGAAATTGTGTCGAAGCACCTTTCTAGTAATTCATGTACTTTTACCTTTGCATTATGTTAAAATGGTTATGTGAAAAATTAGCTAAAGGTTGCTTGATTCCACAGATATAGGAGAATCTCAATCTTTCAAAATTCAATGATAGAGTTTGGTTGTTATCATTTATGACATGAAAAATAGATTTATAAATAATAATAATAGTTTAAGTAACAAGACTTGTAATTTGTAATTTCTGTGGACTTGAAAGCAATTGTGTGTTCAAATATAACATTTTCATAACTTATATATAGGTGATTAATAATAAAAATTCATAATGATTTACTCATGTTTATTTTTTTAGGAATTACAATGCATTAAAAATAACTATAAAATTTTAATGTGTGAACATCAATATAAGAGATAATATAATCTATGTATGCATATGATGCAGGAGCAATGCATTTTGTGTTCATATTTTGAGCATACTCCAACTATTTTTTTTTTTTTGTAAATAAGAAAGTTATATTATGTATGATGCCTGCTATGGCTGGAAAAAGGTTCCAAAAATACAAAAGTAACTAGCTGTAGTTGCTGCACTGCCCCAATAGAGGGGAAACCAGTCCAGTCAGCTTCCAAGTCATCTGTCTTAGACATTTGCTGTAATTTAAAACAAGTAAAGTCCAAAATATAAGCCACCTACCCTAAGACAACAACAGAGAGCTAGACACCTGGCGAAAAGCCCAGCCACGCAGCGCCGAGATCCTCTGCCCAGGTTTCTGTCGTAGGCTTGTTTGGCTGTTCGTCCCCACGTTGCTCCCTGCGCTCCTCTCGGTCAGTGTGCTCTGGTGGACCGTTGTGCTCCACTTCCTTCTGCCGTGCTGCCGCTTGCCGCAGCATGTCATCTAGACCTGTGTCAATTTCCCCCCCTGGTGTGATGCCAGTAGGGTCCAAGGGGAGGTCCATTTGCATGGTCGAGAGGATTTGTAGAAAGGTGGCCACATTGTCTTCGGTGGCTTGCAGTCGAAACTTGAGGTCCGCCACCTCTCTTCTGAGCTCGAAGACTAGGTCGTATAGTATGCCCAGTCTGTCTCTGAAATGTTCGCTGTCGGGGTGGGTCGCCTGGTGGAGATGCAGTCGTTTGGCTGCTCCGAAAGCCCGAGGTTCACTTCGCCGGGTACTCGAGGAAGCCGGGAAGGACATGGACGCAAAGAATTGCATCCGGGGGTCTGGAGGACAGCGAGGAGTCGTGGGCGTACCACGCGGAATGGAGGCCATGGCGCGCGGGAGCTGAGGCTGCTGAGGAGGCGTGGTGGTCGAAGGTCTGCGACGTTTAGTCTGCGCAGGAAGCAGGGAGGTGCCAGGGGGAAGAATTGGGGGATGGGTAGAAGAGCCTGTGATCGGGGAGGTCGAAGGCGAGAGAGCTGGTTTGCGAGGCCTCCAAGGGGAGCCCCGCTTGGGCTTCCCTCTAATAC
>JZKD02S1672659.1:2435977-2447876 GCA_000966675.3 Picea glauca
AAGATAGGAAGCTCGGCTGGGGAACAGGCCAAGTCAGACTCGGACCAAGGTTTGATTTGTAGAGTTTCCATAATATTTTTGTGACAAAGGTCCCAACAATGACTCCAGGAATGAGTCCGATTTCTGAAGATCCAGCTGTTTCTCTCTTTCCAGACTTGCCAGAGGACAAAACCAGGTAAGAGCTGCCAAACTCTGTTGAGGTAGGGAGAGATAAAGGGCTGATCCCTCCAGTTGTTGATGGTTTCAATGATGCTGTCTCTAAGGCGGTCCGAGGTGCGCATAACCATCACTACCTGATCCCAGACTTGCGCAGTGTAGTGGCAAGTGTTAAGAAGGTGGTTCAAAGTTTCCGCTTCTTCCTTGCATAGGGTGCAAAGAGAAGGTCCTTGAAATCCTCGCTTCAACAGATTATCCCAAGTGAGAATGCTTGAGTGTAGAACCAGCCAGAGAAACAGGGTGATTTTTGGCCATAGTTTCAGATTCCAGATCTTCCCCCAGGTTTTATCGTCTGTGGTGCTGTCTATCTTGAGCTTAAGGAGATAAGCTTCCTGGGTAGTGAAGAATCCCTGCGATCTGTACCCCCATCTTAGTATGTCTTCACCGTGTCGTAAGGGGATCTTCCTTTTGGCTAGAGCCTCTTGGAGAGGTGCCAAATCGATATGCTGGGTCAAGTGGACTCGCCCTCGATCTATATGCCAATGACGCCATGTGTCCGCATCATGGTTGTTTTGCCAGTAATCTGCTACCTTTGTGAGGCCCATACCTGTCGCCTGGGCGCAGATGTCCTGTGACCACTCTTCGGTGTTCAGGGCTGGCCATTGTTGCCAGGAATCTTGCCAAAATAGAGTTGTTTGTCCATTGTCTATTTCCCAGAAGGCATGCTGCGTGACAAGTTGCCTATTCTGATTTGCGGCTGTCCATATCAGGGATCCCTTGGTGTCCCCATTCCATCGAATTAGATTGTGCTCCACCGTGTTAGGGGCATACTTCCTCCTCCATAACTTAGCCCAAAGATCGGTGGGGTTTTTGAGCCAACGCCACCAGATTTTGGCACTGAGGACTTTGTTCATTGTGGATGGATCTCTTATACCCAATCCGCCTCGTGCCTTAGTCTTGCAGAGCATTTCCCAGCTAACTAAAGCGATCTTTTTGTCCTTGTTGAATCCATGCCATAGGAAGTTTCTTTGCAGACTGCGAATGGAAATGAGGACGGTTCTGGGGGCTGCTAGCACAGAGAAAGCATAGACTGGGAGGGCTTGGAGGACAACCTTGAGCAGGACGAGACGGCTAGGAAGATTTAGGGCTCTGAAGGTCCAAGAAGAGAGTCTTTTGGAGAAGGAAGAAAGGAGGTTAGCCCAAGAGGAGTGAAAGTGGGCATTTTCAATCAGGGGTAAACCTAGATATTTGGACGGAAGGAAGCTTCTCTTGAAACCAAGGATCGCCGAAATGTGAAGCTGAATTGGGAGGGGGGTGTTGAAAAAGAAGATTTGGGACTTATCCAAATTGCACTCCAGACCTAAGGCATCGGAGAAGAGTTGGAGAATCTCTTTGAGAGAGGTAGCTTCTTTTGCAGTTGGTCTGCCCATCAGGAGAGTGTCATCTACGAACTCGCTGTGGGAAAGAGGCGGGGTTACGCCATGTAGAGGTAGTCTGGTTGAAAGGTTGTTCTCCACAGCTGCATGAATAGATCTGCTAAGTCCTTCTGCCATGATAATGAAAAGGAAAGGGGAAAGGGGGTCTCCCTATCGAATACCTCTTGAAGGTGAGAAGGGCTTTGAGGGTACACCATTGATAAGCAGGGAGAAGAAGGCCGAGGAGGTAAGGTTTAAAATCCATTTGACCCAGTTTTGGTCGAAGCCAAACGCTATTAGCATTGCTTTCATATATTCCCAACTTAGTTTATCAAAAGCCTTTGAAATGTCCAGTTTTAAAAGCATACCTGGGGTTTTGGTTTTTTTGCAGGGAGTGAATGACCTCATGTGCCAGGATGATGCTGTCCAGAATTTGCCTACCTTCGACATATCCCGATTGCTCTGGGGAAATGATGCCTGGCAAGATCAGTTTGAGTCTGCGGGCGATGACCTTGGTGAGGAGCTTGTAGATGACGTTGCAGAGGGCTATGGGCCTGTAATGCTTTGGTTGGTTTGCTTGCCCCTCTTTGGGGATGAGGGCGAGGAAGGTAGCATTAAAGGCTCGTAGGACTTCTCCTGTAGTTCTCGAGTCTTCTAGAATTTCCCACACCTCTGTTCTGATCATCGGCCAGCAATAGTGGAAGAAATCGCTGGTAAATCCGTCTGGCCCCGGAGCCTTGCATTTGGGGGTGTCTTGAAGCGCTTGGTCAACTTATTCGATGGTGAAGGGCCTGAGGAGTGCATCATTTTGTTCCCGAGTCACCAAGGTGGGGATGCATCGAGTGATCCGAGTGATAGCTGCACTTCGGTCTGGAACGGATTCTGTGAGTAAGTCTTGGAAGTAATTAACTAGATGGGTCTCCATATCGTCGTGGGAATGCAGAGTCTCCCCCTCTTCCGTGATAAGGTGCGTTATCTTATTGGAATGCCGGCGCTGGATAGTGGCTCGATGGAAGAATTTGGTATTGCGCTCCCCCTCCTTGAGCCACTGTACCCGCGACTTTTGCTTCCAAAGTATCTCTTCCTGCCTTTTCCTGTCCGCAATCTGCTGGCTTACTTTGTACTCCTGGTCTTTGAGCTCTTCAGTAAATCCCTGCTCCTTGATTCTGCCTTGGATCTCGCTCATTTGTTCTGCAAGCTGTTTTTGTGAATCAAGGATATTTCCAAAGGTGTGTCGGTTCCAGGACTTGAGCGTTTGTTTAAGCTTTTTCAACTTTTGTTGGAATCTGTACATCTTGGTGCCATAGGGAATTTCTGCGTCCTTCCACCAGCCCTGAATTTTTGCGTGGAAGTCTGGATGTTCTAACCAAAATTGTTCGAATCGAAATGGCTTCCTCCCCGGGGTGGCAGGGACATCCAACCATAGTTGGATGGGCCAGTGATCCGATCCCGTGCGATTAAGGATGCTGGATTCGGCTGCAGTGCCTCCCATTATGAGAGGTTCTGATACAAGGAAGCGGTCTAGTTTACAAGCAATCTGATGTATCCCTGTTCTTCTGTTGGTCCAGGTGTGCGTTCCATTAATGGCCTCTAAGTCAATTAAACTAAGGTCATCTATCAATCTGTTGAAGTCTTCAGAATCTTGGTCTAGCCGTCTAGTGCCTCCCTTTTTTTCCGTCAGGCCTCGGATGATGTTAAAGTCACCCCCCAGTATCCATCTGGGGTATTGGGTGATGCTAGACAGGTAAATTAGGCTTCTAAGGAAGGCTTGTTTGTCTCGTGGCGTGGCTGGTCCATATACATTTGTTAGATGTCCTGGCGTGGCTGGTCCATATACATTTGTTAGATGTCCTGGCTTGTCTGATCCGATGAGTCTATAATCGACAGTAATAGCCCATCTGGTGGTGCAGAAATTTTCCAATAATACTGTATTGATATTCCAGAGGATAGCGAGTCCCCCTGCTGTGCCGGCTGCATCATTTGAGACCCCTCCTCCCTTCTTCCAGTAGTAAGGGAGTAGTCGGTTGATTTCGTCTGTGGTGCATTTCATTTCCTGCAGCATTACAACATCTGGTGCTTCCGCTATGATCAAGTCTCGTAGCATTTTCTGCTTGCTACGACCGTTCAACCCTCTTATGTTCCATGAGATGATCTTCATGATGATTGAGGGGGGGGGGAGAGGAGGAAAGCTATCCGAGATCAGGTGGATCTGTCCTGAGTTGACCATAAAGTTTCCAATTTCCTGTATGAGCTTGTTAGTGGATTTCCGTCCCCGTTTCTTCTCATCTTTTTGTGCCTTATTTGGGTTTTTTATCTGGCTTCCCTGGATGTCCAGAGCTTTGCTGGCTCGAGCTGATGTGCCCGCTGAGGAATTGAGGAACACTTTATGTACCTTTCTAATATGATCTCTTGGAATGGTGTACAGTTTTTGATGTCGATAGGCATGCTCTAGGTGTTCCAGGTCTATTCCAACTAGATCCTGTTCTTCTACCTCCATTTCCTCATCGCCGTATTCTGTCTCCTGGTGCTCAGTTGGGCCGCTCATTGGGCCAGCTGGGGGGGATTCCGTTTCCTTACTTTCCTTGGATTGCTCGGGTTCTGGGTTTTTAGTTTGAGATTCTGTGCGCTGGGGTGGAGATATGGTCTGCGCTGGATTTGGGGATTCTTTTAGATTATCCTGTAGAGCGGCATATTTATTGCTAGTGGAAGGGTCTTTACTTACCTGAGCGGGTTGCCTTCGACCTCCTTGTCGCCTTCTCCCTGGCTGTTGCGTGAATCCTTCCTTGTCCTTGCCATTTTCCGGATTGCCCTCCTTGTGCGCATTGCTGAGTGGACATTCTCTGAAAAGATGTCCATGTTCGTGGCATTTCCGGCAGCGAAAGGGAATATGTTCATAGTCAATAGTTTGGTCCCAGTCCTCATCCTGATATTCTAGCAAAATGGTTCCGGGGAGCGGCTTGGCAATGTTGAGATAAACACAGATTCTTGCATAAGAAGTGTAGCGTCTTTGCTTTGTGGCTTCAGAGGACTTGACATAGATACCGATGGTATTGCCTATACTAGCTAGAACTTCCTCCAACCAGAATTCCTATGGAAGAGAGTACAGCCTGATCCAGACTGGCGCGTGGCTGAAGTCTTCCTTTTCAGGGCTGAACTTTTCTGTCCAGAATCTCAGGAATAGTCCGGCCGAGTTAAAAAAATAGGGCCCTCCATCAAAGATTCGGTTTCTGTCTTCAAGATTGTGGAGAATGATTATGAAGAAACCCTTCGATCCCAGTTGGAGATCATAATACCCTTTTGGCCTCCACCAATACTGGATCCATTTGATTAGTTCGCGCTCCGATGGCCAGAGCCCCAGAAACTTTCCGATCAGGGCGTGATCCTGCATATATTGTTTCTGCTCCTCAATGCGGGGCGAGTTTATGACGTATTTTGGGGCTTTTGGGGCTTGTGGAATGAACTTACCGGGGATCCAAGGAGCTGAGGTGTTTGCAGGGCTGTCTTCCTTTGCTGAGTCCATGTTCGTGTCCCTATCCTTGAACGTGCCCTCGACCAGCAACTGTGCGCACATTTTAGGAGGGGTTTCGAAGGACGGTCTCCTCCATTTGATGTCCGGATCTGTATTAGCAGTGACTTGGCTGTAGGATGCTCCTGTCGGCGCTTCCCCAGGGCGATGCGGGAGCCCCTGCGGGGCCATCGAATTGTTGCAGCAGTCTGCTGCGGCGGATGATGATGAAACCCTAGCTTCAGAGCTTATTCAGATATTTTTTAATGAAACACGACCTCTATTATGTTCAACTATTATACTCCAACCATTATTAACCATTGAAGTCATGTTCATTTTATATCTAGTTATAAAAGAAGAAAGTGTAATAGATATTGAGAACTTTGTTGAAAGGTGATAATTGTAATAGATATTGAGGCATCCTTTTCTTATTATGTAACCTAATATTTTTATGATTTGGAGCTTCCCAAAATCCATAGAAAGAAAAAAATAAATGAAATTACTCATTAAGATCACCAAGTAAGTTAATTTTTATTGAGAATATTTCAAGAAAATTCATGAAAGAGAAGAGTGAGATGTTAGAGCATAATCCCCAATGTATAAGTTTGCTGACAATAAAAAATATGTTACCTTATCTATAGATTTCTTAAGAATCTCACCTAGTTTCAAAAATATTGTTCCAATCATTAATGCTAAGAGGGACAAATCTCCTTAATCTTAGGCTTGGGATGAGGTGGGGGAAAAGAGAGCCATGGGGCATTTTAAAAACATTTGCAAAGTAGTGTCACACTTATGTTAATGTCTCTATAAGCAAGAATAAAACAAAGGAAATGTCACAATGACAAGTGTTAGACGAAAAGATACGAAACAAATGAAATTATGCTAAGTGTGGGATTCAAAAACTTGAAGTATGTACAATTCCTATATTGACAGGTTTGACAATGCTCATAACGCATGAATTAAGGTGGGGATTCACAAAGAAAATGTGTCTAATATTTTTTGGAAGCTTTCGTTAAGTGACACATAAAATAGTGCATAGGCCAACACGATGGTAAGATATTTATCTAGGTGTGAGCTATGTGATGGATTTAATGTTGTGGAAGGGTACACTGTGGAAACATACAATATATCATAGTATAGATATGAGCCAAATAGAATAGAGATGATTTTAGTCTTTAGATGTCAAAGACATGTATTCTATGATTAACCAATGCTCATTGACCAACAAAGCATTGGAAGTGAGGGCATTGGGGGGTTACTGAAAATATAACCCTTCTTTTGACATTTTATGATATTTGTTGTCTTTCATAAATGAAAAGTGATTTAAAATCATTACATTTTATTAAGGTTTTTTTTTTAATTACCCTTATAGGACAATTTTGAACCCCTTCGAAGGGATAGGAATTGTTCAATTTTGATAGTTGTTGGGGATGTTCTAATTTTTTACTCATTAAAAGATAAAAAGTGATTAGCATAAAACTGATAACGATAAATAATCTTTCTTCATTCTACAAAGTATTAAAAGTTGATTGGAATCACATACATAATTTAATGGAAAAAATTCCATCGCGACTTGATTTGTCCATCTAATACACTTAAAAGGTTTGGATGACCACCAAAATTCTTCCTTAAAACTAGAAAAATGAGTAACATACTTGTCAAAACAGTCAAATTTGATGTATTGTTTCATTTTGAAATTCCTATAATAATAATATTTTTCTTCAATAATAAAGTTGATTGTGTGTATAATTATGTATTTTTCAAAATAAAATATTAATTGTTAATAAAAACTATTATTAAATTAAACTTTTTCATATATATATATAACCTCGATTGAGACCAATTGGCCTATCTGACCTTAAGAATGTAAGATATTACTTCAATTTCTTTAAAATTGTATTTCAATGCTCAAAACTCACTGGGAGAAGTGTTCCAAAATCATCATAGTTTGGATGACTTAGGCGGTTAGGAAGGTCCATAATGTGGCAAATATTTTTTAATTGGGATCTAATATGAGTATAGGCACGACAATCCAAGAGGAAGTTTTTTTAATCTTCTACCAGTTTAGCGTCACAAAGGTGGAAGATTCTCTCATCCCATGTTATTTTGGGAGTTTTCCAACACCGCGTTTCACTATGTAGCTCATGAGAGTTTGTTTTTATTTTAGTAATGTTGATTTTCTTATTTGCACTTTTCAAAACTGAGAGGTAATTTTGATCTTCTAAATTATGATTGACCACCTCCTTGTAGTATCTTAATTTCCTTTTATCCATTAATTCTTTATCACACTACATATTCTCCTTAAATTTAGAAGTGATAATATTTGTAATATTATCGATATTCTTCATGATGTCTTATTCTTGTATTCCCCAATAATTTAGCCAAGATTTTCCATCTTTATTCCATCCTCGATTGAGTTGTTGGTGGTTTTGGCTAGATTTTGAAGCAATTTTGGGGAGCCTCTTGTGATTCACTTAGTTTATCTTGTTCATGTATGTTAGGTATCTAATCATAGCAATGCGCTCAATGGGGGAAATGGTTTCTTATACGAGGAGAATATGATAAGGTGTATTTCCATTCATTTTAAGATTATAAGTTATAAAATTATTTTGGATATGTTTTATCTTTCTCTAGGATTCTCTAGATATACTGCCCAAAACTTCACATCCATGTATAAGATAAATGGAGTGACGAGAGTGTGAAACATGAGTTTCTTTTTATCCCATAGTGAAAGGTATACTATTTGACAATTGTTTTCGAGTCCATAATAAACTTTCCAACCTCCATTTATCCTTTTTTCAATGTTATAGTTCCAATTGAGCTTGTGGCATGGATATCAATTCCAAGATACTTGTATGAAAGAACTTCCCCCAACCTACCATTGTCGTAAACAAAAGTATCGTAGGTGATCCTTTTGGATTTAATGATCATCACCATTGTATTGTCAGTGATCATAGTCACGCCCATGCTAGAGCAGAAGTCCTTGAGGTTTATTAGTTTCTTACCTAGGTCATAGGGAATCTTCACCATAATAACAATATCATGAGAAAAAAGGAGGATTATGACTATGCTAGCAAGAGTCGGGCCAATACAACATGCATCCTCCAAGCAATCTTCTAACTTATCAATATGGATGCCAAAAAGGGTAGGGGATAGGGGAAATACTTGCTTGTCTCCTATATTACAGTTAATATCTTATTTATTTATAAGATTTAATATTTTTTAATTCAATTATTATTAATTCAAAAAATATATTTTAAATTTAACTATTATTAATTTTAAAAAGTTGTTTTTTTTTGTTTTCTAGTGTCTAGTATTTGGTCTATCAAAACATGACCCATTGACATCTAAGTCGTCAAAATCATCAGTCTTTGGTCTATGAAACCAAGGTCCATGGCCATCTAATCTCCTCACTAGTTTATGAAACCACGATACATGAGCATATGAGTTGTCAAAATCATTAGTCTCTGGTGTATGAAATCTAATCTCCTCCCAACTATTGCAAGTTTAAAAAATTGTCGGCCTTCTTACAAAAAAAAAAATCAAAATCCAATCGGAGTATATATAATATATGAAAGTAAGCATATAAAGAAAGTATGTTTATTTGATGAACTTGTTGATGGGCGTTTATGACACACCATCAACGGGAAGGGAATATCTGGTCTGGGGTTGTCTACTTAGCCCAAGCCATTTGGTATAATCTACCCTGGCGGGTTTTATGGCTCTGTTAGACAACTAAGATCCTAAAAAAAATTAAAAGATGTGAACTAACTAAAGATACTACTCTAACAGTCAACACTTTAATTACAAATTCTTAACTAATAGTGTTTATGCTGGCAAATATTTAATATACAACGCATGCTTGTATGCTTGTCATTGATGGCAAGTACAACAATGAAGATGGCATGGGTACAGAAAGTATGTAATAGATGGGCATTATGAAAAGATGCTGCAGAGAAGATTCGAATAAGCTCAGAAGAGATAGTGCGGAGGATTGTTGGCAAGAATAGCGATGGCAAAGATCAACATGATCAACAATGCAGTTATAATGGGGGAGGAGAAACAACAGTGATCGTTGGATCAACAATTCAAAATTCTCGATGACTGTCAGATCTTAATGTAGACAAGAAGAGTGCGTAGATATGGAGGATAGATCTTGGGCATTAGATCCAAGTGTGAGGATTGACCATCGTAGGATCTAGGAGAATCTGCATGATCTTTAAAAGTGCAAGGTGAAGCGAGTTCGCAAAATCTCGAAATCTCGATGCAGACACAATCAAGACTTGCGAAATCAAGAAAATATCCTGACCGTCAATACACCAAAAGACGTGGACCGTTGATCTAAGCTCCATTTCGGAGTTTTGCCTATCACGACTTGATCGCGAGATGCGAATTCACAATGAGATCTAGACCGTAGATTCATCGAGATCATGGACCGTTGATCTAAGCTCCATTTCGGAGTTTCACCTATCATGACTTGGAGTGACAAGAAATTCTATCAAAGGAATTGCGAGATGCAAATTCACGATGAGATCTCGACCGTAGATTCATCGAGATCATGGACCGTTGATCTAAGCTTCATTTCAGAGTTTCGCCTATCGCAACATGGAGTGACAAGAACCTCCATCGAAGGAATCACGATATGCAAAATCACGATTTAATCGTAGCCATCAGATCAAGGTGTGATCTGGACCATTGATCCGACTGCATTTCGGAGTTTCACGAATCACGACTTGGAGAGGCAAGAAACATAACCACAAGAATGCCGAAATCGCGATATGCGAAATAGCGATATGATCCGTGCCATTGAATCAAGATTAGATATAGACCGTCGAATCATAGGACAAGTCGTTGACTTGGAGTCAATGGAGCATGGTGTGGAAACTCACGAGATGCGAGATCGCGATAAGATCTATACCATCAGATCTATGGAGATTTCAATCATCAATTAGACTCGTTGAAGTTTATAAACTCGAAAAATACAAAGCGCCTTTTGGCACAGCCTATGGTCACCACCGGTGGTCACGAGAAGGGAAGGAGTCAGTTGAGATAAGCTCCATTTCGGGGTTTCAGGGATCGCGACTTGGAGAGTCAATATGCCTCATCTCCAGATTCACGAAATGCGAAATCACAAAAGCACTTGGTCACGGCCATGGTCATATAGAGGAAGGAGCTAGCACAGAAAAGCTCTATATCGAAATTTCAGAGATCACGACATGAAGTGTCGAGACACTTGGCCACAGGAATGTCGAAATGCCGAAACCCGATTTAAAGGCAAGATTAATAAAGTTCATCCAATGCTGCAGATAAAATTGAATATGATCAGAGGGCTACTGTTCTCTCTCATAGTTAATTCATCAGTTGCGAATCAGTTCGCAAAACTAATTCATGATTCCTGATCTGTTGGCGTTTCAGATGCTTAGATGGTTTTTCTTTTGCCTCAAAAGATTCGAAGGGTAACTGTTGTGGGTGTGGTGTATAAAAGAAAAAGAGACAAACTGTGCGTGGTTGGTTGTTCTCGACGAAAAATGAATTAAACTATAAGAAAGGGAAAATCACAGAATGCGCAGTGTGAGACTGAAAATATGCACAATGTGAGATAAAACTTAGAGAAGAGTAACAGATGAGGAAAAGACTTGAAGAAGAGTAGAATGACAGAACAAGTTGAAGTAGAGCAAAATTGTAGAATAGAAAAAGGAAGAGAAGAACTGCAGAACAGTTAGAAGAAGACCAGATTTACATAACACAGAAGAAGTTGTAAGAATCGATTTATCTGTGTAGTTGGTTGTTTAATTATTCATTAATATTTTAGGGTGGTTGGGAGGTTCTAGGGAGGAATGTTTTCCTCAGAGGTTCAAGTGGGAGCTTGAACACAAGGAGTTGTAGCTTCCATTTGGTTGCAGCTAGAGAAACCAGGGTGGCAGGGTGGTGGAAGGGAGAACAAGTGTTCTCTGTTATACAGGTTGGAGCCTGTGTAACTGGAAGTTGGTGCTTCCATCCAGTTGGTGCTGGAACATTAAGGGAGTTGGTGCTTCCTTCTAGTGCGTGCTAGAGAAACAAGAGAGTCGGTGCTCTCAAACAAGTTGCAGCTTGTAAAAAAGAAGTAACGACCTCACATTGAGTTAGTGCTCAATTATAAATGATATACATAACTTAAAAGACTGCCTATCATTTCGAAGAAGAAGAGGTTTTATCCCTTTATGGGTTTCCTCATGAAAATTTGTCTCTGTGTATACCTTATGTGTGACTGATGCTCATTATTTTTATTGTCCATATGCTGTATAATGTTGATGATCACTTGAAGAAAGATTAAGAATGTATTAATAGACTTAAAATTGTTTAAGCACAATAAAAACTAATTCACCCCCCCCTCTTAGTTGTCTTAGTAATTTCAACAATTGGTATCAGAGTGAGTTCATTTTATTCAAAGCTAGATCTGTAAGCTTAAACATGACAAGTCATGAAGGGACTTCAGCCTCTAAGCCCCCTCTGTTTGATGGAACAAATTTTTCCTTCTAGAAGATTAGAATGAGAACATACTTAATGGCCTTGGGTGCTGATGTTTGGGATGTAGTAGAGACTGGATATACAAAGCCTGTTGTGCTAGCCTCCAAGGACGATAAGTTAGAGTTTAGTTTTAATGCTAAGGGAATGAATGATATCTTGAATGGACTTGCTGAAGTTGAGTTTGTAAAGGTGATGCATCTTGAAATTGCCAAAGCAATGTGGGATAAACTTATTAGCAGTTATGAAGGAAATGAGAAAGTAAAAGATGCCAAACTTCAAACATACAGATTGAAATTTGAACAACTAAAGATGAATG
>JZKD02S1672659.1:2458841-2473818 GCA_000966675.3 Picea glauca
GAATTATTGGGGAGGAGAAGACTGCAGTTCTGAGTTTTGGATATTTTCTGGTTTTTGTTGTTGGGTTCTGGAGTTTTGGTGAACCATCGCAGGGGGCACCAAGTTGCTGGGGGTTTTGGGCATGGGGGCCAGGATTCCTTACGGTATCCTGGAGCTAGGGAGCCGGACAGGCTACTCCTAGTTGGTTGGGTGGTTAGTCGATTTTGGGTAGAGTTTGGTCAGTGCATCAGGTTGGGCAAAGCAACAGGGAAAGGACAACCATCTCAGCAGGAATTAGCATCAGAGCAGAGGTATTTTTTTATTCTGTTATGAAATTGTTGTTCATTAATTAATTTAACATGCTTATATGCTGAATGAAATAAATTACTTAGTCTTTCTACATAGAAGTAATCTCATCTATTTCAATTTATGGATTTTAATAAACTTAAATTAATTTGGTCCCTACATAATATCATCCAATAGTTGCATCCACATGATGTGTACTTCCATAAATTTTAATTTAAAATCATATACCTACTACCTCTCGACCCGACTTTGCTTCATTGCGAGCAGGCATGTTCAGTACCTCGACGAAGTTGTCTTGGTATCATGTGTGCATTTACCCACTGCCAACAAGTTTGTTCAGTACCCCGACAGGTTTACACACACTTCACATACATAAGCATTTCCAACCCTCTTATGCCACTTTTAAATAATAATACAATTATATATTTATTGATGACAAAGAGAGCAGGGTGATATTGGAGGTTAATTGCAATACAGGTGAACAATTGATCATTTTTTTTTTCTTTCAAAACTGGAAGTTTTATCATGGTTTAGAGATTTTAGATTTCAGTTAAGAAATCATTTAGAGAATGGGAAAGAACTTAAAAGTGATATTTTAAGAACATGGACAGTGTAAAAAGTCTAAGGATAATCGCAATTCCCAAAGATCTCGACATATTTTAGTGGTAATACTTTGACAAAGACCGTTTAGGATTTCATAGTACTCAACTGACTTACAAATCAATTATCTGAGCTGAACCTTAACATCAAAAACTATTTGAATTGTTTCAAAATGATTTTAAAAACATAAGTCTTGAATTGAATGCTTCCTTCGACAATCATTTTTTGATCAGGAATATATTTATTCAAAAAGACAGACAAGAAGAAAGCCCATTCAAAGAAAAAAAAAACCACATAGCAAACCAAATCAAATTTTATTAATGGGATTCCAAATCGGAAGTTCATAAAAAAAAAAAAATCGAAATAGCAAAAGCACACTTTCAGAAACAATTTTGGCCAAAGATAAACTCAAGCTTTGGGATCTACTAGCATCCCATTGTAAAATAAAGGAAGAACTAAATCATATAAAATATCATGTGTGAGAAAGTTCTTTTCTTAAGATAGTGATGCATAATATGTTACTTTGACCAAGCATTATTATTAAAAATAAAAGAGACTAAAATAAAATAGAAAAATCCTTATTAAGAGGAGTACATTCCTACTCGTGGTACCTTGGGTCAAGGTTGAATTCGGGTGAATTGATAGTTCAAATTTACTTATCTCTTTACTTTCCATTTTAAAATTTCCATGATGATAATGTGGTTTTGAAAAGAAATATTCAACGAAAAGAAGAGATAAAATCATTAAAGTGGACTTCCCTGACAACATTCATATTATGGTTCTCTTGCTGTACCCACTTGTGTTCATAACTTCATTATTACAAAAAGAAACATTGAGAAAGAAAACTAAAGGAAACTTACTCCTAAACCTACTCTAACTACTAAACAAATCAAAATACTAAGTGAAGTCATGCTTCCAATGTAACCGTCAGAGTAACTCCAATCCTACAATGAAAACAAAATCAAATATTAGTAACAAGAATGGTAGTATATCGAAATATGACAAAAATACATCATACTTACCTTTATCATCATCATTTAAAAACAAAGAAATCATGACCTTAGCATTCCCTTGAACATTCATTTTGTATGAATCCTCCAACCATTCTGCAATTTTGTCATTATATGGGTCACAAAAACATGAAAAAATGAGATTGTGAAGCTTGTGAGAGTTATGGGGACCTAACATAACCATCGGCCTAGACCGAAGTGCCCCACCCTCCCAACAATTTTCCTTTCGTTCCATATTTTCTCCATCTGAAGGATATAAACTGAGTGTTTCAAAGTTACCTCCTTGATCTCTAAATAAGGTGAAGATAATCTTACCATTCCCTGGAAACTTTTCGCGATATGAATACTCCAACCAATCTGCAATCCTATCATAATACATGTAATTAATAATATGGGATTGTTCGAAATAATTCACATATGACAAATATTCTTGATGAGAATAAAGTATTAGATTATCATGGAAAGAATCTTGTAAAAAGGTCGAATCAAGATTGCAATAACTTATCATGATTTTCGATCGGAAAAGAAGTGTCCCATTCTCTTGAAAATTTCCATTGAGCTCGAATACTTCAAGATTAACTATTTGAAGTGAACTCAATGGAACAACCAACATTTTTGAATAATCATCATTGGTAACAATATTTGGTTGATTATACTTTTCGACCTCAAATAATTAATCATGGAAAAATTTAGATCCTTCTTTAAACACAATATGATATGAATCAATGGAAGATGCAATTTGAAACTCTTTCAAATCATTTCTTGATTTACACATGAATAATTGATGAGAATAAAAATTAATATGTTCATGGGCATAATTATTTTCCTCTTTATCTTATATTCGGTAATCTCTATTAATTTGTACATGATTATAGAATGTTGAATTCTCTCCAAGGTAATATGGAACAAACAATTGCACAACATTAGGATAAAAAATATCAGGGTACAAGGAATAATATGTAGAAGAATTGAGGAGACGAAATGCATCTCTTGAAATGATAGGAATATGCATTTCAAATTCTGGTTTTGTTCCCTCTCCTTGAATAAACATATTGTCTCTCATCATATGTTATTTTAAAGAACACGAGATATTTTCCAAGACCAAATCATGTTCATCATAAAAGGGTGAATGTGAGAGAGAATTACGAGAATTAGATGATTCATTAGTAGTTTGACCAATGTTGTCATCTCCCACTAATTGATCTTGAACCTGTTCACATGAGTGAGGGGAAGTTTTACTCACAACAAGATTACCAAATTCACATTCCAACTCTTTTACTTTATAAACAATTGTAATATCTTGGAGAGTTTGACCACGATCTCCTTTTTAATTCAATGTTCCTTCCTCAATAGAAAAAGACATTGTTGGCAAAGAAATATCAGAAGCCACAATTGTATCTTCTAAAATGTCATGTTGAGCTTGATCTTCCAAAATGAAAGAAGTTGAAAAAAAATGTGGTGCTTTAATGAATTCAAAATCATAATGAAATTTAAAACCATATTGGGATTGAGTATTAATTCTCAATTCAGATTGGTTAACAATTAATTGATCTTGTTTGTCTGAGAGAGAAATGAGATATTGAAACCATTCATTAATAAGAGACATTTCTTTCAAAGAGAATCTAGTACAAACATGTATGAACCTAATTGCAAAATCATTGAATGATTCATCATTTTCTTTCCTTAAGCAACTTAATTCTTCACTTAATTCATCATGATCATAATTGTTAAAATCTGATAAAAAATCAATTACAAACTCAGACAAAGAATGAATCGAATTAGCGGGAAACGATTTGAACCAATATTTAACTTGACATCGGAAGGTGAGAGAAAAGAATGTGCATATAACATTAGGATAATTGATATTATGTTTTAAACATTTAAAAAAAAATTAGAAATATGGTCTACTGCAAATGCGTTCCCTTGACCATCAAAAGTGAGTTCCGAAAATAGATCAACTGTCTTGTTGGGAATAACTCGTAATGAGACATTGAAATAATGTTCCAACACAGTGATTTGGGAATTAAGAAATTGAATAAATTTACTCCAAATAGTTAGCTTGTCATCTAACCTACATTCTAGTGCATTATACGATGACACAGAAGAAGAATTTATAAATCTATAATTATTAAAGGCTAAGGGTTGAAACATTTAATTCTTAAATTTACCTCGGCCCTCCTTCTAGTGCCATTTGTTGATAGGAATTTATGATACACTGTCAACGAGAAGGGAAGATCTGGTCTGGGGTTGTCTACTTAACCCAAGCTGTTTGGTATAATCTACCCTGGTGGGTTTTATGGCTTTGTTAGCCAACTAATATCCTAAAAAAATTTAAAATATGTGAACTAACTAAAGATATTACTCTAATAGCCAACACTTTAATTAAAAATGATTAACTAATAATGTTTATATACAATTTATAAGGTTTGAGCAAAGCCTTGTGAAAACAATTGTTTCAAGGTAATGGATCAAAATAAGAAAATAAAGGAAATTGTCTTTGTACTATAAATGAAAAACTAATAAACAATGATTGAATAAGATTGTAAATGATAAAACGATAATGGTCAAAGAGTTTAATGTTTAAATGATGCAATCATTATTCATTCGCAAATAAAAAACTTAAATAACATATAAACTAACTAACCTGACATTGATCAGCAGTACTAAGCTAGATTTGTCTCTCTGTATTTGTATAAGCTCCTCTTAACATGTGTCAAGTGTAAACCTATGACAAAGGAAATCATAATACTTCGTGAAGAAAATCAAAGAAGTCTTTTATATTCAAGAACGAGTTTATGATGACAAAAAGACAAATGATTATATATCATGTGACTTTAGAATGTCTACATAACTGAAAATGAAAGAAATTTCAATCCTTAGTAAATGGTGTTACCAACTATCTAGTATGAGATGTAAACTCAAAATACTTGAATAGATGATCAGCCATAGATATTAAAGGAACCAAAATATAATGAACCATATAAATGAGAACATAACATGAAAAATTATATGCAGAATAGTCTAAAGCTAGTTCACTATAAATAAAGTTTCATATTCAGAAATTATAAGTCTAAAGCTAGTTCAATACAAATAAAGTTTCATATTCAGAAATTATATGAGAAACAATATTAACATTGCACAATCTACAAAATGAAAAAAGCCAAAGAATAAATTGTATCCCATATAGCTTCATTATAATAAGTTCATCATAAGGTCCAAAATGAATTTTTGGGATAATATACTCTTAAACATTGAAAAAATGAATACATAAATGATAGAAATTAACCATGTATTGATAAAACAGACTAAAGCTAATTTAAATCAATGCATAATCAATTACTCAAAGAATATGAAGATATTATAATGAAAACAAAATCATTTTACTCACAGAACAAAAGCCATTAAGCAACCTGGAATTCCATATTCTTCTTTGAAAATACTTGTCCATTCTCCCAAAGATTCCAACCATCTGTTATTCCATTCGAAAAGAAAAAAAATCACAAAAAATATAATATACAAAAAAGAAAGGGTACAAATCTTCCTCTCAATTTTTTGGATCCCTTTGGCTCTGAACTTTCTCATATATTTATACAATGAATGAAAAGTTTGAGCGTCACTGATAATTTCTATTGCGTGAAATTTATCTCGTAAAGATACACAAATATCTCTCAAATCATGGATTTGTTTGGGAAAATTCCTTCACGTAAACTAAATGGGTCCATTCTGTAGATGGGTTTTCAACTGTTTCTTCATATTCTTTACGGTTTGGCTGAAACAACTCCCGCAAAATTGTTTGTCTGTTCTTGAATGAGATTTCAAATCTTATATGTTGTTGCTCATAAATTATTTGCGGCAATCCAATATTATTTTTGGATGAATTATCTTGAACGTATTTAGATAACAAAATCAAACCATGATCAGATCCATACAAAATAACTGATAATAGAAACATGTGAAACAAAAATAAACCAAATTAATAACCTAAAAATTGTGAATAAAATAAAATCTATAACAATAAAATTAAAATGAATTTAAACTAACTATAAGTTCTAAACAAACATTGTATATATTTTCCTTTCAAATATGATCTTCAAATTCTAGAAGCTTCAAGTTGATGGAGAGAAGAAAAATATTAATTTTGGGTTTTCACAAAATCAAACAAATGATAGATAATTCTTTTTATTTTTATTTTTATTTTTATTTTAAAATGAGATGAAAACTAACAAAATAATTTAATTAATTAAACCTACCAAATGATTTTGTGAAAATGATTGCTAATGAGAAAAAGACGACAACATAATCATAATTTAAATGAAAGTAAAGAGTTGATAAAAATTAATGTTTTCGTTTAAATTAAGATTTCTATGTTCGTCTCTCCCTCATTCAAATTTGATCAAATGTGAACAAATGTCATAGAAAAGATGTTTTGCAATAAACGTTCTTCATGTAAAATCATTGTTATTAATCCATGTCTTCAACCAAGCCATGCTCATAGCAGATAAATTCAATAAGGAAGAAATAACAAACTCTCAGATTATGAAGCTCATCCATCAACATCAAAACTCTATAGAAAGAAAAACAAAATGGCATCTGAATTTCATGAAATTCAAACCAAACAAAAGAAAATAATATAAACTGAAACCAAACTCGAAACAAAGAAAACCAATACTAATCCAATCAAGTCAAAGGGAAAAGAAATGAAGAATCCAAGTAAAATTTTGAGGGACCCTAGATTTTGATTAAAAATAAAGAAGGGGGTTATTGAGGCCCAAAAAATGGTGACTCATTGGGAGAAACAATTATCTCTGACGTATTAAGCTTTCATTGTGGGGAAAAATAATAAGACTTTGATCTACTTTTAAGCTACTTTGAAACAAATCCACTTTAAAATTACACAATATTAAGATTAACTCAGATTTATAGAAAAATATCAGAAAATAAGAAAAGAATTCTTTTACAAAAGATTCTAACCTGAAGTTGTGTTTTAATCAAAGAGTCACACTGTTTATAAAATAACTTCAATACCATTGACAGAGCCATTGTTGTCAGCAAACATCCATAGCCTCAACAAGGATGTCATTTAACCCACTCAAGGGTGAAAGCGCGGAGGTGGGTAACACTTTCGTGACAATCTGATCTCCAAAATTCTGAAGAACATTTTTGCAGCCGAACTAATATTATTTTTCGGTCGAAAGATACTTTTTTCGGCCGAAAAGTGGAACATCAAATCGAACGGTATAGTGACGACACCCTCAATTTGTGTGTAAAAATTTAGTCAGATGAATTTTTTCCATCTCGCAATATGTTTTTGGCCGAAAGATATTCTGGCCTAAACATTCTTTCAATCGAAATATTGTTCGATCGAACAATCTTTTGGCCAAAAGCATGTTTCGACCGAAAGAATGTTTATATATCAACCACACATCAGTATTGTAACATTTTTCTAAACTCTTTGTGTTTGTCATAGGTGAGTGATTGTGAGTATTCCTGTGTAAGTGTTTCTATGTGAGCACTCCTTCGTTTGTGAGTGTTCCTGAGTGTTGGCATGAACGTTCCTGTGAGCGTTCCTGCATTTGTGAGCGTTCCTAATGTTGGTGTGGATGTTCCTGTGAGCGTTCCTGCATTTGTGAGCATTCCTGAGTGTTGGCGTGGACGTTCCTGAGTGTTGGCATGGACATTTTTGTGGGCGGTTGGTGCAGAGGTCATGTTGGTGTGTGTTATTGTGGGCAGTCGGGCTGTTGTGTTGGCAGGTGGTCGGCGAGACGAGCTTCAGGTATTTCACTATAAATTTCTCCCCTTTAATTTTAATTTTAATTTTTAATTTGTAATATCAAATTAATTTTTTATTTTTAAATTAAAATGTAGTTTGTGTGGAAGCCCCTGTGGCCAAGCTGTGGGCATGCCAATGGCTTGGCAACAGGGATGGCCCCCTGCGGCCAAGTCACAACAACAATATATATGTCCTGTGTTTTTACACGCTAACTGAGGCTCTTTATTCTTAATTCCTTGGTTGCACTAGTCTATTATCATTTCGGTAACTAGATAATAGTGAGAACCACTTCCATTCATGCCAATCCCGTAGGATGGGCCACTTCCATTCATGCTTGAGACATTTCTTTCATGCCAGTCCTGTAGGATAGGTCAGTTAGAGAGGATCCTTTGCTTGCATGCATCCCCATTCCCCTTCCAGCAAGCAAGACGACAAACAAGATTTCCCTCGCTAACTCAATGCCTGACAACCAAGTCATAGTTATTTAAATGTTAATTTTTAACATATACACATTCTGTTATTTAAATGTTACTAAGTATATGAAAATTCATGATATAATTTTTTTATTAGCTAGTTAATTTTTAACATATACACATTATGGTATTTAAATTTATGTTAATTTTTAACATATACACATTCTGTTATTTAAATTTAAAGGTAGTGTTTTTATTTAACAAATTTTACTTTTTTTTATTACTTTTTTTTGAAATAAATTATATTATTTATTACACCATAGTCATAGTCATTATAAGTGGAAAATAAAGAGAAGTTATAAAATGTTATATAATTTTTTCTATATTTCATACAAATTAATTAGAATTATAAATCAATATATTGTGTGTACCTAAACCTTTAGGATATGTAAGATAATGAGATTTTACGCAAATTCAAACTCTAAAATAAGTTGTTCTACATAAAAAGAAATTTCAAATATAGAATTGAAGCCTTCATAGAATTCACAATTACAAGTTAGATAAAGGATGAGAATGATGAAGGAGATACGTGGAATGAACATCTCAAGAAAGGTGTCCCAAAGAAATCCATTACTTTAGAAAATTTATCTAAACAATTAAAGTAATTTAATAACTATGGCTATAAAGTAATTACATTTAAAATTAGTAATTTCTTCTTCTTAAAACTTGTAATGTTAATATTCAAATCCCATAAAATATTCCTTATATGTCTTTATATTTAAATTCGAAATAAATACATGGGAATGTACAATTTGGAGAAATGAAGAGAATGCTAATAAAAATGGTTCCATTAATTCTTAATTATAACAAGTGTGAATATGTACCACATCTATTACCTATGTCTGCATGGAAGACATATGTACCACATCTATTATGTGAACATGTAACATAAATCAATAGATCATGTTTACAAAAGTATCTAGGATAACCAAAGGAATTAGATTTCAAACCAATTGAAATTTGAGAGTAAATGTTCCTACACAAACAGGAAGCCCAAAAGTAGTGTGTAAGTCTTCATAACATGTGCAACTAGTAGAACCATAAAGGATGGGAATGAAGAATGTATATCCCAAATTTGTAATTTTTTCTTTCGAACTCTAAATATTAATATTCCAATTCTAAACAACATTCCCTCGAAGTCCTTATAGTGCAAATTTAAAAAGGAGTGTATAAGGAAGTACAATAGATTATATTGAAAAAAAATTCATTAATTGATTATTATTATATGTGTAAGCATGTACAATCATTATTACTTGTAAATCCATGCTATATCCATTTACAAAAACCTATATAGTCTCGATCTAGCAAGAATTTCATGTACATCAATAGTAGATATTGCACTTTACATATCAAAATTTCATATAGATAATGAACTTAGATATCGATCCTATCCTCATTTTCATATTTAAGAGGAAAATTTACATCACTATAAAGTGTTCAAGAAAATACAAAAAAAAAAATCAAAACACTAATCATACCCACAACCCTTTTTAACTAACCAAAATTTATTTTCTCACAAGTTTGTACCGTATAAACTTATACGTTATACCTAGGATAAACCCATTGTAAATTAAATTGGGATGCCTAACTTTGATTTTCATTTACATGATATATTTATGTAAAGATATTATTGAACTCAATATGGACCCCTTAAATTTGGTAAATTCAAATAACTTCAAAATTATTTAAAAAAGAAATCCAAAACTATCAATGCACATATATCTAATATTTAAAAAATAAACAAAAAGACTCAATTGTCTCAATTGAAAGAATGAAAATATATTAAAGGTGGACCAAGAAAATATATATGCTTTATAGTTAGATTCAACTTATGTATCCTTCATTCTATATTGGGAAGTAGTTTCATTTTCATAAATGTGCAACCTGAAAGAACATAAACTAAATTTCAAAATTATACTCAATAACAAGCTTAAGAATCGATTAAATAATTAATATTTATTAAGAAAAAATTATAGGATGAGTTAATTCTCAAAATTATGCTCAATAAATATATAAAGAATTTATTTAATAATTGATATAGATAAGATAAATTTGCGGGGATGTGCAGAAGCCCAATAACAGTCATACTACAATGTTGTTACTACCTCTACTCATTTTGAACTCATAGAATTCAAAATGACAACCATTGTGTAGCGACCTTCTCGTTACGACAACAACTCTGAGAACAAGAGGATTTTTTTTTTTTTGTTTAAGGTGTGTGCGCGTGTGGAAGTAACAAACACACTTGACTCTACGTCGCCAATCGACAACCAACAAGATGCAACCACGAGGTTCAACACAAGAAGACTGAAGGCACACAACGAGTAACTGCAACAATATACGACCCTAGGTATAAGGCACACAACACAAACAATAAGACATTCTGGGGGTGCACAGTAAGGACACGGAGGGAAGAATTCATGGTGTTAGGGTTACTATTTCTGCACAAGAAAGCAGGGCGTTTAGTCTTATGTATTCTCGAAAGAATATTAGACAGTCTCCTGGCCGACTGCTCAGGCAGAAACTAGTAACCCGACCTAGAACAGACGCAAACAATGCGAAAACCACAAGACGACCCCAACATATCATAGTGACAACAAGCAAGAAATGCCCCTAGACATAAGGCGTACAACTAGCAGTTGTAAGCAGGAAACGACACCATGTGTGAAGTACAGTACCGTCACAGAGGGAAGAATCCAACAATAGAGTTCACTATTTTTGCACAGAAAAGCAGGGATTTTAGTCTTATGTCTCCTCGAAAGAAGATTAGACAGGCTCCTGGCCGACTGCTCAGGAAGAAACTAGTAACCTTCGTCAGGTGTGTCGCAAGAGAGGAACCCTGCCTTTAAAGGGCCCGAGACTCTTGATACGACACTGGATCCTTTACACAGAAAAACACACAGACATATATGCTAAGGCTACAGAAGGTGTCTATATCCCGCCCGACACAAGCAGACCACGCAATGCAAGACAACCAGGTACTGCAAATTCAAGGACAACCACGACCTCTACGAGAGACTCCAGTTAAATAATTTCGACATCGACCCACCCACTATTGAGACTCACTGACCTAAATCATAGACTAATTACTCCATTTGTTTTTCTTTAAACGGAAAGTGACCGAACCAGTCCTAAATAATGTACTTTAATTAGTTTCAAATCCCCGTTTGCTGAATCATAAAGATCGAGTGCCCTTGGAATTAAGGATCCTACACTCATACGTTATCATGCATAAGTAAATTGCCCTAACATCACCATAACACCTCCAGGTCATCAACTTCTATATCACAAATCATTCAATTAAAATAATAGTGACTTTACTTCTGATTGTTATTCAAACAATGGAGCTACCAGAATCTTGACCATAATAACCATGTGTTTACTCTTATAATAGATGAAAACAATTAATGAATGACCATTTGATGAATAACAAATTATTATTAATGACTAACAATTTAATGAATAGAAAAACAAATTAATGAATAACAATTAATAAATAGCCAATTAATGAATAACAATTTAACATTAGAGATGCAATTGATAACCATGTATCTACTCTTATAACCATTTAATAACCAATTAATGAATAACCAATTAATAACTAATGAATAACCAATTGATGAATAACCAATTAATGAATAACAATTTAATATTAGAGACGCAATTAATAACCATGTATTTACTCTCATAAATTGAACAATTAATGGCTTCCATTCAACACATGTAAATTTTGTAATGAAATAATCCTCCTAATAAATTAATATCAAGGGAGTCATGTGATAATTAAAATGTCAATTTCCATGACAAAAAAACAGAATTATTCCGAAACATTTACGTAAACTGGACAGCTGTAAAGAATTAGGTAAAGACTTATGAGTGTTAGAAAACAACGGTAGAAAAGAAGACTATTCCTAAAACAACGTACCCAGCTAGCCCTATAATTTTGGGGGCACTGTCTGCCAGTCAAATGAAGTTAAATATAAGTAAATAAATCCTGTGAAATTCATTTGTCTATCCTCTATCCTGCATTAACACACTGCGCTAACATTTAGAACCCATAAACAACAATAAATACACCCATTAGTCTTCACAATAAGAATTATGTTAAGAAATCTAATGCCGTCTGTAACCATCCCTCTGTCCAACGCTAACATTGAGATACATTCTGAACGAACTTAAATGCAAATTAAACGTGTTGGTCCGTGAATCATTACTCCATGGCATCTGTTGTCTGACAGGGTAAGGTTTTTCGAGATGCACCTAGTTGTGATACACGGGTCGCCTGTCTCTTAACAGACCTCACGCAACAATCAACGCTGGTGGTGTGGGATGACCCCCCTCTAGAAATGAAAACGCAACCATATCCCGCACATCGAGATAAAACGCGCACAGTTAGTAAAAACGATAAAAACGCCCACTTGGTAAATGTAAAATGCACACTCAGTAAGGATAAAACGCACACGGTTATACATAACATGCACGCTGAATTCAAGGAACGAAACGCCCCCATCGACTTGCCAGAATGTAGAATGAGATGACGGGGAAGCACAAAATGAACGACGGAAAAATTTAAAATGATTTTACAGCAACTCGTAAACTCGAGG
This sequence comes from Picea glauca, assembly GCA_000966675.3. Classification (NCBI taxonomy): domain Eukaryota; kingdom Viridiplantae; phylum Streptophyta; class Pinopsida; order Pinales; family Pinaceae; genus Picea; species Picea glauca. The sequence goes on from JZKD02S1672659.1 coordinate 2,471,584, forward strand.
ATGAAACGAATGCTCGCGGTGATCTACTGAACACCAACACCCAATTAAATGCCTACTGGCAAGGAGAAAAAGAAACGCCCACGGGTAGAATTCGCCCACTGAGGATAAAGGTGCCCATAGCATAAAAAAAACTCCAGATCAAACCAATAAGTCGAATCTACTCAGACCCCAATCGACTCCAGATCACTAAATCTGAATGTTGAGGTTTCTGCTGCCAACCCAAGGAACACCTCTGGTGGTTAAGGAAATAAATAAAAAAAAAAAAAACAAATGGCAGGTTACAGACCCTAAACTAAATCAGTCCACAATTGATTAAAACAATGCAAAGATTAAGAAATACCCAATCGCAAAGGAGTTTTGGAGTTTTGGGCAAACACCATGCCGAGGGGAACAACAAAATGCAGAAGGAAAGGTAGAGTTCAAGGCGCGAATCCGAGGGGTGAACTCCAACAAGTTATAGCACAAGGATTATCAGAAAATAAAACCAAATGCAAAGAAGTATAATCACAAAACGCAGAGATTCATGACCATTAATCGAGGATGAATCTGACAGAAATTTTTTGCCGAAAAGGGTTAAGCTCACAGTTAATTATAAAAATTATCATGAAGAAATCGTGGGATAAGGTCAGGAGGTTCCATAGGCATGGTAAAGACCCCTATTTTTTTTAGCGAATCATCAACGAAAAAGGCAGATGCAACAAACTATTATGTAACATTGTAACGCCGGAACACTTTTTCAATAAACAGACAGATCTACATCAATCCTAGTGCTTTATATTCTACCAAACAAAACGACCATACCTTTACCTCTTCGCCTGCCTCGAATGTTGATCCCACGCTCAGTGTTGCTTCTGCTTCCGCGCCGCTCCCGCTCGCCGACCGTAGAAGGCTCACCGGTACCTCCCAGCCAATCGCTAGGGATACTCTGCTTCCCCCTTAGCCCCCCAAGCCGCAAAGGGGCCACACAAGATCCAGAGATAAGACTAGCTTCTCAGCTCGCCTCCAAGGCTGAGCTACCACTCCAATACAGCTGAGATAAACCCAACTCCTGACAAGCAATCCGTCAAGCCACAATCCGGCAGCGCAACGTTACGCTAACCATTCATCCCTTCTTCCTTCTTTTCCCCTTATTTATTAGAAATTTGAGACCCACCTACTTTCCTAAATCATTATTAATTAAATTTTTATGACAAACCTCTAAAAATTCACTGTCGTCCAAGTGTCACTAATCCCCATGGTTCTCCAAAAATTCATTTCTTTTTAATAATTAAAAGACTCAATTCCCTCACCCCCCCTTTAATCGCTCCTAAAATTACTCCTAGGGTTCCTAGATCCCCTCTCAATCTTTTAATAAATTTCCTAAAATGAAGTTTCTGATTTTTAGTAACTCCTTAAATGCTGATTACTTTTTGCTTTTTACCCTATGTCTCCTACTTTCCAATATTAAGTTTCCTTTAATACAAGTTTCCTTATTTCTATTAATTGTTCATTTCCTCTATTTTTTTTGTTTATTTATTTATTTATTTTTATTTTTTTTAAACCCAAAATGATAAAGCACTTATTAATCTTTTCATTGTATTTCTAAAATCCTAGCTTTTATACTCCCACACTTTAATAATTTAATTCTTCTTTATAATTTAAAATCCACGGGTTTCACTTAATTTATCTCCCTCATTACTTTACCCCCTTTATTTTAAGAAGACTTTAACTAACACTTAGGAGGGTTTTAGTTTACGTCCTTAAGTTTATTTTTGGAGGGTCTTCTCTTAAGGCTAGTCAAAATTTTATCTTAGAGGTGTTTTAAATTTAGGTTCAGATTTGAACTGGGTGACAATTAATTAGGGGAGTCGTCTTAGGAATTTTGTCAGGCATTAAGGTCTTAGGGTCATCTAGGTTTGTCTCAACATCATCATTGATGCGACATGCCCTTCAGGACGCACTACGTGCTCCAAGGGTGCCACTCACCTCGTTTCTTTTTGTTGCGCGACGTGCGCTTCAAGATGCACCACATGCTCCAAGGTTGCCACTCGCCTTGTTTCTTTCTGTTGTGCGACGTGACCTTCAGGATGCACCACATGCTCCAAGGGTGCCACTTGCCAACTTGACATATTGGTAGACACCTATAACCCCTGGAGTCAACACTCCGCCAGGTGAACTTGTGGGAGACTAAGGGCTCTAAGGAATAAGGCCCCCACCTTATTGCGTGCCCCTTAGAATCATCGTGAGTGACTGTCG
>JZKD02S1672659.1:2473868-2494211 GCA_000966675.3 Picea glauca
GAACTTGTGGGAGACTAAGGGCTCTAAGGAATAAGGCCCCCACCTTATTGCGTGCCCCTTAGAATCATCGTGAGTGACTGTCGCAGTCTGCCCTCATGGCATCGTGGATCCTCTCAAACTAGGTAATCGTTAACCTACAGTTCGAGCCACAGCGGGAGTGCTAGTAGGCTGTGGCAGGGCTGTTGTCCACACCTCTCCCTCAACCTATTTGGAAATAATGTGTGGCCCCTCTACTCCATATGTGAGTTTGGTCGGCAAGCTATCGTCAGCCTGCATCATCAACCATCATGTCAGAACATGTCAACAACATATCATCAAATCAATAAATATCATGGTAAATAAATCAACTCAATATCACACTCCCTGACTCAATCCAGAGTCCAAGGGTTCCGTCGATGCCTCTGCATCCTGCAGGTCAAAACCCTGCACACTCAAATAAACTGAGTCAATAGCACCTGTATACAACAATAGTAAAACATCATGTCATCAATCATAACGCATCATCATCAAGGATAAGTGGTTTATCATCATAAGAATCCAGATCACTTGCGAGCAAGTGTCCTCAAAGAATAAGTTTTGTCAGTGCGCCAGAGCGGGATGTTACGTACACCCCCTCTTGGTCTAAAATTCGTCCTGAAGTTTCTCAGTATAAATGCCGAAATAAATGTACCACAATATCATAAGTACCATAGTATCATAAGTCTATCGATCAAACAAAAATGGAAACTGTTGGCGCATATCATATGTGTCCTCCCAGGTCGTCGAGTGCGGACTATAACTGTCCCACTAGACCTTGACCTGTTCTACCATTCGATGCCATAAATGTCGAACGCGATGATCTAAAATGTGGACTGGCTCAGCCGTGAGTTCTCCCTCGTCCGATACCTACAAATAACTCATGTGAATCATGTGTGTCGGATCACTAATATAATGTCTCAAAACAGATACATGAAAAACATCGTGCATACGCCTCAAAGAATCAGGCAAGGCTAGTCGATAGGCCACGGGCCCCTTTCTCTCCACAATCTCGAGAGATCCCACGAACCTAGGAGAGATTTTAGCTCCCTTTCCAAACTTGATCGAACTCTTATGCGTTTTAACTTGCAAGAAGACTCGATCGCCGACCTCGTAACTACGGTCGACTCAGTGCGCATTGGCATAACTCTTATGTCGATCCTGCGCTTCTTTTATCCGTTGTCTTATGGTTTGCATTTTCTCTTCCATTTCTTGGATCGCTTCTATTCCCACCAGGATCCTATCCTCAAGCCGATCCCAACTCAAGGGCATCTGACACGATCGCCCATAAAGAAACTCAAAAGGCACCATCTTAATGGTGCTCTGGTAACTGTTGTTATAAGCGAATTCTACTAGTGGCAAGAATTCCTCCCAACGCTTTTGTTGGTCCATCACATACATGCGTAACATGTCTTCCAAGGTTTGGTTCGTTCATTTCGTCTGTCCGTCAGTCTCTGGGTGATACGCATTACTAAAGTTTAGTTGAGTTCCCAAGGCCTCTTGGAAACTCGTCCAAAATCGTCCTGTAAACACCGATCCTCGATCAGATATAATCTTCTTAGGCACGCCATGCAGCCTCACAATATCACTGATGAAAATTCTCTCTATGTCCAGTGCCTGATACATCGTACGCACTGGAATAAAGTGAGCACTCTTCGTCAAAGTGTCTACTACTACAAAAATCGAGTCGTGTCTCCTTGCTGTCAGTGGCAATCCAACAATAAAATCCATCTAAATGACTTCCCATTTCGATTCCGGAATGGCATGTGGTTGAAGTAATCCTACCGGGTGTCTATGTTCAGCCTTTACTCGCTGACACTCGAGACATCTAGCCACAAAGTTGACTATGTCGGCCTTCATTCCTTTCCATAAGAGCAAGGGCTTAAGGTCCGCCCTCATCTTCGTAACTCCCAGGTGAGCCATGTAAACTGCTCTATGAGCCTCGCTCAGGATCAACATCCTCAACTCGTAGTTTGGCGGAACGTAAATCCGACCTCTAAACCTCAATAAACCATATCGATCAAATGAATATCCCTCATATTGTGGTACCATCATTGTGTTTTGTCCGATAAAATCCTCGACTTCTTTGTACCAGTCATCGTCACACTGTAAAGTGAGAATCTTCTCACGTAGATTCGTTTGAAGAGGAAACACCGAAAAGATGTGTGGCCTCCGACTCAAAGCATCCGCCACTTGGTTTATTGTTCCCTTTATGTAATTAATCTCAAATTCCTACTCGCTAAGCAATTTCGACCAACGTCGTTGTCGCGCGTTCAGGTCTCTTTGCGTAAAAATGTGTTGTAGTCCACAATGATCAATTTTTAATTCAAATTTTCATCCAACAAGGTAGTGTCTCCAAACCTTCAAGGCATAGACGATGGCTAATAACTCCAAATCGTGCGTCGCGTAATTCTCCTCATGCCTTCTTAGTTTTCTCGAAATGTAAGCAATCACTCGTCCGTCTTGCATCAAGACTTCGCCTACACCTTCCTTGGATGCGTCAGTGCATACCAAGAAGTCTACGTCCATGTCAGGGACCTTTAGTATTGGCGTTGTTGTCAACAAGATTTTAAGCCTTCAAAATGCTTCCGCGCATTTCTCAGTCCAAACAAACTTCTTGTTTTTCTTCTGCAATTCCATGATCGGATTTGCTATCCTTGAAAATCCTTCGACAAACCGTCGATAGTATCCTGCTAAATCCATAAAACTACGCACTTCTGTGACATTCATCGGCGCAGGCCATTCCATAATAGCCTCAACCTTGGCTGGATCTATGGCGATACCTTCGCCGGAGATGACATTCCCTAAGTAGTGAACCCTCGATTGATAAAAAGAGCATTTGGACAACTTCCCATATAATTTGTGTTCTCGTAAACATTGTAGTACCAAGCACAAGTGCTCATCATGCTCCTCCATCGTCCGAGAGTAGATCAAAATATCATCTATGAATACTTGGATGAACTTGTCCAAGTACTCGCGGAACACCCCGTTAATCAAACTCATGAATACCCCTGGGGCGTTTGTCAGTCCAAAAGGTAAGACAGTAAAATTGTAATGTCCAAATCTCATCTTAAAGGCGGTCTTAGGGACGTCATCCTCCTTGATCCGTAACTAGTGATACCCTAATCACAAATTGATCTTGGAGAACATCGTCGCACCCTTCATTTGATCGAACAGATCATCAATTCTCGGCAAGGGATACTGATTCTTGATCGTAGCCTTTTTCAGTTGACGGTAGTCAATGCAAAGCCTCCACGATCCGTCCTTCTTCCGAATGAAAATAACTGGTGCACCCCACGGTGACACACTAGGACGTATCAATCCCAGGTCCAACAACTCCTTCAATTGCATTTTCAACTCTTGCAACTCCGGGGTCGACATCCGATAAGACATTCTTTCTATCAGTTCAGTCCCCGGTTTCAGGTCTATGGTAAACTCCAATTCTCTTTCTGGCGGCATCCCAGGCAACTCCTCTGGAAATACGTCTGCAAACTCCTTCACCACCGGTAGGTGTTCTAGACCTTCTGCTACTCCCTTTTCGTTTAGCGCAAGGATCGCATAAATCTTGCACCCCTTGCGCATACTCTTTCGTAACTGTAAGGAAGAGACGAACCTCAGGGATACTCCCTGGTTCCGTCCTACAATCACCCATCTCTGTCCTTCATCATCCGCCAAGCTCAACCATTTCGTCTTACAGTTGAGTATCGCCTCATGCGATTCCAACCAATCCATACCAATCACGACGTCATAAGACCCTAAGATCGTGATGTACAAGTTGACCCTCGTGACAAACTCTCCTAGGTTAAGGGCACAGCCCGTAACCTTTCCTCCAACCTTCTTTTTGGCTCCTGAAGCCATCTCTACGAAGCTAAACTCATCCTGTTCGACTGCCTTTACCTTAATCCTTTTTAGCGCTGCACCAGAAATGAAACTCTTAGTAGCACCTAGGTCTATCAAAATACTAAGGGTCTGGTCAGCAATAGTACCTATCGTCTCGAGCACAGTCGACTGGTGCTCTACCTGGTGGTTATTCACCGCTGCATGAATCCGATGGGCCTTGCCCATATCTCCCACTATAGGGGGTCCGGCTGATCCGGACGCTCTGGTCCTCTGCACTGGACAATCGAGCTGGTAGTGGGGCTCCCCACATGTCCAACACCCCTTTTTTGGCCCAGTAGTCCTGGTACCCGAAGTAGAATATGACTTCCCACCGGCTTGGAACGCTGGTATGTTCTACTGAACAGGCCTAAACTGCTGCTGCTGCGGGTGACGTTGTTGCTGCTGCTGTGGTCCTCGATAAGATGTCCGCTGCTGAGGTGGCGATCATCGAGGTGTAGTGAATGTGGATCCCTTCTGGAAACCATGATATCCCGACATATGTCTCGCCGGTGTTTGATGCTGCGGTGTACCAGCAGAACCCTGCCCTGCTGGTCTCGATGGAGTCCTGGTTTGACCCCTGCTGATAAGCTCCTCCTCTGCTATGAGGGAATTTTGGACACCGTCGTGCAAGGTTTCAGGCATCAAAATCCTAACCTTTGCACGCAGGCTGCCATTAAGGCCAAACACAAACCTGTTGACCTTGAGCTTCTCACTGTTCAGGTGCGGAGCATACCGGAGCAGCTCCATAAAACGTGCCTCGTACTCGGGCACTGTATGACCTCTTTTTTGTAAGGCATTGAATTCATTGAGCTGACGCTTAATGAATTCCTCAGAAAGATACCTCTCTCGGAACCGTTCCTCGAACAGTTCCCATGACATGTCTTCAACGACCATGTTTAGCTGAGGCAGGAGCATCTTCCACCATAGAAGAGTGCTCCCCTTCGGTTGAAATACCGCCATGCAGAAATTCATGTTGGAGGTATAATCTCGAAATGCAAAGAACATCGCCATATTATCCAGCCATGCCTCAGCAGCTGTGCCGTCCGGGGCACCAAAGAACTCAGGAAATTTCACCTTCTCGAGTTCACGGTGAATGATACCTGTAACGGTCGGTGTGCGCGGTGGAACCTCAGCAAGTGTCGACGCCCTGGCCTCATCTTTGTCCAATCTGATGATCAACGCCTTAGACAAGTGCTGGAAAGATCTCATCATCCCCACAACATTGGCAACTGTGATCTTCTCCTGTCCAAGGATATGCTCACCTCCCTGGGGGTTAGATCCCTCAGGCGTGGATGCTGCTAGAGGCGTCACGCCTCCTCCCCTAGCACCTCGTCGTCTGCCTCTGTGGCGTCCTCCAACCATGATTACCTGCACACACACAATCACCTCAATCAACAACAGAATAATCAGATACAATCATGTCAACAGAAGCCATAGCGAATCCCAAGTCGCGGGTCGAACCGGCTCTGATACCATATGTAGAGACCTTCTCGTTATGACAACAACTCTGAGAACAGGAGAATTTTTTTTTTGTTTTGTTTAAGGTGTGTGCGCTTGTGGAAGTAACAAACACACTTGACTCTACGTCGCCAATCGACAACCAACAAGACGCAACCACAAGGTTCAATACAAGAAGACTGAAGGCACACAATGAGTAACTGCAACAATATATGACCCTAGGCATAAGGCGCACAACACAAACAATAAGACATTCTGGGGGCGCACAGTAAGGACATAGAAAGAAGAATTCATGGTTTTAGGGTTACTATTTCTGCACAGGAAAGTAGGGCATTTAGTCTTATGTCTTCTCGAAAGAAGATTAGATAGGCTCATGGCCGACTGCTCAGGTAGAAACTAATAACCTGACCTAGAATAGACACAAACAATGCGAATACCACAAGACAACCCCGACATATCACAGTGACAATAAGCAAGAAATGCCCCTAGACATAAGGCGTACAACTAGTTGCTGTAAGCAGGAAACAACACCAAGTGTGAAGTACAATACCGTCACAGAGGGAAGAATCCAACAATAGAGTTCACTATTTCTGCACAGAAAAGAAGTGCTTTTATTCTTACGTCTTCTCGAAAGAAGATTAGAAAGGCTCCTGGCCGACTGCTCAGGAAGAAACTAGTAACCTCCGTCAGGTGTGTCGCAAGAGTGGAACTCTACCTTTAAAGGGCCCGAGACTCTTGATACGACACTGGATCCTTTACACAAAAAAACACACAGACATATATGCTAAGGCTACAGAAGGTGTCTATATCCCGCCCAAAACAAGCAGACCACGCAATGCAAGACAACCAGGTACTTCAAATTCAAGGACAACCACGACCTCTACGGGAGACTCCAGTCAAAGAATTTCGACATTGACCCACCCACTATTGAGACTCACTGACCTAAATCATAGACCAATTACTCCATTTGTCTTTCTTTAAACGACGAGTGACCGACCCAGTCCTAAATAATGTACTTTAATTAATTTCAAATCCCCGTTTGCTGAATCATAAAGATCGAGTGCCCTTGGAATTAAGGATCCTACACTCATACTTTATCATGCATAAGGAAATTTCCCTAACATCACCATAACACCTCCAGGTCATCGCCTTCTATATCACAAATCATTCAATTAAAATAATAGTGACTTTACTTTTGATTGTTATCCAAACAATGGAGCTACCAGAATCTTGACCATAATAATCATGTGTTTACTCTTATAATAGATGAAAACAAGTAATGAATGACCATTTGATGAATAACAAATTATTATTAATGACTAACAATTTAATGAATAGAAAAAAAAAATTAATGAATAACAATTAATAAATAACCAATTAATGAATAACAATTTAACATTAGAGACGCAATTGATAACCATGTATCTACTCTTATAACCATTTAGTAACCAATTAATGAATAACCAATTAATAACTAATGAATAACCAATTAATGAATAACAATTTAATATTAGAGACGCAATTAATAACCATGTATTTACTCTCATAAATTGAACAATTAATGGCTTCCATTCAACACATGTAAATATTGTAATGAAATAATCCTCCTAATAAATTAATATCAAGGGAGTCATGTGATAATTAAAATGTCAATTTCCATGACAAAAAAACAGAACTATTTTGAAACATTTACGTAAACTGGATAGCTGTAACGAATTAGGTAAAGACTTATGAGTGTTAGAAAACAGCGGTAGAAAAGCAGACTATTCCAAAAACAACGTACCTAGCTAGCCCTATAATTTTGGGGGCACTGTCTGCCAGTCAAATGAAGTTAAATATAAGTAAATAAATCATGTGCAGTTCATTTGTCTATCCTCTATCCTGCGTTAACACATTGCGCTAACATTTAGAAACCATAAACAACAATAAATACACCCGTCATTCTTCATAATAAGAATTATGTTAAGAAATCTAATGTCGTCTGTAACCATCCCTCTGTCCAGCGCTAACATTGAGATACATTCTGAACGAACTTAAATGCAAATTAAACGTGTTGGTCCATGAATCATTACTCCATGGAATCTGTAGTCTGACAGGGTAAGGGTTTTCAAGACGCACCCAGTCGTGATACACGAGTCGTCTGTCCCTTAACAGACCTCACGCAACAATCAACGCTGGTGGTGTGGGATGACCCTCCTCCATAAATGAAAATGCAACCATATCCCACACACCGAGATAAAACACGCAGAGTTAGGAAAAACAATAAAAACACCCACTTGGTAAAGGTAAAACGCACACTCAGTAAGGATAAAAGGCACATGGTTATACATAACATGCACGCTGAATTCAAGGAACGAAACGCCCCCATCGACTTGCCAGAATGTACAATGAGATGACGGGGAAGCACAAAATGAACGACGACAAAATTTAAAACAATTTTACAGCAACTGGTAATCTCGGGGATGAAATGAATGCTCGCGGTGATCTACTGAACACCAACACCAAATTAAACGCCCACTGGCAAGGAGAAAAAGAAATGCCCACGGGTAGAATTCGCCCACTGAGGATAAAGGCGCCCATAGGATAAAAAAAACTCCAAATCAGACCAATAAGCCGACTCTACTCAGACCCCAATCGACTCCAGATCGCTAAATCCGAATGTTGAGGTTTCTGTTGCCAACCCAAGGAACACCTCCAGTGCTTAAGGAAATAAAAAAAAACAAAAAAAACAAATGGCAGGTTACAGACCCTAAACTAAATCAGTCCACAATTGATTAAAACAACGCAGAGATTAAGATATACCCAATCGCAGAGGAGTTTTGGAGTTTTGGACAAACTCCATGCCGAGGGGAACAACAAAATGCAGAAGGAAAGGTAGAGTTCAAGGCGCGAATCTGAGGGGTGACCTCCAACAAGTTATAGCACAAGGATTATCAGAAAATAAAACCGAATGCAGAGAAGTATAATCACAAAACGCAGAGATTCATGACCATTAACCGGGGATGAAGCCGACAGAACAAATTTTCCGACAAGGGTTAAGTTCACAGTTAATTATAAAAATTATCACGCAACAATCGTGGGATAAGGTCAGGAGGTTCCACAGGCATGGTAAAGACCCCCTTCTTTTTAGAGAATCGTCAAGGAAAACGGCAGATGCAACAAACTATTATGTAACATTGTAACGCCAGAACACTTTTTCTATAAACAGATAGATCTACATCAATCCTAGTGATTTCTATTCTACCAAACAAAACGACCATACCTTTGCCTCTTCGCCTGCCTTGAATGTTGATCCCGCGCTCAGTGTCGCTCCTGCTTCCGTACCGCTCCCGCTCGCCGACCATAGAAGGCTCACCGGTACCTCCCATCCAATTGCTAGGGGTACTCTGCTTCCCCCTTAGCCCCCTGAGCCGCAAAGGGGCCACACAAGATCCATAGATAAGACTAGCTTCTCAGCTCACCTCCAAGGTTGAGCTACCACTCCAATACAGCTGAGATAAACCCAACTCCTCACAAGCAATCCGTCAAGCCACAATCCGACAGCGTAACGTTACGCTAACCATTTATCCCTTCTTCCTTCTTTTCCCCTTCTTTTATAGAAATTTGAGACCCACCTACTTTCCTAAATCATTATTAATTAAATTTTTATGAAAAACCTCTAAAAATTCACTGCCATCCAAGTGTCACTAATCCCCATGGTTCTCCAAAAATTCATTTTTTTTTAATAATTAAAAGACTCAATTCCCTCACCCCCCCTTTAATTGCTCCTAAAATTACTCCTAGGGTTCCTAGATCCCCTCTCAAGATTTTAATAACTTTCCTAAAATGAAGTTTATGATTTTTAGTAACTCCTTAAATGATGATTCCTTTTCACTTTTTACCCTATGTCTCCTACTTTCCAATATTAAGTTTCCTTTAATACAAGTTTCCTTATTTCTATTAATTGTTCCTTTCCTCTCTTTTTTTGTTTATTTATTTATTTTTTATTTTTTAAAACCCAAAATGATAAAGCACTTATTAATCTTTTCATTGTATTTCTAAAATCCTATCTTTTATACTCCCACACTTTAATAATTTTAATTCTTCTTTATAATTTAAAAGCCATGGGTTTCACTTAATTTATCTCCCTCATTACTTTACCCCCTTTAATTTTAAGAAAACTTTAACTAACACTTAGGAGGGTTTTAGTTTACGTCCTTAAGTTTATTTTTGGAGGGTCTTCTCTTAAGGCTAGTCAAAATTTTATCTTAGAGGTGTTTTAAATTTAGGTTCAGATTTGAACTGGGCGACAATTAATTAGGGGAGTCATCTTAGGAATTTCGTCAGGCATTAAGGTCTTAGGGTCATCTAAGTTTGTCTAAACATCATCATCGATGCGACGTGCCCTTCAAGATGCACTACGTGCTCCAAGGGTGCCACTCGCCTTGTTTCTTTCTGTTGTGCGACGTGCTTTTCAGGATGCACCACGTGCTCCAAGGGTGCCACTCGCCTTGTTTCTTTCTGTTGTGTGACGTTACCTTCAGGATGCACCACGTGCTCCAAGGGTGCCACTCACTGACTTGACGGATTTGTAGACATCTATAGCCCCTGGAGTCAACACTCCGCCAGGTGAACTTGTGGGAGACTAAGGGATCTAAGGAATAAGGCCCCCGCCTTATTGCGTGCCCCTTAGAATAATCGTGAGAGACTGTCGTAGTCTACCCTCACGGCATCATGGATCCTCTTGAACTAGGTAATCGTTAACCTACAGTTCAAGCCACAACGGGAGTGCTAGTAGGGTGTGGCAGGGATGCTATCCACACCTCTCCCTCAACCTCTCTAGAAATCATTTGTGGCCCCTCTACTCCATATGTGAGTCTGGTCAGCAAGCTATCATCAGCCTGCATCATCAACCATCATGTCAGAACATGTCAACAACATATCATCAAATCAATAATTATCATGGTAAATAAATCAACTCAATATCACACTCCCTGACTCAATCCGGAGTCCAAGGGTTCCATCGATGCCTCTGCATCCTCCAGGTCAAAACCCCGCACACTCAAATAAACTAAGTCAATAGCACCTGTATACAACAATAGTAAAACATCATGTCATCAATCATAATGCATCATCATCAAGGATTAGTGGTTTATCATCATAAGAATCCATATCACTTGCGAGCAAGTGTCCTCAAAGAATAAGTTTTGTCAGTGCGCCAGAGCGGGATGTTACACATTGTAACTTAGCATCCCAAAAAATTAAAATAATCTAAATTTTTGTAAAGATAAAAATTTCATTTTATCCAGGTGAAAATAAATTCATTTTTAATGAGGTGAAAAAATATGTTGCAATAGGTGATACACCAAGAGCCACATAGAAGGAATCCACTTGCTTGTTGTTTTTTTGAATTGATTTCCCTTGGCAAACCCAACTTATGATTTCAATGACTTATTTGTGTGGGTTTTATTGATTATTATGAAAATATTGTGGTTTTATCTTCTGTCCCTTATCCCTTTAGTCATCAGTCCTTGCCTGACCAGTCGACCATGAGCTGAATTGACGGTCGTCACTTTGGTGTTTAAAGACCTATAGATTCAAATGCCCTGCTTTTTTGTGCATGGATGATGAGTGAAGGATAAGAATTTGCCCTGTTGTCTATCCCTTACTTATATTTTAGTTGATTGATTCATGCCTGAATATTTAGTCTTCGTGTCTTATTATTTGATGTATATTGTGAATGATAAACCTCTAAGTTGAATGATAGTCCCTTGGTGAACCCAACTTCTAATTTCAATGACTTCTATGTGTGGGTTTTATTGATTATTATGAAAATATTGTGGTTTTATCTTCTCTCACTTATCCCTTTAATCATCATTCCGTGCCTGAGAAGTCGATCAAGAGCCAAATTGACGATCGTCACTTCGGTGTTTAAACACCTATAGATTCAAATTCCCTTCTTTTATGTGCAGGGATGATGAGTGAAGGATAATAATTTTCCATGCTGTCTATGGACCCCTTACTTATCTTTGAGTTGATTGATTCATTGCTAAATGTATAGTCTTTGCGTCTTATTCTTTGATCTGCATTGTGAATGATAAACCTCTTAGTTGAATGATAGTCCCTTGGTGAACCCAACTTATGATTTAAATGACTTCTATGTGTGGGTTTTATCTTCTGTCACTTATCCCTTTAGTCATCAGTCTATGCTTGAGCAGTTGGCCAGGAGCCAAATCGACAGTCGTTACTTCGGTGTTTAAAGACCTATAGATTCAAATCCCCTAATTTTATGTCCATGGATGATGAGTGAAGGATAGGAATTTTCCATGCTGTCTATGGACCCATTACGTATCTTTGAGTTGATTGATTCATGGTTGAATGTCTAGTCTTTGCGCCTTCTAATGAGCAAGTACCTCTGCATCTTGATTGATTAAAACTTCGATTTATCTCTGCATTTTTAATTGCTTGAACTTGTGTACATCTCTGCATTTTTATTGATAAACTCTTCATTGTTGATAGATATTGAGGAGAGATGTTGACACGGGATTCTCCAAACATTCCTCGCAAACGCTCTAGGTTTTTCCAAGAAAGAAGAACAAGAACTCCTCCTTCGACTGAGACTCTGAGTGAGCAACAAAAATCTTGACAGAGGAGATTTTCAAATGAGTCTGTGAATAGATCAACAACAGAACCTGCTCAAGACAGTGCTATGGATGCATCCTTCTTAGATAGTGTTCGGCCCCAACAACTCCCCCTAAATTTTTACAAAATTTAAAGGGCCCCCATTAGAATCTTGATAATTGTAATGAGCTACAAAATCAAAATTTTCAAATAGTTCCATACCTTGGCTTGCTTTGAGACAAACTTAAGACATTCACTATAGTATGAGACATTCATTATAAGAGTATATGTCAAAATTTAGAAACAAGCATAGAAATCTCAATTTAAACAAAAATGTTAATTTTATCAATTGTTTACTTTCGTTTAAATTATGATTATGTGTTCTTTCTTTTTCTCATTAACAAGTTTGACTATTTTGAATAATGGATTCAATACTTCTTCAAATAATATCTTGGTTGGTTTCTCATTTTCATGAAATCATTTCGTGATATTAATTAATTCAATTCTTCTTTCATTTTGCATCTCATTTCAAAATAATAAGAATAAAAGAATTATCTATCATTTGTAAAAAATAAAAGATTAATATTTTTCTCTTCTCCACTAACTTGAAGCTTCTAGAATTTAAGATCATATTTGAAATCAAATTATAAACAATGTTTGTTTATAAGATATAGTTAGTTTAAATTCATTTTTTATTTTTCTAGATTTTGTTTTATTTACAATTTTTAGGTTTATTTTTGTTTCACAGGTTTCTATTATCAAATATTTGATACGGATCTAATCATGTCTTGATTTTATTATCCAAATACATTCAATATGATTGATCCAAAAATAATTTTAGATTGCTACAAATAATTTTATGAGCAACAATAGATAAAATTTGCAAAGGCATCAAGATCAGATAGACGATTTTGCAGAACTAATTGCATCCAAACCGCGAAGAATTTGAAGAAACGATTGAAAAACCAGAACCCAAATGGGCCCATTTACCTTTTGTATGGAGATTTTTCCACAAAAATGCACGATTTGAGAGATATTGATGTCTTTTTACGAGACAAAGTTCAGGTGGCAAAAATTAATAGTGACGCTCAGAGTGTTCATTCATTGTATAAATATATGAGAAAGTTTAGAGCCATAGGGATCCAAGAAATTGAGAAGAAGATTTTAATACTTTCTCTTTTGTATATTATATCTTTTGTAATTTTTTCTTCTTTTCAAATGGAGTAATGGATGGTTGGAATCTTTGAGAGAATGGACGAGTATTTTCAAAGAAGAATATGGAATCCCAGATTGCTTAATGGTTTTTGTTATGTGAGTAAAATGGTTTTATTTTCGTTATATTATCTTCATATTCTTTTAATAATTGAGTATGCATTGATTTAAATTAGCTTTAGTCTTTTTTATCAATACATGGTTAATTATTATCATTTATGTATTAACTTTTCCAATCTTTAAAGTCTATTATCCAAAAAATTTCTTCCAGGACTACAAAATGGATAAGTGATTCCAAAAACTTAATAGAATGACATATATACATTTTGGCTTTAGCCTTTTGTTTATAATGTTGTTATTTATGTTTTTTTAATCTTGTTACATGTGCAGGTCTGATATCTTTAGATTAAATGATATGTGATGTGTAGGAGGTTTATATTATACATACCATCTATCATTTGCTTCATTAAAATACAAATGCTGTGATTATATCTTCGATTTAAATAATGGAATTTATCTTTGAGTTTTAAATTGAATGATAAAATGAACATATTGCTTCCATATTTATCTTGTTGTAATCATGTATAATTATGAGATCACATGTTTATGTTTTTGTTTCCTTTTCTGTCATTAAAACCTAAGCTACCAATACATGTTCTGAATTTATTTAGATTGGATGTTCACCACTCATGCAGATGCTTGGATACACCTCACTAATTAATTGACATGATAGCTTCTTTGTATTTTTCAATTATTTACATATCATTGAAACTAGAATGTATGGTTCAGGTTTGACTATCCACATGTTCATGTTTCATTAATTTTTTTTGCAAGATTCTTTAAATTTATTAAAAATAAATAAAATAAAAAAATTTGTTTATGTGCTTTCTTTATCTACTTCCTAGAAGCAATCATTTTTCACATCGATTTTCGTAAGTTTTGATTAAAACTTGCATCTTGTAAATCATGTAAATAAATGTGATTTGTATATCTTCTTCTTAAATACAACTACTATAGTTACATTAGAATATATGTACACATATATATAGTTTTTAGTAATTAGTTAGCTATTTCAACTCTTTTATTTATTTTATTTGTTTCTTCTAAGACTTTTAGATTGACCAACATAGCCATTAGACCCATCAGAATGAGTTATACCAAACGGCTTGGGTTATTTAGACAACCCTGGACCATACTCGTTCTTCCAATTGATGGACGGTCATTTTCGCCTGTCAACAAGTGGCGCTAGAAGGAGGGCAAAGGTAAATTTAATGATTAAAATTTTTACCCCTCAGCCTGTCATAATTCTAGATTTATAAAATTTTGTTCTGTTTCATCTTGAAATGCACTAGAAGGCAGGCTAGACTGATAAGCTAGCCTTGTAGGAGTCTTTGTTTTGAATTTATTTAATTTTCCACGGCTCCCCAAATCACTGTGTTGGAACATGCTTTCCACTTCTCATTACCTGATATCTCCAATGAGACAGTCTCTCTCTTGTCCAAACTCACCTTTTATGGTGGGGGGGATGTATCTGCAAAAGACCACCTTAACAAGTTTTGGTGCAAATGCATCAAACATGACATTTCTGATTTAAAAGTTTTATGCAGATTGTTCATTTTTACTTTTAGGGGTCGGATTAAACATTGGTTTGAGTCTTTTCCAACATATCACATTTTTTATTGGTTTTAGTTTGTAGATGAATTTTTAGATGCTTTTGAAATCTATGATTACAATCAATTATGTGAAGAAATTCAGACTTTGCTAATCAATGACGATTCATCTTCAAAAGGATTTTCGACAAGAATCCATCATGTTCTTTGTAAATTTAATCTTGATGGCATGTCATTTGTATTAAATCTCTTCTATGATGCTTGCATCCAGTCATATTCAATCGCAAATGATGAAGCAATTACAAATACTATCACTCAATTGCAAGAATAATTGTGTTCACAGGATGAGAGGGATCCATTAGAAAATGTTGAACAAGCAAGGGAGGTAGAATCTATTGAAAATGTTCTTACTAACAATCAAATTGGTTTTTCCTCTAAATCATTGTATTTTGAGTCCTCGACCATCGTGAAAGAAGATTCGATGTTGGGTCAAGGTGAATGTCCTCATCCTCATAACTCTTTCTCTAATGAGTATTTAAATTCGGTTATTGAAGAAGACTTAGGTGATGAAAATGATCTTAAACATTCTAACATTCCAATGAAACTGATTAGAGATGTAGATATGCAATTGGAAGAAGTAACCTTAAACCCTCATCTACAAATCATACCTTATCAACATGAAAGATCAGATGTTTTCCATGAAATTTTTGATTTGTCTATCGTACAGGAGGCAAATTTAGATGATCATATTATGTTTAAGAATTTATCACCAAAACATAGTGAAAGTTTTAAGGAAAATGAAGAGGAATGTCTTGAGAATACCATTGTTAAATATCATAGATCAAGATATTATTTTCATGTGCTCATTTCTGATTCATTTTACTCTTTATATCCTGATCTCTTCTTAGATTCTAGTGGATTTGATACTTTACCCACGGTATCTTACTCGTTTCCACCATAATAAAATCTTTTCGATATGCCAAAATTTGGTGAAACTAATTCCAAACATAACATGTATCAAGTTGAATTTGATGCTCTTTCACCTTCATCACTCGAATGGAAAAAAAAATGTTGCAAGATGATTTTACATGATTTATTTTTGAAAAAGAAAATGCACTCATCCTTATGGAGATCGAATATTCTACATTGCATATTCATTCTTTGATTAGTTTGAATTTTAATGTTTATGCTTCACATTTTGAAATGATCAATATCATCAAAGGAAGCGTTCAAACCAGTCATCTAACTGATGTCATGAATCTTCTTATGATGTGTTCCCCATTGATATGTCCATTTCATCAAATTCATAGTTTGCATCCTAATTTTTATGACAAGATCTTAGATTGGCTTGAATATTCGTATCTAAAAAAATTTCATAATAAAGATAAAGTTGTGCTTGCTTTGTTTTTACCTAAATATCTAGGAAGTAAGCATAACATGATTCTCTTAGATCTTTCATGTGAAGAAATTGATGAACACTTAGAGAATTGTCAAGAGGATGGGGCACTTCGACCTTGGTTGATGGTTATGTCAGGTCTCTATAATAATGACAAGTTTTCCAAACTTACTTACACTCTTTCATGCCATTATGACCCATATCATGACAAAATTGCAGAATGGTTGGAGGATTTGTACATCAAGAAGTTTCAAAAGAATGGTAAGGTCGTGCTTGTTTTGTTTTTAAATGAATATATATGAGGTAAGCATGACATATTTCTTTTTCATATACAAATACTACATTCTTTTAGTCTAATTTTCAATTTTCTATGCCGTGCAGGATTGAAGATGCTCTTGTGGCTGCATTGGAAATACGATTTTACTTAGCATTTTGATCCATTTAGCATTTTAGAGTAGGTTTAGGAGTAGGTTTCCTTTAGTTTATTTATCATTATTTCTTTGTGTAATAATGTAGTTATGAACACAAGTGGGTACACCAAGAGAACCATAATATGAATTTTTTCAGGGAAGACCACTTTAAATCTTTTTCTCTCTACTTTTCATTGAATATTTCTTTTTGAAAACGTAGTATCTTCATGAAAAATTTAAATGGAAAGTAAAGAGATAAGTAAATTTGAACTATCAATTCAAACCTGGCCCAAGGTGCCACGAGTAGGTCTGCACTCATCTTAATAAGGATTTTTCTATTTTTAGTCTCTTTTATTTTTAATAATAATTCTTGGTCAAAGTAACATCTTATGCATCACTATCTTAAGAAAAGAACTTGCTCGCACATGATATTTTATATGATTTAGTTATTCCTTTATTTTACAATGAGTTTTGTTTTCTTTGATTGCTTTCAATGAGTTTCCTTCTTATCTGTTTTTTTGAATCAATATATTTCTGATCAAAGATCTATTGTTGAAGGAAGCATTTATTTTAAGACTTGTGTTTTTCAAGCAAATTAAAATACTTCAAAGAGGTCCTGAAATTAAGATATAGCTCAGACAATTGATTTTTAAGTCATTTGTCACTTTTATTTTGTCCTCAAATTGTCTTTGCCAGAGTATTACACCAGAGATATGGTTTAAATCTTTGAGAATTACGTTGATCTTTAAACTTTTTACGCCGTCCATATTCTTAAGGAATCACTTTTAAGTGCTTCCCCATTCTCTAGATGATTTCTTAAATGAAATCTAAAATCTCTAAACCATGATAAAACTTCCAGTTTTGAAAGAAAATAAATAACATGATCAACTATTCACCTGTATTGCAATTAACCTCCAGTATCACCCCGCTCTCTTTGTCATCAATAAATCTATAATTTTATTACTATTTAAAAGTGGCATAAGAGGGTTGAAAGCACTTATGTGTGGGAAGTGTGTGTAAACCCATCAGGGTACTGAGCAGGCTCGTTGGTAGTGTGTAAATGCACACATGATACCAAGACAACTTCATCAGGGTACTGAACAGGCTTGCTGGCAACGAAGCAATGTTGGGTCGAGAGGTAGCAGGTATATGTTTTTAAATTAACTTTTATGGAAGTAGACATCATGTGGATACAACTATTGGATGGGATTAAAGCATTTGAGTGGGTTAAATGACATCCCTGTTGAGGCTATGGATGTATGTTGGAAGTAGTGGCTCTGTCAATTATATTGAATTTATTTTATAAACATCGTGACTATTTGATTAAGGCATTATTTTAGGTCATAATATTCTGCAAAGAAAATTCTATTGTCTGGTTATAACATTGAACTTATCCTAATACTATATGGTCTCAGAGTGAATTTATTTTAGGCAGCTTAAATCCTTTTATCAGTCTTATTATTTTCTTCCTGAGATGAAATCTTACTAGATCATAGATAACTGCTTCACCCAGTAAATCGTCATTTGTTGGGCCCCAACAACTCCCCCTAAATTTTTACAAAATTTAAATGGCCCCCATTAGAATCTTGATAATTATAATGAGCTACAGAATCAACCTTTTCAAATAGTTTCATACCTTGGCTTACTTTGAGACAAACTTAAGACATTCACTATAGTATGAGACATTCATTATAAGAGTATATGTCAAAATTTAGAAACGAGCATAGAAATCTCAATTTAAAAAAAAACGTTAATTTTTATCAACTGTTTACTTTCGTTTAAATTATGGTTATGTGTTCTTTCTTTTGCTCATTAGCAATTTTGACTATTTTGAATAATGGGTTCAATACTTCATCAAATAATATCTTGGTTGGTTTCTCATTTTCATAAAATAATTTGGTGATATTAATTAATTAAATTCATTTTTCATTTTGCATCTTATTTCAAAATAATAATAATAAGAGAATTATCTATCATTTGTAAAAAATCAAAATTAATATTTTTCTCTTCTCCACTAACTTGAAACATCTAGAATTTTAAGATCATATTTGAAAAAAAATCATAAACAATGTTTGTTTATAAGATATAGTTAGTTCAAATTCATTTTTGATTTTTCTAGATTTTGTTTTATTCACAAATTTTAGGTTATTAATTTAGGTTTCTTTTTGTTTCATATGTTTCTATTATCAAATATTTGATACGGATCTGATCATGGATTGATTTTATTATCCAAATATGTTCAAGATGATTGATCCTAAAATAATTTTGGATTGCTACAAATAATTTTATGAGCAACAATAGATAAAATTTTCAAAGGCGTCAAGATCAGATAGATGATTTTGCAGAACTGATTGTAGCCAAACCGTGAAGAATTTGAAGAAACGGTTGAAAACCCAAAACCCAAATGGACCCATTTACCTTTTGGGTAGCGATTTTCCCAAACAAATACATGATTTGAAATATATTGATGTTTGTTTACGAGGAAAATTTCAGGTGGCGAAAATTAATAGTGATGTCTAGATTGTTCATTCATTATATAAATATATGAGAAAGTTCAGAGCCATAGGGATCCAAGAAATTGAGAGGAGGATTTTAATCCTTTCTATTTTGTATATTATTTCTTTTGTAAACTTTAATTCTTTTCAAATGGAGTAATGGATGGTTGTAATCTTTGGGAGAATGGACGAGTATTTTCAAAGAAGAATATGGAATTCCAGGTTGCTTAATGGCTTTTGTCCTGTGAGTAAAATGGTTTTATTTTCATTATAATATCTTCATATTCTTTTAATAATTGATTATGCATTGATTTAAATTAACTTTAGTCTTTTTTTATTAATACATGGTTAATTATTATCATTTATGTATGAATGTTTCCAATCTTTAAAGTCTATTATCCAAAAACTTTTTTCAAGGACTACAGAATGGACAAGTGATTCCAAAAACTTAATAGATCGACATATATGCATTTTGGCTTTAGTCTTTTGTTTATAATGTTGTTATTTATGTTTTTTTAATCTTGTTACATGTGGAGGTCTGATATCTTTAGATTAAATGATCTGTGATGTGTAGGGGGTTTATATTATAAATACCATCTATCATTTGCTTCATCAAAATTCAAATGTTGTGATTATATATTTGATTTAAATAATGATATTTATCTTTGAGTTTTAAATTGAATGATAAAATGAATAGATTGCTTCTTGATTTATCTTGCTGTAATCATGTGTATAATTATGAGATCACAGGTTTATGTTTTTGTTTCCTTTTCTGTCATTAAAACCTAAGATGCCAATACATGTTTTGAATTTATTTAGAACAGTCATAAGGTTCATTACAGATTTCTCTCTTGGACATGGCAGTTGGATTTTCACCACTTAGGCAGATGCTTGGATACAACTCACTAATTCATTGATGGGACAACTTCTTTGTATTTTTCTGTCATTTACATATCATTGAAACTAGAATATATGGTTTAGCTTTGATTATCCACATGTTCATGTTTCATTAACGTTTTTTGAAAGATTATTTAAATTTATAAAAGAAAAAAAATAAAAAATTATATGCTTTCTTTATCTGCTTCCTAGAAGCAATCATTTTTCACATCTATTTTCGTAAGTTTCGATTAAAACTTGCAGCTTTTAAATCATGTAAATAAACGAGACTTGTATATCTTCTGCTTAAATACAATTACTACAGTTACATTAGAACATATGTACATATATATATATATATATATATATATATATATATATATATATATATA
>JZKD02S1672659.1:2505884-2526777 GCA_000966675.3 Picea glauca
AAAGAGGAAATAAATTATTAACTTGTGGAAGTATAAAAAGATTTTAAATTAATAATAAAGGGAAAAGAGTAAATAGTGCAACTGCCATTTTGGCTCTAATAAAAAGGGGAAAGAAAGGAATAATAAGAATTAGGAAACTAAGTAATGGAGGAAACATAATAAAGGAAAGTTGGGAACTTATGGTAAAAAGCGAGGTCAACATAGTAAGGAATCTACAATTAAGAACCTTCTAATTTGAGCTACTTTAGCAACTTCATTTTTAAGGAAATTATTTAAAACATGTAGGGGAATCTAGGAACACCTAGGAGGAAATTTAGGAGCAACTCTAGGTGGGTGAGGGAAATGAGTAATTTAATAATTTAAAGAAAATAATTATTTGTGTAAAGAGGGGGATGGACGACACTTGTTCGAAGGAGAATATTTAGAATATTTTTATTAAAACTTAATTAAAATGTGATTTAGGGAAAGTTGGAGGTGGGAAAAACTCTATAAAAGAAAGGGAAGATGAGGAAGAAGGGGATCGACTGTTAGCGTAACATTACACTGTCGGATTTGTGACTTGACTAATTGATTGTGAGGAGTTGGGATTTCCTGGCTCGGATAGGATTGGTAGCTCAGCCTTGCAAGCCGAGCTGGGAAGCTAGACGTACCATCTAGATAGTGTGTAGCCCCTTTGTGGCTTGGGGGGCTAAGAGGGAAGAAAAGTACCCCTAGCGATTGGCTGGGAGGTATTGGTGTGGTCTCGACGGTCGACGAGCTGGAGCAGCATGGAACAGAAGTGGCACGGAGCCTGCAGTCATCATTTGAGGCGGGAGTTAAGGCAACGATATGGTTTTTTTTTAATTAATTTGGTCGAATAGGATGCAGTATGATCTACGCTGGTATCAGAATATTGGTTGTAATTGGATGTAATGGTTGTTTTATTTCTGTTCCTCGGCGATTAAAATTGTGTTATGGTTATAAAATATTTCTTCTTACTATACTGTTGCTTGTCGGTTGGATAAAGGATTTTCTATGACTGTGCTTTTTATATCACTATGGGCGTTTTCTATTACCGTGGGCATTTTGTATATCACCGTGAGTTATTTCATCATGTTCTGGAAATTGTTTGAAATTGCTATCATTGTATTCTGGATATTGTCTGTATTGTTATCACTTGTATTCTGGATATTAGTTGAAATGGATATCATTGTATTCTGGAAATTTTTTGAAATTGCTATCATTGTATTCTGGATATTTCCTGTATTGTTATCACTTGTATTCTGGATATTAGCTGAAATTGATATCATTTGTATCCTGGAAATTTTCTGTAATTGTTATCATTTGTATTCTTGAATTTATCTGAGATTGTTATTCTTGTATGTTGGAAATTTTCAGAAATTGTCATCACTTGTATTCTAGCAGTTGTCTGAGTTGGTTATCGTTGTATTCTGGCAATGCAAAAAATTGATTACAGGTCTACATTACAACGAATTTCTGATATAAAAAGGGAAGGGGGTTTATTGAATTCCTGTCTTCTCTCGTACTTGGGTCTGGGATTGAAAACGTTTTTTTCTCCCACCGGTTTCAGGGGTTGGGCATTGTAATCCAACTAATCTCATACAGCCGAACTGGTTCTACTGTATGCGGACGTGTGGTGCACAATACCAAGGGTCCCACCTCCTTTCGCTTGGGTCCTTCTCCTCTGTGTGGGTCATGTGGGTGTCTTATCTTGCAAGCCGGCGCGTGATTGATACCACGTGAGGTCTTACACCAAGCTTCACCTTTCCCTCCAAATTCGTGGCTGCTGGCCATAAAATTCCCTTCTCATTGCCTCCAGAAAGGTGAAAATGCCTACCATGAACCCTGTGACTGCGTGTTAATGGCCCTCAATTTTATATAAAATGTGTTTACTGCGTTGAGTTTCCTATACGTGGTAGTTGTGGTTGTTATGGGGGCACAAGTCCCGGGGTCAAACCCGTAGGATTCTCCTCCCACACACATTTATTGGGTGATTGTTATATCATATATTTGATATATGGCATGGTTTAATACAGTATGGCTGGTGTGCGATTTGGTGTAATATATATATGGTATATATATTATTTAAGTCTCCAAGCGGTGGCGCATTGGTAGCTGTGTTTGGAAGGGATGTGTTCTGCGTTGGAATGTTTCTTTTCATTTTTGTTTTTATTTTAAAACATTTGAACCTAACTTTCAACTCAGATTTAGATTTAGAACACCGTCCTCACTGGGAATACACCAGTAAGGGTACGCGCTATTACAACCTACGATAATGTCGATCCCACAATGATAATCTCGGTCACAAGGTGATTCACACAGACTCATGATAACTGCCTGGAAGCAACCTTTAATTACTGTCGAGATTTGTAGTCTGGCCCAGTGGAGTAATTAAGGCGTGATGTCTTATCCGGCCTGCTGGTGATCGAATTAAGGAAGATTGTTGTTTTTATTTAATTACCAGATTTTGCCCGGGGAGTGCTACCGTTGGCTGACGACCCCTTTTTTCATAGACCACTTGGATGCCCTCGTAGGCACTCCTTCCCCTTGATTCCAATTTGATTTCAATTTATCATGATTAATCATCGAGTATTTTATTTGCAATGTTGTTGTAAGGAAAGGTCATTATTAGTTAAAGTACAATGTTATTTTATTTAAGGTGAACAGAATATGATTATCAGGGGTAATTAAAAGCATATGGTTTCCAGTTGAATAAAATATATGAGTTGCAATAAAGGAATTTTTACAATCCAATTTACAGTATGTTTCCCATTTGATTTTAATTTACTATGTTAGTCGTGATTATTTTATTTACAATGTTTGTAATGAAAAGTAATCATTAGTTTAAATTACAATGCTATTCTATTATAAAGGTAAATACATGATTATCTATGTTCAGGTTTATGTAGATCCGTTGTTATTAATAACAAATAAAAGGTAAATTCATCATTATTTTAATTACCATGATATTGTGATATAGAAGGCGATAATATGGTTATCATGTATGGAAGGGGGTATTGTGGATTTACGGTTCTTTGATAGCACATAGATGCATTGAAATTGGAATTTCGCAGGGTTAGCGTGATGTAAGATGTGTTTAATGTTTAAATCTTACTTATGGTTAGTAGGCATTCTCCTTGTAACTAGTTTTAATGGATATTTAACGCATCCCTTACTCCCTTATTTCTTTAATGGATTTTTGGTATTTAATTCTTGATTTTTTTCACTTAAGTAAAATGGCTCATTTCCTCAAAATGCTTCGCAAGCTACCTAGAGGTTGAACTGATTACATGAGTGGAATTGTCGTTAAATGATGCCTGAATTAAATGATATTGACCTTAACAAGTTACTAAACGTATTTAGAAGAGTCCTATGGAATTTCAATTTAAGTTGTGCCCATGTGGTTCTGGATTTTCTTCATCACTTTCCTATTGCTCAATTGGCTTTTGTTTTTATTGCGTATTGGGTTTTTCTGTGTTTCCCTTAATTCTGGTGGTCACCCTTATCTGATGGGTTCCTTCTGCAGGGTGCTTTTATTTGATTGGCTTAGGGTTGGGCTGTTAAATTTAGGGTTAATAAAGTTGTTTTTTATTTCTATGTTGATGTTAAGGTCGGGTTAATTTCAGGGTTAGTACTATAATTGGAATTGTCCAAACTCACAGTTGTGTGATATCAGACTCTTCGATATGATAAAGCTAGTCGCTCTGTATATAAGTCCGTGTGTGTGATTGTTTTCTGTGTAAAGAATCCAGTGCCATATCAAGAGTCTCAGGCCCTTTAAAGGCAGGGTTTCCACTCTTGCGACACACCTCTAAGGTCGTATCAGTAGTCGCAGGATCTTTAAAGGCAGAGTTCCCACCACTACGATCTCCTGATAGAGAATACTAGTTTCTGCCTGAGCAGTCGGCCAAGAGCCTATCTGACATTCTCTCTCTCTGGAGAAGAGAACTAAGATTAAATGCCCTTCTTTCCTATGTGGAAATAGTAAAATATACTACTACGTATTCTTCCTTTTGTGTTCGTACTGTGCATAACAGAGTATGTCATTTAATGATGGTAGTTACTTGTTGTGCACCTTATGTCTTCTTGTTGTGATCATCGTGGTTGCGTCTTTTTAGTCGTCGGGTGGCGAAGTAGAGTCAAGTGTGTCTGTTTCCATTTTACACGTGCGCACACACCTTAAAAAAAAATATAAAAAAATTGCACCTGTTATTAGATTTGTTGTCGTAACGAGGATGATGTTACAGGTATGTGTATGTAACGAACCTCCTCGTTACGACAACAACTTTGACAACAGGTGCAATTTTTTTATTTTATTTTTTAAATTGTGTGCGCGCGTGTAGAAAGGAAACATACACACTTGACTCTACGTCGCCACTCGACGACTAAAAAGAAACAACCACGATGATCACAACAAGAAGACATAAGGCACACAATAAGTAACTACAATCATTAAACGACCATAGACATAAGGAAGAATCCATAATAGTAGATTTTACTATTTCTGCACAGGAAAGAAGGGCGTTTAATCTTAGTCTTCTGCTCAGGAGAGAGAGAAGGTCAGATAGGCTCCTGGCCGGCTACTCAGGCAAAAACTAGTAACCCGATGATGAACAAGGCGCAAGCAAGATGAACACAGCAAGACGACATACGACGTACCACAGTAACAACATGCGTTTATCGACGATCAAGCGACAATAAGTAAGACTGACTACACACCCGTCCTACCTTGGAATGGTTAGGACCTCCAAGACACATAATCAACACTCAAGCCCAGGTTCCCATCGATTTTAACCATTTAAGGTCTTAGGGATGGCGACTGTTCTGAAGAACATGGAGGTGTCTACGTCCCTCCCAACACAAGAAGACCAAGTACACGAAAAGTTTACCAACCCAGTGCCACATTAGTTTAAAGAACAACACCCTTCATTTACTAACTCAGAATAATTTTATTGTTCTTAATTCAAGAACATTTCATCATATAAGTTCATCATTAACAATAAACATTACAATTACGTTATCATGAAATAATAAATGCATTACATTTATATCACATTAACCTTGTGAAAATAATAGTCGCCTTACATCTTATGTGTTATCCATAACCATAAAACTTCAATAATATTGCCATAATAGAACAACACATTTTCATTCTAGTTACAATAACCTTGCAAAAATAACAATCAATTCATTCCCTCCTAGCTAATACTAACAATACATGTGCTTTACATTGCAATAACAATAACCCTTCCATAATAACCATGTCATTATAAAAACCTTGCAATTAAGATAACATTAAATTTCATTACCTACTAGCTAACACTAACAATACATGTGCTTTACGTTGCAATAACAATAACCTTTCCATAATAACAATGTCATCATAATTTAGATCACAAAACCTTGCAATTAAAATAACATTAACATTCCATTCCCTATTAGCTAACACTAACAATACATGTGCTTTATATCGCAATAATGTTACCCCAATAGAATTAACATTACTGTTGATATTATAAAAATTGCATACATAATATCATTAAAATACCTTCCTATATCTAACACTAAAATTTCATTGCATTATGTTGCAATACAGTACCTCAAAACAATTTAACATTACTTTTTATATAATAATAATTTCCAAACAGATTATAATTGATATATGTTCTTGTATCCAACCCTAACATTCATTGCCTTAAGATGCAGTAACAAAGCTCCAAACCAAAATCGACGTTACACTAGATATCATAATAATGTGCAATATAAACACCACAAGATTACAGTCCAGTGGCATTCACTTACTGAATAAAATATCAAGTACTATCGCTCATAAATCAGAAACATTAATTTACTGACAATTCCTTTACGTGTTACTAAAACAAGATTACCCTAAAGCTTACATTACACATACTAACAGTTTTTACGCTGTGACTAAAAGAAAACTAGCGGCAGTGAGGGGGTGTTAATTCTTTTCTAAACTCAAGAAATTCACTGCTGGCAACGCAGGCAGAGTCACCAGGATGTCAGCGAGGATTAGGGGAGACATCTCCGAAAAGATAACAAGAAAAGACCCTGGCAGGTTGACTGGCGCAAGTTCAGCAAGTGGCCACCAGACAACGCATTCATGCTCTGGAAGAGGTCAATTTGCACGCTTAGAGCAAAGGTGCAGGGTGAATGTTTAAGGATTTGCATGACGCTGGCAGGGGGAGTTCCGAGCGATTCTCTTCATTGTTACAGAGGCAAGCGGACGAGGGTTCAATGTGGAAGGCAGGGTGGTTCGGGCACAAAACTTCTATCCCTTTTTAAAACAGCGGATCAACTATCCTTTAACAACATCAAATCACCATCACAGTGCGCTTCAGAAATTGTCAAGGCACAGGAAGTACATAAGAATTAACTTTTAAATTTCTTTTTTTTCACATCTTAACAACCATACGTGGCAACTACCAGCAATACAAGGGCGATGGGATTCAGAACGTCATACCCAACTACGGTTACCTCATAATGGGTTGCAAGCACAAAACTGGATAAAGACGGATTGCCAACACAAATTTTAAAAATTCTCACCACGCAAGCTCGGTTCTCAAGTTCAACAAGGTAATCAGGAACCTGTAAGATTTAGTGGTCTGTGGTAGAGTTCAATCCACAGCTGGGTGGACATGTGTGATTAACCAAGGAAATAACCCAACCCACACAGAGCAATCCTTTGATTAAATAAATAAAGGGGGAATGCTAAGGCTCCACTATGTTCATTTAAAGGCCGAAGTACAGGAGAAAGGGAAAGGGGCTGGATAGAATCTCTAAGTTTTGAATTCACAATGTGATTCAATCGTGCGGATGGTGGTGCGTCAGTCCTGAAATTTATAAGCTCAAGGGTAACTTTGGTCAGGTAAATTCAATCAGATCCGGAAAGTGACCTATTTAACCAAGAGGCATTATCGCCAGATCTCACCTAAAAACAACACTAAGTAAATTTTCCAACATGTACAGTTCATTCCTAAATTTCATGTACATTTTTATTTTAAAAACAAGATTTCACTACATACGATTCACGGCATAAATTCTAGGCATAATGTGCACCATAGTCAACTAATCCTTTAAAGAATTACATTCATAAAAATTAGACTTAAATCAGACATAATGTTTCAGTCATAAAAATTTCAGCCACATAAATTCAGGGATGGTTCGGACATATAAATTTAATCTAAAATCGAGAGGTTAGAGGGACGGGTTCCCTACACACTGGAACAATTTACCACCACTAATAGTACACCTACAGATCTAAGTCATACCTCCTACATAGTCTATCATCCAACCAAATAAAAACATACCTTTTCCTTATCGCTTCCTCTGTGTGTCGTCCATGCACTCCGTGCCGCTCCCGCTCGCCGACCGTCGAGACCTCACCGGTACCTCCCACCAATCGCTAGGGGTACTCTACTTCCCCCTTAGCCCCCCGAGCCGCATAGGGGCCACACACTAACCATATGGTAGATCTAGCTTCCCAGCTCGCCTCGCAAGGCCGAGCTACCACTCCTAATCGAGCTGAGAAAATCCCAACTCCTCACAAGCAATCAGTCAAGTCACAATTCTGGCAGCGTAACGTTACGCTAACAACCGATCTCTTCTTCCTCATCTCCTTTTTCTTTTATAGAGTTTTGAGACCCACCAACTTTCCTAATTCACATTTTAAATTAAGTTTCAATAAAATATTCTAAATATTCTCCATCGCACAAGTGTCGTCCATCCCCCTCTTTTCTCCAAAAAAATATTTTCTTTAAATTTATTAATTGTCTCAAATCCCTCACCCACCTAGAGTCACTCCTAAATTTACTCCTAGGTGTTCCTAGATCCCCTTACATGTTTTAAATACTTTCCTAAAAAAAATGATGTTACTAAATTAGCTCAGATTAGCAGGTTCTTAATTGCAGATTCCTTACTATGTTGACCTTGCTTTTTACCGTAAGTTCAACTCTTTCCTTAATTATGTTTCCCCCATTCCTAAGTTTCCTAATTCTTATTTTTCCATTCTTTCCTCTTTTCATTAAAGCCAAAATGACAGTTGTGTTATTAAATCCTTCCCTTTTATTATTTATTTAATATCTTTTGTTCTTTCACAATGAAATAATTTCTTCTTTGTGAAGTTTAATCCATTAATTTTAATTAAATTCATACTCTCTTCATTTACCCCAAGAATTTTATGAAGACGAAACTATTACTTAAGTGGGTTTTTGTTTAAATTTTAATTTTCATTCTTAGGGTCTTTTCTTAAGGTTAGACTAAATTTTTACCCTAGAGAAATTTTAGACTTAGGACTTAGATTCTGAACGGGGCGACACTTGGTTAGGGAAGTTGTTTTAAGGATTTCTTTAGGCGTTATTGTCTTAGGGAAATATAGGTTTGTTTCTTCATCATCATCAGTGCGACGTGTCCTTCAGGACGCACTACATGCTCCAAGGGTGCCACTCGCCTCATTCGTTTCTTTTGTGCGATGTGCCCTTCGGGATGCACCATGTGCTCCAAGGGTGCCACTCGCTTCTTATGTTTCTCTTGCACGACTTTCCCTTCAGGATGCACCACGTGCTCCAAGGGTGACACTCGCCAACTTGATTGATTGGTAGACATCTATAACCCTTGGAGTCAACACTATACCAGGTGAACTTGTGGGAGACTAAGGGCTATAAGGAATAAGTCCCCCACCTTATTTCACGCCCCTTAGAATCATCGTGAGAGACTATCGTAGTCTTCCCTCATGACATCGTGGATCCTCTCGAACTAGGTAATTGTTAACCTACATTTCGAACCACAGTGGAAGTGCTAGTAGGCTATGGCAGGGTTGTTGTCCACACCTCTCTCTCAACCTCTCTGGAAATCGTGTGTGGCCCCTTTACTCCATATGTGGGTCTGGTCCCCAAGCTATCGTCAACCTGGATCATTAACAATCGTGTCAGAACATGTTAACATCATATCATCAAATCAATGAAATATCACAGTAAATAAATAAACCCAAATAGCACACTCCCTGACTCAATCCGTAGTCCAAGGGGTTCCACCGATAACTCTACATCCTCAAGGTCCAAAACCCTGCACACTCAATAAAACTGAGTCAAAGCACCTGTCTACGTCAAAGCAGTAAAACATCATGTCATCTATCATAACGCATCATAATAAAGGATAAATGTTTTAACATAAAAAAAGTCTAGATCACTTGTGAGCAAGTGTCCCCAAAGAATAATTTTTCTCAGTGCGCCACAGCGGGATGTTACATACACCCCCTCTTGGTCTAAAATTCGTCCCGAAGTTTCTCAGTATAAATGCTGAATTAAAAGTATCACAGTATCATAAGTCTATCTATCAAACAAAAATGGAAACTATTGACGCATATCATATGCGTCCTCCCAGGTCGCCGAGTGCCAACTATAACTGTCCCACTGGACCTTGACCCGATCAATCGTTCGATGTCATAACTATTGAACGAGATGATCTAAGATGCGGACTGGCTCATCCATGAGCGCTCCCTCATCCAATACCTACAAGGAACTCATGTCAATCACATGTGTAGGATCACTAACATAATGTCTCAAAACATATACATGAAAAACATCGTGCATAAGCCTCAAAGAATCAGGCAAGGCTAGTTGATAGGCCATGGGCCCCTTTCTCTCCACAATCTTGAAAGGTGCCACGAACCTAGGAGAGAGTTTAGATCCCTTTCCAAACTTGATCGAACTCTTATGCGGTTTAACCCGCAAGAAGACTCGATCGTCGACCTCGTAACTAAGATCAACTCGGTGCGCATCGACATAACTCTTCTGTCGATCCTGCGCTTCTTTAATCCCTTGTCTTATGGTTTGCATTTTATCTTCCATTTCTTCAATAATTTCTAGTCCCACCAGGACCCTATCCTTAAGCCAATCCCAACTCAAGGGCATTCGACACGGTCTCCCATAAAAAAACTCAAAAGGCGCCATCTTAATGGTGCTCTGGTATCTGTTGTTGTAAGTGAACTCTACTAGAGGCAAGAATTCATCCACACGCTTTTTTTGGTCCATCACGTACATGTGCAACATGTCCTCCAAGGTTTGGTTCATTTGTTTGGTCTGTTCGTCAGTCTTTGGGTGATACACAGTACTAAAGTTAAATTGGGTTCCCAAGGCCTCTTGGAAACTTGTCCAAAATCGTCCAGTAAACAACGATCCTCGGTTAGATATAATCCTCTTAGGCACGCCATGTAGCCTCACAATCTCACTGATGAAAACTCTAGCTATGTCAGGTGCCTAATACGTCGTACGCACAGGAATAAAGTGAGAATCCTTCGTCAGAGTGTCTACTACTACAAAAATCGAGTCATGTGTCCTTCCCGTCAGTGGCAATCCAACAATAAAATCCATCGAAATAACTTCCCATTTCGATTCCGGAATGGCATGTGGTTGAAGTAATCCTGTCGGGTGTCTATGTTCAGCCTTTACCTGCTGACACTCTAGACATATAGCCACAAAGTTGACTATGTCGGCCTTCATTCCCTTCCATAAGAATAAGGGTTTAAGGTTTTCCCTCATCTTCATAACTCCCGAGTGAGCCATGTAAACTTCTCTATGAGCCTCGCTCAGGATCAACATCCTCAACTCGTCGTTTGGCGGTACATAAATACAACTTCCAAACCTCAATAACCCATCGCTATCAAATGAAAATCCCTCGTATCGTGGTACCATCATGGTGTTTTGTCTGATAAAACCCTCGACCTCTTTGTACTAATCATCATCACGCTATAAAGTGAGAATCTTCTCACGTAGATTTGTCTGAAGAGGAAACACCGAAAAGATACGCGGCCTCTGACTCAAAGCATCTGCCACTCGGTTCACCATTCCCTTTATGTAAGTAATCTCCAAGTCGTACTCGCTAAACAATTTTGACCAACGTCGTTGTCACACATTCAGGTCGCTTTGCATAAAAATGTGTTGTAGTCCACAATGATTAGTCCTTAATTCAAATTTTTCATCCAACAAGGTAGTGTCTCCCTGCCTTCAAGGCATATATGATGGCTAATAACTCCAAATCGTGCATCGCGTAGTTCCCTTCATGCCTTCTCAGTTTCCTCGAAATGTAAGCAATCACTCGTCCATCTTGCATCAAGACTCTGTCTAAACCTTCCTTGGATGCGTCAGTGCATACCAAGAAGTCTGCGTCCATGTCAGGGAACTTTAGTATCGGTGTTGTGGTCAACAACTCTTTAAGCCTTCGAAATGCTTCCTCACATTTCTCGGTCCAAACAAACTTCTTGTTTTTCTTCTGCAATTATGTGATCGGATTTGCTATCTTCGAAAATCCCTCAACAAATCGTCGATAGTATCCTGATAAACCCATAAATCTACGTATTTCTGTGACATTCATCGGTGCAGGCCATTCCATAATAGCCTCGACCTTGGCTGGATCCATAGCAATACCTTCGTCGTAGATGACATGCCCTAAGTAGTGAATCCTCGATTGATAAAAAGAGCATTTGGACAACTTCCCATACAATTTGTGCTCTCGTAGACACTGTAGTACCAAGCGCAAGTGCTCGTCATGCTCCTCTGTCGTCCGAGAGTAGATCACAATATCATCAATGAATACTTGGACGAACTTGTCCAAGTACTCGCGGAACACCCCGTTCATCAAACTCATGAATACTCCTGGGGCATTTGTCTTAAAAGCGGTCTTAGGGATGTCATCCTCCTTGATCCACAACTGGTGATACCCTGATCGCAAATTGATCTTGGAGAACACCATCGCACCCTTCATTTGATCGAATAGATCTTCAATCCTCGGCAAGGGATATTGATTCTTGATTGTAGCCTTGTTTAGTTGATGGTAGTCAATACAAATCCTCGATGATCCGTCCTTATTTTGTATGAAAATAACAGGTGCACCCCACGGTGACACACTAGGATGTATCAGTCCCAGGTCCAACAACTCCTTTAGTTGTATTTTCAACTCTTGCAACTCTGGGGTCGACATATGATAAGGCGTTCTTGCTATTGGTTCGGTCCCCGGTTTCAGGTCTATGGTAAAAATCCAATTCCCTTTCTGGCGACATCCCAAGTAACTCCTCTGGAAACATGTCCGCAACTCCTTCACCATCGGAAAGTGTTTTAGACCTTTTGCTACTACCTTTTTGTTTATCAAGAGGATCACATAAAGCTTGCACCCATTGCGCATACTCTTCTGTAACTGTAAGGAAGAGACGAACCTCAAGGAAACTCCCTAGTTCCATCCTACAATCACACGTCTTTGTCCTTCGTCATCAACCAAGCTCAACCATTTCATCTTACAATTGAGTATCGCCCCATGCGATTCCAACCAATCCATACCGACCACGACGTCATAAAATCCTAATATGGTGACGTACAAGTTGAACCTCGTGACAAACTCTCCCAGGTTAAGGGCACAACCCGTAACCTTTCCTCCAACTTTCTGTTTGGTTCCTGAAGCCATCTCTACGAAGCTAAACTCGTCTTGTTTGACTTCCTTTACCTTAATCCTTTTTAGAGTTGCACCAGAAATGAAACTCTCAGTAGAACCTCGGTCTATAGAAATACTAAGGGTCTCGTCAGCAACAGTACCTGTCGTCTTGAGCACAGTCGACTGATGTTCTGCCTGGCTGTTATTCACCGCTGCATGAATCCGATGGGCCTTGCCCATATCTCCCACGGTAGTGGGTTCGGCTAATCTGGACGCTCTGGTCCTTTCCACAGGACAATCGCACTGGTAGTGTGGCTCCCCACATGTCCAACACCCCTTATTTGGTCTAGTAGTCCTGGTACCCGAAGTAGAAGACGACGACCCACTGGCCTGGAACCCCAGTCTGTTCTATTGAACATGCCTAAACTGCTGCTACTCTGGGCGACGCTGCTACTGGTGATGTGGTCCCCGATAAGGTGTCCGCTGCTGAGGCGGTGGTCATCGGGGTGTAGTGAAAGTGGATCCTCTCTGGAAGCCACGATATAATAGCGTAAGTCTCACTGGTGTCTGATGCTGCGGTGTACTAGATGAACCCTGCCCTGCTGGTCTTGCTGGAGCCCTGGTCTGACCCCCACTGATAAGCTCCTCCTCTGCTATGATGTCATTTTGGATAGCGTCATGCAAGGTTTGAGGTATCAAGATCCTAACCTTTGCACGCAGGCTGTTGTTAAGGCCAAACACGAACCTGTTGACCTTGAGCTTCTCAGTGTTAAGGTGCGGAGCATACCGAAGCAGCTCCATAAAACGTGCCTCATACTTGGGCACCGTATGACCTCCCTGTCGTAATGTGTTGAACTCATTGAGTTGACGCTCAATGAATTCCTCTGAAAGTTACCTCTCTCGAAACTGTTCCTCGAACAGTTCCCATGACACGTCTTCAACGACCATGTTCATCTATGGCAGGAGCGTCTTCCACCATAGAAGAGCGCTCCCCTTTAGTTGAAATACTGCCATGCAGACCTTCATGTTGGAGGTATAATCGTGAACTGCGAAGCACATCACCATATTCTCCAACCATGCCTCAGCGGCGATGCCATTCGGGGCACCAAAGAACTCAATAAATTTAACCTTCTCGAGTTCAGGGTGAATGCTACCTGTAACGACCGGTGTGCACAGTGGAACCTCAGCAGGTGTCAGCGCCCTGGCCTCGTCTCTATCCAATCGGCTGATCAGTGCCTCAGACATGCACTGAAAAGATCTCATCATCCCAAAAACATCGTCAACTACTATTTGCTTCTGTCAGAGAACCTGCTCGCCTCCTGGGGGGTTAGACCCCTCAGGCATGGATGCTACTGGAGGCGTCACGCCTCCTCCCCTAGCACCCTGTCGTCTTCCTCCACGACGTCCTCTAACCATGATTACCTGCACGCACACAATCAACTCGATCAACAACAGTATAATCAAATCTATTCATGTCAACGAAAGTCGTAGTGAATCCCAAGTCGCGGGTCGAACCCGCTCTGATACCATATGTAACGAACCTCCTCATTACAACAACAACTCTGATAACAGGTGAAATTTTTTATTTTTATTTTTAAAGTCTGTGCCCGCGTGTAGAAAGGAAACATACACACTTGACTCTACGTCGCCACTCGACGACTAACAAGACGCAACCACGATGATCACAACAAGAAGACATAAGGTGCACAACAAGTAACTACAAGCATTAAATGACCATAGACATAAGGAAGAATCCATAATAGTAGATTTTACTATTTCTACACAGGAAATCAGGGCGTTTAATCTTAGTCCTCTTCTCTAGAGAGAGAGAAGGTCAGATAGGCTCCTGGCCGACTGCTCAGGCAGAAACTAGTAACCCGACGACAAACAAGGTGCAAGCACGACAAACACAGCAAGATGACATACGACGTACCAAAGTAACAACATGTGTTTATCGACGATCAAGCGACAATAAGTAAGACTGACTACCCGCCCGTCCTACCCTGCAATGGTTAGGACCTCCAACACCCATAATCAATGCTCAAGCCCAGGTTCCCATCGATTTTAACCATTTAAGGTCTCAGGGCTGGCGACTGTTCTGAAGAACATGGAGGTGTCTATGTCTCGCCTGACACAAGCAGACCAAGTACATGAAAGGTTTACCAAACTAGTGCCACATTAGTTTAAAGAACAACACCCTTCATTTACTAACTCAGAATAATTTTATTGTTCTTAAGTCAAGAACATTTCATCATATAAGTTCATCATTAACAATAAACATTACAATTACGTTATCATGAAATAATAAATGCATTACATTTATATCACATTAACCTTGCGAAAATAACAGGCACCTTACATCTTATGTGTTATCCATAACCATAAAACTTCAATAATATTTCCATAATAGAACAACACCTTTTCATTCTAGTTACAATAACCTTGCAAAAATAACAATCAATTCATTCCCTCCTAGCTAATACTAACAATACATGTGCTTTACGTTGCAATAACAATAACCCTTCCATAATAACCATGTCATTATAAAAAGCTTGCAATTAAGATAATAGTAAATTTCATTTCCTACTAGCTAACACTAACAATACATGTGCTTTACGTTGCAATAACAATAACCTTTCCATAATAACAATGTCATCATAATTTAGATCACAAAACCTTGCAATTAAAATAACATTAACATTTCATTCCCTATTAGCTAACACTAACAATACATGTGCTTTATATCGCAATAACGTTACCCCAACAGAATTAACATTACTATTCATATTATAAAAATTGCATACATAATATCATTAAAATACCTTCCTATATCTAACACTAACATTTCATTGCATTATGTTCCAATACAGTACCTCAAAACAATTTAACATTACTTTTTATATGATAATAATTTGCAAACAGATTATAATTGAAATACGTTCTTGTATCCAACCCTAACATTCATTGCCTTAAGATGCAATAACAGAGCTCCAAACCAGAATCGACATTACACTAGATATCATAATAATGTGCAATATAAACACCACAAGATTACAGTCCAGTGGCATTTGCTTACTGAATAAAATATCAAGTACTATCGCTCATAAATCAGA
Source organism: Picea glauca (assembly GCA_000966675.3). Taxonomy (NCBI): domain Eukaryota; kingdom Viridiplantae; phylum Streptophyta; class Pinopsida; order Pinales; family Pinaceae; genus Picea; species Picea glauca. Next base: position 2,521,439 of record JZKD02S1672659.1, read on the forward strand.
AACATTAATTTACTGACAATTCCTTTACGTGTTACTAAAACAAGATTACCCTAAAGGGTACATTACACGTACTAACAGTTTTTACGCTGTGACTAAAACAAAACTAGCGGCAGTGAGGGGGCATAAATTCATTTCTAAATTCAGCAAATTCGTTGTTGGCAATGCAGGCGGAGTCACCAGGCTGTCAGCGAGGATGAGGGGAGACAGCTCCGAAAATATAACAAGAGCAGACCCCGGTAGGGCGAATGGCGCAAGTTCAGCAAGTGGCCACCAGACAGCGCATTCGCACTCTAGCAGAGGTCAATTTGCACACTTAGAGAAAAGGTGTAGGGCGAATGTTTAAGGATTTGCACGCCGCTGGTGGGGGCAGTTCTGGGTGATTACCTTCATCGTTACAGAGGCAAGCTGACGAGGGTTCAGTGTGGAAGGCAGGGCGGTTCGGGCATGAAACTTCTATCCCTTTTTAAAACAACGGATAAACTATCCTTTAATAACATCGGATCTCCATCACAGTGCGCTTTAGAAATTGTCAAGGCACAGGAAGTACATAAGAATTAACTTTTAAATTTCTTTTTTTTCACATCTTAATGACCATACGTGGCAACTGCCAGCAATACAAGGGCAATGGGATTCAGAACGTCATACCCAACTACGATTACCTCATCATGGGTTGCAAGCACAAAACTGGATAAAGACGGATTTCCAACACAAATTTTAAAAATTCTCACCACGCAAGCTCAGTTCTCAAGTTCAACAGGAATCAGGGACCCGTAAGATTCAACAGTCTGTGGTAGAGTTCAATCCACAGCCGGGTGGACAGGTGCGATTAACCAAGGAAATAACCCAACCCGCACACAACAATCCTTTGATTAAATAAATAAAGGGGGACCGCTAAGGCTCCAGTATGTTCGTTTAAAGGCCGAAGTACAGGAGAAAGGGAAAGGGGTTGGACAAAAGCTCTAAGTTTTGAATTCACAACGTGATTCAATCATGCGGATGGTGGTGCGTCAGTCCTGGAATTTCTAAGCTCAAGGGTAACTTTGGTAAGGTAAATTCAATCAGATCCGGCAAGTGACCTATTTAACCAAGAGGCATTATCGCCGGATCTCACCTAAAAACAACACTAGGTAAATTTTCCAACATGTATAGTTCATTCCTAAATTTCATGTACATTTTTCTTTTAAAAACAAGTTTTCACTACATATGATTCACGGCGTATATTCTGGGCATAATGTGCACCGTATTCAACTAATCCTTTAAAGCATTACATTCATAAAAATCAGACTTAAATCATACATAAGGTTTCAGTCATAAAAATTTCAGCCACATAAATTCGGGGATGGTTCGGACATATAAATTTAATCTACAATTGAGAGGTTAGAGGGACGCGTTCCCTGCACACTGGAACCATTTACCACCACTAATAGTACACCTACAAATCTAATTCGTACCTCCTACACAGTCTATCATCCAACCAAATAAAAACATACCTTTGCCTTATCGCTTCCTCCATGTGTCGTCCGCGCACTTCGTGCCGCTCCCGCTCGCCGACCGTCGAGACCTCACCGGTACCACCCAACCAATTGCTAGGGGTAATCTGCTTCCCCCTTAGCCCCCTGAGCTGCAAAGGGGCCACACACTAACCAAATGGTAGATCTAGCTTCCCAGCTCGCCTCGCAAGGCCGAGCTACCACTCCTAATCGAGCTTAGAAAATCCCAACTCACAAGCAATCAGTCAAGTCACAATTCCAGCAGCATAACATTACACTAACAACCAATCCCTTCTTCCTCATCTCCCTTTTCTTTTATAGAGTTTTGAGACCCACCAACTTTCCTAATTCACATTTTAAATTATGTTTCAATAAAATATTCTAAATATTCTCCATCACACAAGTGTCGTCCATCCCCCTCTTTTCTCCAAAAAAACATTTTCTTTAAATTTATTAATTGTCTCAAATCCCTCACCCACCTAGAGTCACTCCTAAATTTACTCCTAGGTCTTCCTAGATCCCCTTACATGTTTTAAATACTTTCCTAAAAAAAATGATGTTACTAAATTAGCTCAGATTAGTAGGTTTGTAGAGAACCTCATAGTTACGACAACCACTCTAATAACAGGTGCACAATTTTTTTGTTTTGTTTAAGGTGTGTGCGTGCGTGTAGAAGTAACAAGCACACTTGACTCTACTTTTCCACTTGACAACCAACAAGACGCAACCACTATGTTCATCATAAGAAGACTGAAGGCACACAACGAGTCACTGTAAACAATATACCACCATAGGCATAAGGTGCACAACGCAACATTTAACGACATACTGGGTTGTGCACTGTAAGGGCATAGAGGGAAGAATCCAACAGTAGAGTTTACTATTTCTGCACAGAAAGGCAAGGCTTTTAGTCTTATGTCTTCTCGAAAGAAGATTAAACAGGCTCCTGGCCGACTGCTCAGGCAGAAACTAGTAACCTCCTAGAACAAGACGCAAGCAAGACGAACACAACAAGACGACACCGACATATCACAGTGACAACAAGAAATAAACGCCCCTAGACATAAGGCGTACAACTAGCAACTGTAAGAAGAAAACGACACCAGGTGTTAAGTACAGTACAGTCACAGATGGAAGAATCCAACAGTAGAGTTTACTATTTCTGCACAAAAAAGCAGGGCTTTTAGTCTTATGTCTTCTTGAAAGAAGATTAGATAGGCTCTTGGCTGACTGCTCAGGAAAAAACTAGTAACCTCCATCAGGTGTGTCGCAAGAGTGGAAACCCTGCCTTTAAAGGGCCTAAGACGCTTGATACATCACTGGATTCTATACACGGAAAATCACACATAGACTTATATACTAAGGCTACCTAGGAGTGTCTACGTCCTACCCATCCAAACAGTCCTGACACATGGAAGGTTTATCAACCAAGTACAACTTTATCTACAAGGAACAATACCCTCAAAACAGACTCGGAAAATCAATTGTACTTGAATCAAGGTTATTACACCATAAAAGTTTATTAGTAGCAATGAAAGTTACAATAACACTGCCATGAAATTTTAAACACCTACATTTAGATCACATATCTCGGCCATAATTACACTCCCTCTTACATGCTACAACCATAAGGTTTACAAGGACCTTACCGAAATAGAAACCTTCAGATAAACATGAGGAGCTCACAATTCGATGTCATCTAAGATCATAGATTCCAATAATAATGCAATAATGTCATATTTATAAGCAACATCGTATTTGAATTTAACAATATAACATCATACTTAGAAATACCATCCTATTTATAAGTAACATCATAACTGAAAATTTCAAATAACATCATATTTAGAAATGGCAATATATAATAATACAATCTCTAAAATGACAAACAGACAAGATTTGAAAAGGGCAAACAACAATATTAAAAAAATGACCATACTTATAATAACAATAATTAAGAGCTGAGTATATAGAATTGTCATCATATAAGTAGCATCATATTTGAAATTAACAACACAACATCATACTTAGAAATACCATCCTATTTATAAGTAACACCATAATTGAAAATTACAAATAACATCATATTTAGAAATGGCAATATATAATAATACAATCTCTAAAATGACAAATGAACAAGATTTGAAAATGACAAACAATAATATTAAAAAAAATGACCACACTTATAATAACAATAATTAAGAGGTCAGTATATAGAATTGTCATCATATAAGTAGCATCATATTTGAAATGAACAACATAACATCATACTTAGAAATACCATCCTATTTATAAGTAACATCATAATTGAAAATTACAAATAACATCATATTTAGAAATGACAATATATAATAATACAATCTCTAAAATGACAAACGGACAATATTGAAAATGACAAAACAACAATATTAAAAATGACCATACTTATAATAACAATAATTAAAAGGTCAATATATAGAATTAACATTGTATTCCATATTATCGTGACGTTAAAACCAACAATGTTACTACCATATAGTGATGGAAATTAAAACGACCCAACGGTAGTAATGTTACCATAATGCAAGTAAATAATTAATAATGCAATTGATTCAACATTGCAGTTTATAACAATTAAATAATTATCAATTAATAAACAACTAAATAACAATATCGTTCCATTAAATATATGGCAGTTAAATGACAAATGAGTGAACTTTAAGATCATGATGGTTCTCGCCGAGTAATGCGCCCAAGGACAGTTAGACTCAGGTCGCCTTAGGTGAGGTGCTTAGAACAAGCATTAAAGAATAGTAAAAACGTAGACCCAAATAGAAAAACACAACTGTAAATAAGCCCTTGAATGAGGAACGCAGACCCCAAAAATAAATGCAGACCCCAATAAATAAAAACCGAAATGTAATGATTCTTTTTCTGAATGAGAACACAGATCTTTTAAACGCGGACCGGTAATACTTTACTGCTCAGAAATTGATGATTAAATCAATTGCTTATATTCAGATTTACATTACAGTAATAGAGACTCAATCGAAAACGCTTGCATTTGGATTTAGTTATGCATGAAATAGAGACTTAATCGAACGACCTGCAATCGTATTTAATTATACATTAACATAGCCTTAATCGATCCACATGCATTCAGATTTGCATTTACCATTAAAACACAGACCATTCGAGCCACATACCAGAAATCAGAATGCCCAGCGAAATCCATGCATGCAGAATCGAATCCGGAATTCAGAATGCCAATCGAACTCCAATATGCCAAATCGAAATCCATGAAAGTAGAGACATTCAAATCAAGACACAGAGAAACTTTGGGGGCCAACGACACGCTGGGACTGGTGGCGAATAACTCGAAGACGTTGTACCGCACTATTGGTCTGTGCCTCTCCCACTCGCCGACCGTAGAGACCTCACCGGTACCTCCCAGCCAATCGCTAGGGGTACTCTGCTTCCCCCTTAGCCCCCCGAGCCGCAAAGGGGCCACACAAGATCCGGAGATAAGACTAGATTCTCATCTCGCCTCCAAGGCTGAGCTACCACTCCAATACAGCTGAGAAATTCCCAACTCCTCACAAGCAAACAGTCAAGCCACAATCCAGCAGCGTAACATTACGCTAATTGTTCCCCCTTCTTCCTCATTTTCCCCTTCTTTTATAAAAATTTGAGACTCACCTACTTTCCCTAAATCATTATTAATTTAATTTTTAATGACATTCCTCTAAAAATTCTCTGTCATCCAAGTGTCACTCCTCCCCCACGTTTCTCCAAAATTATTTACTTTAAAAATATAAAAAGACTCATTTCCCTCACCCCCCTATAGTCGCTCCTAAAATTACTCCTAGG
>JZKD02S1672659.1:2539002-2566691 GCA_000966675.3 Picea glauca
ATGGTTGCATCTCTGATATATTTCTGTTATATTACTGGATATACGCGATATCTCTGTGCATTTCTTTATTATATCTCCGCTCTCATTTCGTGCCGAAAATAATCCGGATCACATGGGCTGCCTCTTTGCTGGATTCTTCCTTTTCATTGTGACTGTGGTGAAGCCATCTTCCTACTTAGTGTCAGTTTCTTTGATGGTTTTCTTGATGAGAGGGAAATCCTGATAGAGGTGGCCGTGGTCATGGCATCTACGGCATCTGAATGGTATGTGTTCGTAGTCCAAGGTCTGTAACCAGTCCTCATCCTGGTATTCCAGGGTTACCGCGCCAGGGAGGGATTTTGAAATGTTCATATAAACACAGATCCTGGCGTATGAAGTGTATTTTCATTGCCTGGTAGCCTCTGACGCCTTCACATATTGTTCTAGGGTGTTTCCAATGCCCATTAGAATTTCTTCCAGCCAGAACTCCTGCGGAAGGGAATACAGGCGTATCCAGACCGGAGCCATAGTGAAGTCTTCTTTGTCTGGGCTAAATATTTCGGTCCAGAAGCGAAGGAATAGCCCTGCCGAGTTGAAGAAGTATGGCCCATTTTCAAAGATTCTGTCTTTTTCCTCTAGGTTATATAATATGATTGTGAAGAAGCCTTTGGAGCTGAGTTGAAGTTCATAATCACCTTTGGGGTTCCACCAGTGCTTTATCCACTTGTTAAGGTCTCTCTCGGCTGGCCATAACCCTAAGAATTTGTCGATGAGTGCATGCTCCCGCATAAACTGCATATGTTCGCCCACTCTATTCGAGCTAATGAGGTACCTTGGCGTCTTCTCCGTCTGCGGGATGCATTTGCCCGGTTCCCAGCTCCATGGGTGCTTCGGTTGAGAGGTGTTGGCGTCTGTGTCCATGTCCTCTTTGAGGCCTTGCTCCCTGGCCAGGATCTATTCTCTCATCTGCAGCGGCGGCTCAAAGGCGGGTCGTGTTGTTCTGGTTCTCGATTTTTCATTAGTGGCTACATTGCGGTATGAGGGGGGTTGCCCCCCCTCCTTGGCACCCATTATCCTGTAGCAGAAGGAGCCATTCAACAAGAAGAGGCGCTCGTTGTTGTTCTCTCTGGTATCTTTGCTTTGTGATCGATCTGTCGCCTAGGGCAGGTCTAGGGTTTCCGCAGAGCTCCAATCGTCAGACAATCATCCATCCTTAGTTCCGACCACTGCCATGAAATTTTAAACACCTACATTTAGATCACATATCTCGGCCATAATTACACTCCCTCTTACATGCTACAACCATAAGGTTTACAAGGGCCTTACCAAAATAGAAACCTTCAGATAAACATGAGGAGCTCACAATTCGATGTCATCTAAGATCATAGATTCCAATAATAATGCAATAACATCATATTTATAAGCAACATCGTATTTGAATTTAACAATATAACATCATACTTAGAAATACCATCCTATTTATAAGTAACATCATAACTGAAAATTTCAAATAACATCATATTTAGAAATGGCAATATATAATAATACAATCTCTAAAATGACAAACAGACAAGATTTGAAAATGACAAACAACAATATTAAAAAAATGACCATACTTATAATAACAATAATTAAGAGGTCAGTATATAGAATTGTCAGCATATAAGTAGCATCATATTTGAAATTAACAACATAACATCATACTTAGAAATACCATCCTATTTATAAGTAACATCATAATTGAAAATTACAAATAACATTGTATTTAGAAATGGCAATATATAATAATACAATCTCTAAAATGACAAACGGACAAGATTTGAAAATGACAAACAACAATATTAAAAAAAATGACCATACTTATAATAACAATAATTAAGAGGTCAGTATATAGAATTGTCATCATATAAGTAGCATCATATTTGAAATTAACAACATAACATCATACTTAGAAATACCATCCTATTTATAAGTAACATCATAATTGAAAATTACAAATAACATCATATTTAGAAATGGCAATATATAATAATACAATCTCTAAAATGACAAACAGACAAGATTGAAAATGACAAAACAACAATATTAAAAATGACCATACTTATAATAACAATAATTAAAAGGTCAATATATAGAATTAACATTGTATTCCATATTATCGTGACATTAAAACCAACAATGTTACTACCATATAGTGATATAAATTAGAACGACCCAACGGTAGTAATGTTACCATAATGCAAGTAAATAATTAATAATGCAATTGATTCAGCATTGCAGTTTATAACAATTAAATAATTATCAATTAATAAACAACTAAATAACAATATCGTTCCATTAAATATATGGAAGTTAAATGACAAATGAGTGAACTTTATGATCATGATGGTTCTCACCGAGTAATGCACCCAAGGACAGTTGGACTCAGGTCGCCTTAGGTGAGGCGCAAAGAATAGGCATTAAAGAATAGTAAAAACGTAGACCCAAATAGAAAAACGCAACTGTAAATAAGCCCCTGAATGAGGAACACAGACCCCAAAAATAAACGTAGACCCCAATAAATAAAAACCAAAATGTAATGATTCTCTTTCTGAATGAGAACGCATATCTTTTAAACGCGGACTGGTAAGACTTTACTGCCCAGAAATTGATGATTAAATTGATTTCTTATATTCAGATTTACATTACAGTAATATAGACTCAATCGAAAATGCTTGCATTTGGATTTAGTTATGCATGAAATAGAGACTTAATAGAACGACCTGCAATCGTATTTAATTATACATTAACATAGGCTTAGTCGAGCCACATGCATTCAGATTTGCATTTACCATTAAAACGCAGACCATTCGAGCCACATACCAAAAAACAGAATGCCCAACGAAATCCATGCATGCAAAATTGAATCCGGAATTCAGAATGCCAATCGAACTCCAATATGCCAAATCGAAATCCATGAAAGCAAAGACATTCAAATCAAGACGCAGAGAAACTTTGGGGCCCATCGACACGCTGGGACTGGTGGCGAATCACTCGAAGACGTTGTCCCGTGCTATTGCTCCATGCCGCTCTCACTCGCTGACCATAGAGACCTCACCGGTACCTCCCAGCCAATCGCTAGGGGTACTCTGCTTCCCCCTTAGCCCCCCGAGCCGCAAAGGGGCCACACAAGATCTGGAGATAAGACTAGCTTCTCAGCTCGCCTCCAAGGTTGAGCTACCACTCCAATACAGCTAAGAAATTCCCAACTCCTCACAAGTAAACAGTCAAGCCACAATCCGACAGCGTAATGTTACGCTAATCGTTCCCCCTTCTTCCTCCTTTTCACCTTCTTTTATAGAAATTTGAGACCCAGCTACTTTCCCTAAATCATTATTAATTTAATTTTTAATGAAAATCCTCTAAAAATTATCTGTTGTCCAAGTGTCACTCCTCCCCCACATTTCTCCAAAATTATTTACTTTAAAAATATAAAAAGACTCATTTCCCTCACCCCCCTATAGTCGATCCTAAAATTACTCCTAGGGTTCCTAGATCCCCTCACATGCTTTTAGTAACTTTCCCTCAAAGAAGTTGCTATTTCAGTTCATTATAGAAAGTTATTAATTGTTCATTCCTTTTTGTTTTTTACCTTATGTCCCTTACTTTCCTTTATTAAGTTTCCTATTTCTATTATTTATTCCTTTCCTCTTTTTTTTTTTTCTTTTAAACCCAAAAAGATAAATGCGCTTAATAGTCTTTTCATTATATTTTTAAAATCCTATCTTTTATACTCCCACACTTTAATTAGTTTTATTTCTTCTTTATTATTTAAAAACCATGGGTTTCAATTAATTTATCTCCCTCATTACTTTACCCCCCCTTAAATTTAAGAAGACTAAATCATTACATAAGAGGGTTTTAGTTTACAGCTTTATTTTTATTTTTATTTTTATTTTTCTTAGGGTTAATCAAAATTTATCTTAGAAAGGTTTTTAGGCTTAGGTTTAGATTTTGAACTGGGTGACAGTTGCTTAGGGGAGTTGTTTTAAGAATTTCTTCAGGCGTTAAAGGTTTTTTGGGTCATCTAGGTTTGTCTCATCATCAACATCCATGCGACGTGCCCTTCGGGACGCACTACGTGCTCCAAGGGTTCCACTCGCTTCATTTTCTTATGTTGCACGATGTGCCCTTCAAGATGCACCACGTGCTCCAAGGGTGCCACTCGCCAACTTGTGTTTATTTTGCGCGACGTGCCCTTCAGGATGCACCACGTGCTCCAAGGGTGCCACTCGCCGACTTGACTGATTGGTAGACATCTATAACCCCTGGAGTCAACACTCCGCCAGGTGAACTTGTGGGAGACTAAGGGCTCTAAGGAATAAGGCCCCCGCCTTATTGCGTGCCCCTTAAAATCATCGCGAGCGACTGTCGTAGTCTTTCCTCATGGCATCGTGGATGCTCTTGAACTAGGTAATCATTAACCTACATTTCGAGCCATGGCGGGAGTGCTAGTAGGCTGTGGCAGGGCTGTTGTCCACACCTCTCCCTCAACCTCTTTGGAAATCGTGTGTGGCCCCTTTACTCCATATGTGAGTTTGGTTGACAAGCTATTGTCAACCTGCATCATCAACCATCATGTCAGTTCATGTCAACAACATATCATCAAAGAAATAACTATCATGGTAAATAAATCAACTCAAGCAACACACTCCCTGACTCAACTCGGAGTCCAAGGGTTCCGCCGATGCCTCTGCATCCTCCAGGTCAAAAACCCTGCACACTCAATAAAACCGAGTCAATAGAACCTATTTATATCAAAGTAGTAAAAACATAGTATCATCTATCTTAACACATCATAATGAAGGATAAAAGTTTTATCATCATGAAAATCCAGATCACTTGCGAGAAAGTGTCCTCAAAGAATAAGTTTTGTAAGTGCACCAGAGTGGGATGTTACAAGGTTCTTAATTGCAGATTCCTTACTATGTTGACCTTGTTTTTTACTGTAAGTTCAACTCTTTCCTTAATTATGTTTCCCCCATTCCTAAGTTTCCTAATTCTTATTTTTCTCTTCTTTCCTCTTTTTATTAAAGCCAAAATGGCAGTTGCGCTATTAAATCCTTCCATTTTATTATTTATTTAATATCTTTTGTTCTTTCACAATGAAATAATTTCTTCTTTGCAAATTTTAATCCATTAATTTAAATTAAATTCATACTCTCTTCATTTACCCCAAGAATTTTATGAGGAAGAAACTATTACTTAAGTGGGTTTTTGTTAAAAAAAATATTTTCATTCTTAGGGTCTTTTCTTAAGGTTAGACTAAATTTTTACCCTAGAGAAATTTTAGACTTAGGACTTAGATTCTGAACGGGGTGACACTTGGTTAGGGAAGTTGTTTTAAGGATTTATTTAGGCGTTATTGTCTTAGGTCCATCTAGGTTTGTTTCTTCATCATCATCAGTGCGATGTGTCCTTTAGAATGCACTATGTGCTCCAAGGGTGCCACTCGCCTCATTCGTTTCTTTTGTGCGACGTGCCCTTCAGAATGCACCACGTGCTCCAAGGGTGCCACTCGCTTCTTGTGTTTCTATTGCGCGACGTGCCCTTCAGGATGCACCACATGCTCCAAGGGTGCCACTCACCAACTTGACTGATTGGTAGACATCTATAACCCTTGGAGTCAACACTCTACCAGGTGAACTTGTGGGAGACTAAGGGCTCTAAGGAATAAGGCCCCTGCCTTATTGTGCACCCCTTAGAATCATCGTGAGCGACTGTCACAGTCTTCCCTCACGACATTGTGGATCCTCTCGAACTAGGTAATCGCTAACCTACCGTTCAAGACACAGCGGGAGTGCTAGTAGGATGTGGCAGGGCTGCTGTCCACACCTCTCCCTCAACCTCTCTGGAAATCGTGTGTGGCCCCTTTACTCCATATGTGAGTGTGGTCGGCAAGATATCATCTACCTGCATCATCAACAATCGTGTCAGAACATGTCAACATCATATCATCAAATCAATGAAATATCACAGTAAATAAATCAACCCAAATAGCACACTCCCTGACTCAATCCAGAGTCCAAGGGGTTCCACCGATGCCTCTGCATCCTCAAGGTCCAAAACCTTGCACACTCAATAAAACTGTGTCAAAGCACCTGTCTACTTCAAAGCAGTAAAACATCATGCCATATATCATAACACATCATAATCAAGGATAAATGTTTTAACATCATAAAAATCTAGATCACTTGCGAGCAAGTGTCCCCAAAGAATAAGTTTTCTCAGTGCGCCAGAGCGGGATGTTACAGTTTTCTAATAGTTTTTCAATCTCCACTCTTTTGAATAAGAGATCAACAACATTTATAATTTTGTATAATTGTGAACACATTGAATCCTAGATTTAGTTCTTAGTTATATTGTTCACAGATCCCTATTCCATCTCCTACTACTTGGGAAGGCTCATCTCAATTCTCATTCAGAGAGTTTTAAGAGGGTGGGAGTTCATAGGCATCATTTAATGTCTTAAAATCATTTAAATTTAATGTTTTATAATCATTTAAATATATTCTTTCAAATTTTCAAATTTGAAATGTGTTATATAGGCTAATGTGAAGAAGAGAGTACCTGAGAGTGTGCTCGGAAGGGATCTTGGGATTGAGTAAGAAGAGGAAGCACCCAAATTAGAGAATGATGTGTCCATTTAGGATGATTCACAAATGTATGTTCTTGACTTTTATCAAATTTTTGTTTTCTCAAATTTTTAGTTTAGCTTTTCCTATTCAACGCTTTGATCAATTATTTTGAAATATATAGAATCCCTAGATAATTTTATCGTTGTCTTAAATGTTGTACATTCAAACTTATTTAATGTTTTCTCATGACGAAGACCTAATTTTGAAGTTGAACATGTTTGAATATTTGAGAACAGACTTTATCCCACATTAGAAAAGAGAAAGTTTCTAAATTTTCATCAATTGCATTGCCTTGCTTTCTTGTCCAAGAATGGCGTAGTATGGACAAAATTGTGTTTTCTACATAGAACGAAGTGAATTCCTTCTTGCCAGGGTATTTTCAAACTCTTAACAAAATTGCTTACTAATCACAAAAACCAACATTCAATTAGATTTTACAAATAAGGTCACACATATTGTATATGTGAGCCAGCTCACATAATTTCAAAGAGAATTTCATTATATCTAATATGAATACATCCCATTTAAATGGTTTTTTAAGAATGACGTAATATACATGCGCATATTTGTGTTTTCTTCATGTACATGCAAGATTATATGAGAACATCTATTCCACCGAAGAAAGAGAAGATAAGTATTTTTTGGAAGAATGGTTTTTAAAATGGAGATTTGTGAACTTTTTTGGACAATAAGTAGTTTTTTGGAAGAATGACTTAATATGGATATTTATGAGTCCTTTTGTTTGAAAGGGAATTGTGGAATTTGATTATATGACCACTACATAAGAAGAAGAGAAAAGTATTTAACTACTGAGGAGATTATTATTTTATTGTTGTGTAAATATGATCAAATAACATCACCTGGGATGAGAATTTTTGAAGGATTTGAGACTTTATCCATAAGGAGAATTTCACCTGAAGGATTTTGGACTTTATCCACAAGGAGATAAGTATTTCTTTGGAATAATGACTTAATATGGATATTTTTGAATTTTCTTCATACACAGTTCTATATTTATTTTTAGATTATTATCTAACTCTAACTCACAATTTATTTTACCAAGAACACAATAACATCACCTGGGATGAGAATTTCACCTGAATGATTTGGGACCTTATCTACAAGGAGAATTTCACCTGAAGGATTTGAGACTTTATCCACAAAGAGATAAGTATTTCATTGGAAGAATGACTTAATATGGAGATTTGTGAACTTTCTTCATACACCGTTCTATATTTATTTTCAGATTATTATATAACTCTAATTCAATTTTTTTTTACCGACATATTTTTTCTCTTTAATTTTTTTTAAGATTTTAGATAAGATTTACATATTGTTTAAATCATGTACTCTTAATTGGAGAGTAACTAAATCTTAAATCTGTTTAACTATCGTTGGTTATGTTATTATTTCTTATTGTTTATTTAATATTTAGTTACATCATATATGGTAATATGTGTTATTTGTTTTTTTATTATGTTTTTTATTTTTTCAGATGTCTAAATTATATTTGGTGGAAGATATGTTTACAATATATTTTGTGGGAAATAGTATGTTGGAGGATGACATTTAACTCTTTTGGTATGTATATCAATTTTTTTTTAATTTCAATTTTTGAATTTTGTATTATTTTGCATGTTTGAATTGTAAACTTTTTATTTTTGAATTATGTTTTTTTTGCAAGTTTGAATTTTATGTATGAAGTGATCAATATTAAAGCAATGGATTAGAGTCCATAATTTTGGAGTTAAATGTCTTATTTTTTGTTATCATCCTAAAATGGATGTGAAACTTATGTATTTTATAGTGTAACTATTCAGACTTTGATTATAATATATATATATATATATATATATATATCATAATTTAGAATTCAAAATAACAATTATTGTCTCATATTTGATTTCTCAAAGTTGATGGAAAAAAAGTGGCAAAGTTAACTAGTAATGAACTAATGTTTTGTATATTCTCCTTTTTGCAATGCATTAAATTAAGCATCGAACTTTTAAATATTTTTTTTCTATGTATTAATTTAAATGTTTCATTTTATATTCATTGTGTACTGTCAATCATATGATTCTATTGTCAAAAAGTGACAAAGTTAACTAGTAATGAACTAATATTTTGTGTATTATCTTTTTACAATGCATTTTAAATTAAGCATCAAACTTTTAAATACTTTTCTGCTATGTATTAATTTAAATGTTTCATTTTATGTTCACTGTGTACTATCAAAACAATAATTCTATTGTCAAAAAGTGGCAAAGTTAACTAGTAATGAAGTAATGTTGTGTATATATTCTCATTTTTACAATGCATTAAATTAAGCATCAAACTCTTAAACACTTTTCTTAATTTAAATGTTTCATTTTATGTTCACCGTGGACTGTAAAAAATATGATTCTATTGACATATCATCAAATAATTTTTGCAGAATAACTTTAGCATATTCTAGTTACTAATAGAAAACAATTATATATTTTTTGGCAGATTAGTAGATTTTAGTAGATTCTATTTAAATTTTTTCTAGTTACTAATGATTCTGTTGGTTACATAGATGCACTTAACCAATAAAAAAAATTAAAGTAAAAACTATTTAGGAAAGAAATGCACATGAGATCTGCTAAATAAATTGGTTTAAATAGATGCACTTAACTAATAAAACAAAGTAAAGGAAAAAAAAAGAAATATAGACATATGAGATCATAGATGCAAACTCATAGAATGTGTTGTTGTTTAAATATATTTTTTAAGAATATGCAAACTCAATAGATGGAAAAGAAAAAAGTGAACTGTCAAACATACAAGATTGTATCATTTTATATATATTTAAGAATATATGACAGTAGACAACATGTTAAACCATGCAAAACTTATTTCAAAATATATTATGGTAGTAGAAAACACCTTAAACCATCCAAAGCCTATGCTGGTATGAACTGCACTAAAATGAAGAAATTTTCATGATCTACCAATTTACTTTCAGAAAACTTGTGTTTGATTTTGGAAGAAGGTAACCAATGTAGAATACAAGGGAGGAGGCATGCATTCAAGCATTGTGTTTTAGACATGCCAAGGAACAACACATATCCCTTGTACAACTCAGATAACATGTATGAAAGATAATTACATTAGGAAAACGATTTGTTAGAGAAGATATCTATTAATTACAATTTAATTCTAATGATTAACACTTTTAAATAAGTTTACATGAAAATCAATTTAATTATTAAAATGGATATTCTAAATAATTTCAAATTTCAAATGTATTTATCAACTTAATAATTAGAATGGAGATATTAGTATATATATGATATTATTAGTAAAGTGTTATTACAATGAGTGGAAGAGATGTTTAAATTGTTTTTAGTTGAACTAGTTCATATTAATTTAAAAAATGAAAAAAATAATTACCACTTAAAGAAGTCAATGTTCTCAAATCAATGATAAAAGAGATGTTCAACTCTTCTTTGATTGGTGCAATAGTAATAAAAATAAAATTTTCAAGATATAAGAGATATCTAAATTAATTATAGGTAATGTTTATACAATAAAATCTTGAGATAGAAGAGATGTTCAACTATTTTATGGATTGTGTGTTAACGATAAAATAAAATGCTCAAAATGATGTGACAATAAAATAAAACCTTAAAATGGAAGAGATGATCAACTCTTTTTTAATTTTATCATGTAGTCATTAAAAATATGCTAAAGCTATAAGAGATATTCACCTAAAGGTTCATATACCCTTGAACCTAATGCATTATTATTAAAATAAAATGGAAAAAAATACAATTGAAAAAAGTAAGTGCCAATGGAAATGGTGTTTAACAATTTTTTAGTTTAAAATTAAAATGCTCATACAAGAGGTATAAAACTCAATTTTGATTGGTGTAATGCTCATAAAATAATTTTGATTAGTGTAATGGTTGAAAAACACAGATAAAATATGGTTGAACCATATTTTATCTATGTTTTTTAAGAATGATATAGAGTTTTTTATACATACCCTTTTTATAAATATCCTATTTGGAAATATGTTTGAAGATAGTCAAAACAATTCATCAAAATCTGGAATGTACTTTCAATGAAAAATTAAAAATTCTGGAATGTACATGTGCCACTTGTTTAAAAACGTTGTAATGGTATTCCATCTTCAAATATTTGTTCATGATCGACTTTGGACATTTTCCATTTTCTAATTTTTTTTTTTTATTGAACTTCTATTAACTTTATGCGCACTGCACATACCAAATGACTATATTGACAACTTGTGACATCTGACTGGTAGTCTTGAAAGTGAACATGAGTATTAGTTTGATGGGTTTCTTTAAAAAACTATCCTTTCAATACAATGGATCCTCTTTCATATATAAAATTGTTATCATCAAAATCTTCTAATAGCCTCATCTTTTGTTCCGTGCATCACATCAAATAATATTTCATGTTTTCAGTGTTGTCTATAGGTGAAACCATGGAAAAAACATCTCCTGCAAATAATTGGATATATTGGATAACAAATAATTTGTGTTAGATTATCACACAAGTACATTTACAATTTATTTGAAAAAAATTAAACATAAAAATTACTTTTTCTAACAAGATTAGAAACTCTATCGCCATCAACTGACACTATAGTTTCATTGATTCCATTTCCTCTGAATTTTCAAGTGGAATTTTCTCTTTTACATTAAGTTCAGTATGTCTCCAAGCTTTAACATATCCAACATTTTCATTCTCGCAAATATCTATGGATTATGTGTCCTCTATGCAAACTGAACAAAAACAAGAGTCATTTCTTTTATCAAATGCAAACCCATTTTGAAAACATTTTGTTTTAAATGAATGTATTTTTCGTGTCTGGGTATTGTAATGGCATTAAATGGGATTGATCTATTTAGATCTTCGATTCCAACATACCAAAAAAACCTGCACAAGACAAGAACTTGTTAACTTGAAATCTTTCAAGAAAATGATTGAACATTGAATATAAATTTTAACACGTTCAAATTTATATATCTTATGTACATACATGCAACATTTATATATAGAAACAGCTACGCACATCCCTTGATGGATTATGTTCATGGCTTAAATACATTTTGCACCATTCAACAACTTGTTGATCAGATCCAAATAGGTTGGCATGAGGGTTCAGTTGATACCTTCGAAGTGCTTGTTTTATACATGCCCCTGCACCATCGTGATCTCCTTTTCCATGACCAGTCTCAAAAAAATTCCAACAATGTGTAATGTTTATTTTTTTATGAAGACGATATAACCAATAGAATTATCATGAATATTTGAACTGACCCGCACACCCATCTGACCATATCCAATGTCGATCAAATCTAATTTTGCATTCTTTCAATGAATTATAAAATTTATCAAAACAATGTTGTACATAATGTGTGTCATGTGCTCGATCATCACTTATATAAAAGTGATATTATTTAATAACATGTCGATTGTCATTGGTGTTTTCTATGTTATCAAGAATCTGTTGAGCATTTCTATATAGAACATGGACAAATATTGTGACTTGATCAGAATGATAATATTCACTTTGTATTTCCTTTTGTGCAACGAATGTGTAATTATCTACAAAATCAACTACAGAGAAAATTGTCCCTGGTGGAAACACTTCATGGGATTGTTTGAATTGTATATATTTCCATCGAGATCTATGGGAATGCTTGGTGTATTTATAGATTTCTTCCTCAAACTTCTTCAAAAAATCTATCATGTAGATTTTATCTACCTTCAAATCAATCCTTTTGGAAATAGCATTTGAAGAATGTAAAGCCGTGTTTCTCATATATTCATATCTCTTCCAATTGACTCTTATATTATAAAAATATTGATCAGTCATATCAATATGATACTCTGAATGAAACAAACTTATATTTCCACAACGATCACATTTCTTTCCACAAACACATTTTTTTTGTAAAATAAATCATCATCTTCTCTTTCACATAGAATTTTAGGTATAAAAACACGGAATGTGGAAGGAAGAGGTGAACCTGACCATAAAGTTTTACAAAAATCCAAAAAAGTGTCATAAAACAACTCAAATTCTACATGATAACGACAACAACAAGTGTCACGAACAGTGATGGGCCTAACAAACCATGGTTTTTGTTGCACAATGTATTGATGGAAATTTTAACTTTTTTGTGCTCTTCTTTGAAATTATTGAACAAATCTATTTGTGTCATTGGAAATATATGTTTTGGATGTTCTTCATATTGTTTTTGTGATATTCTTCGTCACAAAACATCCCTTGTATGTGGTGAAACAAGAGATTCTTCCAACCAATAATTATGGGCCAGTTCTTTAACATTTTTTGCAAGTCTATCTTTGTAGGGTTGTCTAGAAATCACTGTCCAAGAAGACAATTCATCATTTACATCTATTTGCAATCGCAATTTTCTATGTTTGTGCAATGTTTTTCTTGACGTTCCCATCGTTTTTTCCATGTGTCGTGTGAAATGATATTTTATATTGCTAGATGGAACAACTGTTGTTTGTATCACTCTACGTGCAACACAGACACCTTCTTTTTGATATTTTCCAAAAGCTTTTAATACACTAGTTATATTGTTAAAGACATTATGTTTCACCTTTGTATCCTTTGTCAACCTTTGAATACCCAATAATGATGTATCTTCTTTTAACTTTCTTGACTTCATTAAACAAAGTAAAAGTTGATCTTTTATTGTTACCGATTCATCTTTGAAAAAAGTATTATACATATTCTTAGTTCAATATCTTATATAATGCTTAGCTTTTTTCTTCCCAAATTTGTCAGTATCAACATTTTCTAATATTTCCTCATCAATGTTGATAGATTCTCTTGCATATTTAATTTAAAATTTATATTAAAAAACATAACCCAAACACAAATTCACTAAATTATATATACTTGAGTGTTCATCTTGTATTATCTAAATTTATGCACATACCTACAGGTGATTTGTCTTCTGTTTCAATTTCGGTTTCAACTTTTTCTTCGACATTATGAGACAAATCTATTTATGTTTTTTGAAAAACATCAAATTGTAATTACAATCAATTATATTATTTACAATATTTTAAATTTGAATTCTATACTTTGAATTTTGTACTTTCTTAATACAGTCCCAATGTGTGTCGTGTGCTCGATCATCATATGTGCATTCATACCTAGTTGAACTTCTTCTTGTCAAAAATCTCTATTGACATTATCATCGTTTATTTCTTCAATATTTTCACGTTCTTGTTTCTTTCTCTAATAACGTTCTTTCTATTGTTTTATTTGGCGAGTATCATCTCGAGTGCTGTAATTGTAACATCCCGCTCCGGTGCACTAAGAAAACTTATTCTTTGAGGACACTTGCTCGCAAGTGATCTGGACTATTTTGATATTAAAACATTTGTCCTTGATTATTATGTGTTATGATAGATAACATGATGTTTACTACATTGACATAGACAGGTGCTATTGACTTGGTTAGGATGCAGAGGCATCGATGGAACCCCTTGGACTTCATATCGAGTCAGGGAGTGTGCTATTGGGGTTTGATTGTTTTACTGTGATTTTAGTACATTTGATTAGATGATATGATGTGGACATGTTCTGACATGATTGTTGATGATGCAGGCTGACGATAGCTTTCCGACCAGACTCACATATGGAGTAAAGGGGCCACACATGACTACTAGAGAGGTTGAGGGAGAGGTGTGGACAGTAGCCCTGCCACAGCCTACTAGCACTCCCGCTATGGATTGAACTGTAGGTTAACGATTACCTAGTTTGAGAGGATCCACGATGTCATGAGGGCAGACTGTGACAATCGATCATGATGATTCTAAGGGGAACGCAATAAGGAGGGGGACTTATTACTTAGAAGCCCTTAGTCTCCCACAAGTTCACTTGGTGGAGTGTTGAC
This sequence comes from Picea glauca, assembly GCA_000966675.3. Classification (NCBI taxonomy): domain Eukaryota; kingdom Viridiplantae; phylum Streptophyta; class Pinopsida; order Pinales; family Pinaceae; genus Picea; species Picea glauca. Next base: position 2,553,593 of record JZKD02S1672659.1, read on the forward strand.
TCTAGGGGTTATTGATGTCTACCAATCAGTGAAGAGGTGAGTGGCACCCTTGTAGCATGTGGTGTATCATGAAGGGAAAGTTATGCAAAAGAAACACAAGAGGCGAGTGGCACCCTTGGAGCACGTGGTGCATCCTGAAGGGCATGTCACACAAAAGAAACACAAGAGGTGAGTGGCACCCTTGGAGCACGTGGTGCGTCCTGAAGGGCATGTCGTGCAAAAGAAACACTAGAGGTGAGTGGAACCCTTGGAGCACGTAGTGCATCCTGAAGGGCACGTCACATTGATGATGTTAAAGGAAGGAACCTAGATGGCCCTAAGACTAATATCTCATTACGAAATTTTAAAACAACTTCCCTAATTAAAATGTCGCTTAGTTCAGAATCTAAGTCCTAAGTCTAAAACTTCGCTAGGGGTAAAATTTTGTCTACCTGTAAGAAATTATCTCTCTAAAAATAAAATAAAAAAGGGTTTTAAAGTAAAAACCACTTAAGTAATAATTGTGGACTTCATAAATTTTTGGGTAAAATGAAGAGAGTATGAACTTAAATAAAATATGTGGAAAAAAAAGGGGGGGTAAAGAAAAATTTAACTATTTAACTTGTGAAAGTGTAAACGATATTAAATTGTTAATAAAAAGGAAAAGGGGTTAATTTGCGCAACTACAATTTTGGATCTAATAAAAAGGGGGAAGAAGTGAATAATAAAAATTAGGAAACTAAGGAATGGAGGAAACATAATAAGGGAAAGAGGAGAAATTATGGTAAAAAGCGAGGTCAACATAGTAAAGAATCTGCAATTAAGAACCTTCTAAATTGAACTAAATTAGCAACTTCATTTTAGGGAAAGTATTTAAACCTGTAAGGGAATATAGGAACACATAGGAGTAAATTTAGGAGCAACTCTAGGTGGGTGAGGGAAATGAGACAAGTATTAATTTAAAGAAAATAATTATTCGAGGAAAGTGGGGGATGGATGACACTTGTATGAAGGAGAATTGAAAGATTTTTATTAAAACTTAAAATTTAATGAGATTAGGGAAAAAATGGAAGTTCTAAAATTCTATAAAAGAGAGAGAGGAGAAGGAAGAGGGGGATCGACTGTTAGCGTAACGTTATGCTTCCGGATTAGTTACTTGACTGATTACTTATGGGGAGTTGGGTTTTCCCAGCTCGGATAGGAGTGGTAGCTTGACCTTGCGAGGCGAGCTGGGAGATAGATGTACCATCTGGATAGTGTGTGGCCCCTTTGTGGCTCGGGGGGCTAAGGGGGAAGTAGAGTACCCCTAGCATTGGCTGGGAGGTACCAGTGTAGTCTCTACAGTTGGTGAGCAGGAGTGGCATGGAGCGCGCAGACGTCATTCGAGGCGGGCGATAAGGCAATGGTATGATTTGTATTTTAGTAGAGTAGAATGCATTAGGAACTTATGCTTGAATCTGTATGTTGATTTGTAAATGGATGTATTCTGTTTTGAGCTTGATTCCATTCGATTTTATCTTATTACTCCTATGATGGATTGAAAGTTTATTTCTATGGTAGCATTGGAAGTGGTGATTACAGTAATTAGAATTGATTTTCAACTACGTTTTTAGGACGATTAAAACCATTACCTTTATCTTTAACATTGAAACAATGTTCTTAGGTTACCACTACGATTTTACCAGCTTATCCATATTTATTTCTTACCCCTGTGACCCTTACGTGTCTACATGACTCTTTGCGGTGTACATTCCCGGATGTATTTATCCGCATTTAAAAATTTGGATGTGTCGTTTTACATTCTTGACACTCACTGTTAGTTAATGCATTGTTGTATATATATTTGGGGGCGTTTCAGTGGCGAATTTGTTCTGCATTTGATATCTACATATTACCTCTGCCAATATTAGATAAAAAAATTGAATTTGTACTGTATTGGCGATTCGTTCTGTAATTGATATATAGTTAATACCATTGTTAATTACATAGAAATCAAACTATTAAATTTGGATTCGTTCTGTAATGGGTGTAAGGGCATTTTTCCTTTATTAAGATTAGTTGGAGATTTCGTTCTGGCAATTTCGGGCTAGCATTTTGTTCCTGGCATTCTCAATTGTAAGTTTAATTCTGAGATTTCGTTTTTGAAATTCGTTCTGGTTGTGTTCTGGCAATTTTATTTGTCATAGATACTGTAAAATTTGGGTGGAAAACCTTTAAAATTCGCCTCTACCACTGCATTTAAAAACATCTATCTCCGCCCTTGCAAACGGTGTTAAAAATCTGGAAAAATTTTCTACCCAAAAACTGTATTAGAATCGTACATATATCTGCCTCTGCAACTGTTAAAAATGTTCGACAACTGAGAGGGGGGAGGGGTGAATCAGCTGTCTCTGAGCTTAAACAATTCTTCTTCTTTTAAAACTCTTTGCAGAAACACTGAATGATGATCACAATAATGCAGAGAAACAAACACAGGCACATTCGACATCAGTCACATATATGAGTAACACAGAGACAGATATTTTCTGAGGAAACCCATGCAGGGTAAAAACCTTTTTTTCTTTATATGATAAGTAATAATTACATTCTTTACATTATCATACATATGAGCACCAACTCATAATGAGGCTACAACCTCTGTTTTGCAAGCTGCAACTTGCTGAGAGCACCAACTCATAATGAGGCTACAACCTCTGTTTTGCAAGCTGCAACTTGCTGAGAGCACCAACTCTCTGTTTTCTCTAGCACCCACTAGAAGGAAGCACCAACTCCCTGGTTTCTCTAGCACCAACTCCATAGTTTCTCTAGAACCAACTAGAAGGAAGCACCAACTCCCTGAGTGTTTCTAGCACCAACTGGATAGAAGCACCAACTTCCAATCATACAGGCACCAGCCTGTATAACAGAGAACAAGAGTTCTCCCTTGCACCACCCTGCCACCCTGGTTTCTCTGGCTGCAACCAGATGGAAGCTACAACTCCCTGTGTTCAAGCACCCACTTGAACCTATGAGGACAAAAGTCCTCCCGAGAACCTCCCAACCTCCCTCATATATTAATTCTTTGTTACTCAAAATTATCAAAGTGATATAATGTTCAACAATGGCTTACCACACTCATCACTATTCTGCTGCATTTCGTTACTCTGTCTGCCTCATTGCCTTCCTGCACACCTCACTTGCGTTGTCTATTTTTCTTCCTTTTAAGCTCTGTGCGCCATACCCATTCACTGCACAAATCCTCTTCTGTTCAATTCAGCTGATGCACTCTCCTTATTCTTCACACATGAATCACCTTCACCAGCTACAATCACAACAAATTCCAACTGCAACAGCAGCCCCATCTCCTCTTTGTACCATGTACTTATAGCTTCTGTGCACCTCGTACATGCAATGTATGCACATCCTCTGCATGCTCACATCGTTCCGATATCCTCCACCTCTCGAGTGCTCTGCCTGATCATCATGGTAACTCTTCAGCTTCTCTGGAGGTTTTCCCATGCGTTCAGCATCACTGGGTGTTATGCCGAGATTCCTCAGCCTCTCTGGCAGTTGTGACTCTTCGTCTTCTCTATAACAATTGAGCTCATCCTTTATATTTCTATTACGAGCTCTTTTTCCTCCAGAATGGCCAACCATACACATTCTGTCTCATTTTCCTTTATACACACCTCCATGGAGGTTCCACTTCCCATTTCCTTGGGCAAAAGAAAGACAACTGTCCAAGCAACTGAAAGGCCAACTGAAACGCTAACTGATTTGCAATCATGAGTCTGTTTTTCTAATTGAATCCAAACTCAGTAGTTAACTGTGAGAGAGAACAATAACCCTTCGATCAATACTTGATCCAACGGTTCAGATCCAATCGAGATTTCACACATCGTGATTTCGGTATTCTTGGTGTTCATAGTTTTTTTTACTTACAAATCCCGATCCCCGAAACTTCGTGAAAGGTCAGATCAACGGTCCAGATCATGTCTTGATCTGACGGTCCAGATTCAGTCGTGATTTCGCATATCGCGAAATCGACATTCTTGATGCATTGAGTTCTTTGCCTCTTGAATTCACGATCCCCGAAACTCCGTGAGAGGTCAGATCAATGGTCCAGATCATTTCTGGATCTGACGGTCCAGATTCAATCACGATTTCGCATATCGCAAAATCGGCATTCTTGATGCATTGAGTTCTTTGCCTCTTGAATTCGTGATCCCCGAAACTCCGATATGGATTTACATCTATGGTCTAGATCCAAGCTTGATTCTACAGCTGTGATTGCATCGTAATTTCGCATATCGCGAAATCGACATTCTTGTGGTGAATGTTCTTGTCACTTCCAAATCTCGATCCACGAAACTACGATAAGGAGTTAAATCAATGGTCCAGATCACTTCTTATCTTAACGACTGCAATTAAATCATGAAATCGCACATCATGATTTTGAGGTTCTTGTTGTCAAGTGATTTTGACATTTCAAAGTCCTGATCCCCGATACTCCATGAAGAAAATCAATGGTCCAAATCTCATTCTCAATTCAATGGTTGTGATTGAATCGCAATATCGCATATCACAAAATCGGGGTTCTTGATGTCAAGTGTTCTTGTCACTTCAAAGTCCTGATCCCCGATACTGAATGGAATTAACGGTCCAGATCAAAGCTTGATCTGATGGCTCAGATTTCATCGTGATTTTGCATATTGTGATTACGCCCACTTCTCCTTTCACTTTAAAGACCGTGCAGGTTCTCTTCGATCCAACGGTGATCGGACCCTGCGCTCGGATCTGACAACTGAGATTTGTCTCCCTCTTTAGCATGCTCTTCTTGTCTATATTCAGATCTGATGGCCCTCGTTCTGTCAGGATTTCACCTTGGCTTTTCCCGATGGTAAACCTCGTGCAACTCCTGTCTAATCTGACGGCTGACGAGATTTATGAATGAGATCCAACGACTGTGGATCTTTGTCTTTCTTCTCTTCTGTGAACTCCTGTATCTTGAGCTTTGTTGCACATGTGCTCCTCGACGTTGTTCCTCCTAAGCTTTCACTTCCGAATCCCCAAGGGATTCTTGGACTTCTGTGCCTCTGCAGAGTCTTCACATGCACACTCTGATCCTGTCATCTTCATTGTTGTACTTAAGCCATCATCACTATTGTACTTGTCATCAATAACAAGTCTACGCTGCCTGTAAAAAATGCCAACAATCCTTTGTACATTCTTCCTATACCCATGCCATCTTCATTGCTGTTCTTTCCATCAATGAAAAGCATATGTTACCTGTTAAACATTTTCCAACAAAAAATCGCCCCAATTCACCCTTGCCAGCAGTGTTCAAATCGTAACCCTTTCCCCTGAAATTTTTTATGTAAAAATCATATCGTTTACCTCTGCAAGAGCGTGTTGTACGGCGGTGAAAGAATGTTCTATCACACAGTCAGGAAAATTTTCTAAGTTGTCTCCTGGTTCTGACAAATGCCATTTCGTAAGTTGCCCTTGATTTCCAGCATGCACTCACAGCTTTAAATTTTTGTTAGTTGTTGATTTTTATGCTATTGGCATCATGGTTGAGCCGCTAGTTTTGGGCCTCTAGATTTATTGCTTTGATACAGAATGGGTAGTAACATGTAATGTATCTTACAGTAATGTAGTGTTACTATATTATGTAAAGGTAACGACTTGTAATTGTTTTGAAACATGAAATAGTAATGATCATTACAATATAAACTAAAATGCAATGTTAGTTTAGAAAACATAAAATGTAATTTTATTGTTATTTTATTTGCATTGTTAATGCAATATACATGTAAAGATATGGTTTTCTTACTGAACTGTTATTGAAATTTTGTTGTAATTTATATCATAAAATGGTATAGAAATGTGTGATCTGTAATGCTACTGTAATGAAATATTATTGTTATTTTAGTCAACACAGATTATGATAGAATGTGCTTGAGGACACTTAGATCTGATTCAACATTTATATTATTGGTGCAATATCTTATAATGCTTAGATGTGTGTTACCAATGCTACCACCTCACATCTTTCTACCTTGTTCTAGTTAGTTTTAATAACTGCAATCAATCCAATGTTTCCTAACTGCAAGCTAATTGTTAGGTAGTGTTTACTAATATCAAGACTACTTCATTTTGAAATGTTTCAATTGATTGAAGGCCTTGTAGGATTGTGAATGAGTTTTAATCAAAAGTAAGGATATTATAAAAGAGTCAAGTGATTTTAAATATTGAATTTTATACGATTTGAATGTTATATCCACCATTTCTTAAAGGATATTAATTGAAGTTTCAAAAAGTGAATGGTGACCTGAATACTAGACTATTACTTTAAAAGGTACAATATCACCCTATATTTTGCATTGATATGCACACCTCATATATCTATGTCTACATGTAAACTCTCTTTAATGCTATCATGAAAGATATTAGTAGTTTCATAATGGAGGCATAATGTAAAAGTGTGTTATAATTTTTGTATTATTTAAGTTGATGGAGTTTCTTATGGGATCACATAATGAACTTATGCTTATATATTTTCTTTACGCACCCCTAGAAGTTTTTCTTAAAAACAAGACGTTTAGTTAAGATTCAAAAAAAATAAAAAATGTGTATTACAGCTCTTGAATTAAGATTCCTTATGAGATGACTTTTTACTCTTTTACACTCATTATTGACTTAGCATGTTTAGTTGGGTCTGTTGGTGTCGGGCGGGACGTAGACACCTCCATGTTCCTCAGAACAATCACCAGCCCTGAGACCTTAAATGGTTAAAATCGATGGGAACCTGGGCTTGAGCATTGCTTATGTGTCTTGGAGGTCCTAACCATTGTAGGGTAGGACGGGCGGGCAGTTAGTCTTATTAGTTTGTCGGTTGATTGTGGTTCATTGCTGACAGATGTTAATATGCATCTTAGATATTTGTGTTGTTATCCCAATTGTATGCGTTATGATTCGTCGTCATGTGGCGGCACAGAGTATAAGGTCTTGTTACCCTTGTACACACGCACACACAAAAAAAATAAAAAAAATCTGCACTTGTTATAAGAGGTTGTCATCATAACAAGGAGGATCGTTACAATAACATCCCGTGCTGGCGCACTGAACAAACTTATTCTTTGAGGAAACTTGCTCGCAAGTGATCCAGATTATTATGTTATTAAAACTTTTAATTTTGATTATGAGGCGTTATGGGTTGATGACATGGTGTTTTACTGCATTGACATAGACAGGTGCCATTGACTCGGTTTACTGAGTGTGCAATATTTTGGACCTCAAGGATGCAGAGGCATCGATGGAACCCCTTGGACTCTGAATTGAGTTAGGGAGTGTACCATTTGTGTTTGATTGTTTTACTGTGATATTAGTGCATATGATTATATAATATGATATGGATATGTTTTGACATGATTTGTTGATGATGCAGGCTGGCGATAGATTGCCGACCAAACTCACATGTGGAGTAAAGGGGTCATGTACAACTACCAGAGATGTTGAGGGAGAGGTGTGGACAACAGCCTTGCCACAACCTACTAGCACTCCTTCCATGGCTCAAACTGTAGGTTAATGTTTACCTAGTTCGAGAGGACCCACGATGTCGTGAGGGAAGACTGTCACAGTCGCTCACGATGATTGTAAGGGGCGCACAATAAGGCGTGGGCCTTATTCCTTAGAGGCCATTAGTCTCCCACAAGTTCACCTGGAGAAGTATTGACTCCAGGGGTTTTTGATGTCTACCATGTCAGTCAAGAGGCGAGTGGCACCCTTAGAGCATGTAGTGCGTCCTGAAGGGCACGTTGCATAAGGGAAACAGATTAAGGCGAGTGGCACCCTTGGAGCACCTAGTGCGTCCTGAAGGGCATGTCGCATTGTTGATGATAGAGGAATAAAGCTAGATGGACTTAGGACGAATAACGTGTTAAGAAAACTTAAAAAAAAATTCCCTAATTAAATGTCACCTTGTACAAAAATTTAAGGTTTAAGTCTAAACTATGCTAGTGGTAAAATTTTATCTCTCTATGAAAAAAATAATAACAATAATAATAATAAAAATAAAAACCACATAAATAATAATTATGACCTTCATTAAATCTTGTAACACGAAGGGAATAAGAAATTTAATTTATTCATTAAAATAAAACAAAATCTGTTGGAATAAAATTTAAAAGAAAAAGGGGAATTAATGGTTTTATTATTTTGATAATTTTAAAATACTAATTAAATGTGAAAAGGGAAAACATAAAAAATTAGGAAACTAGGAAAAGAGGTAAACATAAAAAGGGAAAAAGGGGAACTTAAGGGAAAAAGTGGAAGGTCAAACTTAGTAAAGCATCTACCATATAAGAGATTTCTAATTTAAACTGAACTAGCAATTTAATAAAAGGGAAAGTTATTAAAACCTGTAGGAGAATTTGGGGACACCTAGGAGTGATTCTAGGAGTAACTCTAGGTGGGTGAGGGAAATAAAGATGATTAATTAATTAAAAAAGTTAATTTATGGAGGAAGGAAGGGGATGGGTGACACTTGTACGAGGAGGAATTTTTAGGAAATTAATTATAAAAACTTAACTAAAAGAGAATTTTTGGAAGGTAAGGAACCACGAAACTCTATATAATGAAGGGAGGTGATGGAGGTTAGATCTTCTTTTGTTTGCGTAATGTTACGCTGCAGAAATATCTACTTGACTGACTTAACTTGTGGGAGTTGGGATACCCAGCTCGGTGAGGAGTGGTAGCTCGTCCTTGCGAGGCGAGCTTGGAGCTAGTCGAAATCGCTGGATAGTGAGTGTGTGGCCCCTTTGCGGCTCGGGGGACTAAGGGGGAAGAAGAGTACCCATAACATTGGTTGGGAGGTACTGGGGAAGTCTCAACGGTCAGTGAGCGAGAGTTGCACAGAGCGCGTGGGACGTCATTCGGAGTGGGGATCAGGAAACTATACGCTCTCTTTATTTTCGTATGGTAGAATGTATTAGGACTTATGCTTGGATTTGCTTATTTAATGGAAAAGTAAAATGATGTTTTTTTTTTAAATTGGTGACTGAAACTTTCCTTAGCCTAGCTCGATGGTTGTTGACTCCCATGGCCTTTGTTTTCCCACATCTCTTGACCACCTTCCTGTGTTGATTGTGACCTTCGTGGTTGTTTAGCCTTCATCCCTATCTCACTAGTCCTTGCCTGAGCAGTCAGCCATGAGTCTGATCTACGGTCGTCGCCTTAGCGTTAAAATACCTATGGATCTCAACGCCCTGCTTTTCTGTGCGAGGATGATGAGCGAAGGATGAACCTGTTAGCCGACTATCCTTGATGTTTGTCCCTGGCTGATTGTGGATTCCGCCATCTGGCAACGACCTCTACGTGTGGATTATCTGGTGTCCTGGTAGGTTTTCTCTTTGCCTTGACTAATAGAACCCCCGACAATCATTCCATGACCTTTTCCTTTGGATCCTTATGTTCTCTTACTGTTGTCTGTGTTGTATTGGAGCTATAGCAATGGAAGCATGGATTGATTCCCTATCTGCAAATTTTTGGGTATTCTGGCAAATGGAAAAATGCAATGGTTTCATGTCTGCATTTTTTTTATTTATATTCTGGCAATGGAAAAAACAAATTGTGTTTATTTGTTATTCATGTCTGCATTGTATGGGTATTTTGGCAATGGAAAAATGATTTGATTCTCTATCTGCAATTTTTATTTATATCCTGGAATGGAAAAACGTTTTTGTGTTTTTATGTCTGCGTTGTTTGGTATTCTGGCAATGGAATTTTATTTTTTTATTTGTTATTCCTGTCTGCATTGTATGGGTATTCTGGCAATCGAAAAATGATTTGATTCTCTGTCTGCAATTTTTATTTGTATCCTGGAACGGAAAAACGTTTTTTTTGTTTTTCTTGTCTGCATTTTTCCCCTTGGTTACTACAGTAATTGCTTATTGTTAATGACAGGAAAAACGTAATTCCCTTATGGGGTGTTGTCACAACGATTTGTTTATTGTACAATGACAGAAAAGAAAAATGAAATCCCCTTCTGGTGTGGTCGCACAACAAATTTCTTGTTATTTAATGATAGGAAAAATGAAATTCCCTTCTGGTGTGATGGTACAGCAAATTGCTTGTTATTTAATGAAAGGAAAAATGAAATCCCCTTCTGGTGTGTCCCTGTACATGTTTTTCCCTTTAAAATGAGACTGTGATAGTTGATTAATTACCCACGTTTTTTTTCCATTCAAAACGTGGCTGAGATTGTGGTTAAATGTTCATGAATTGCCATTCAAAACATGTCTGAGATCATTGTTTAAATGCTCACGTTTTGCCATTCAAAACATGTCTGAGACCATTGTTTAATGCTCATGATTTTACCATTCAAAACATGTTTGAGAATATTGTTTAATGCTCACGATTTTACCATTCAAAACATGTCTGAGATCGTTGTTTAAATGCTCACGTTTTTCCATTCAAAACCTGTCTGAGACCATCGTTTGATCCCCACGATTATTGCCTTTAAAAGTTGACATGATTTATGTTTAAATACCCATGATTTTTTCTTTAGAATGTTGACGGAGCTTGTTGTAATTACCCACGATTTTTCCTTTAGAATGCTGCCAGAGCTTGCTGTAATTACCCATGATTTTTGCCTTTAGAATGTTGACTGAGCTTGCTAGAATGACCACGAATTTAGCAGAACCATTGCTACAGTTAATTGGCTTGTTAATTGCAATGTTAAATTCTATATTAATTGCCTTACTAAATGCCAAAACAATTGCTACAGCATTGTGAATGGTCAACAGATTCCTACTTATTGATTAAATGTCGCAGCGAGTTAAATGGTTAAATAGTTATGTAAATTGCCTTGTTTTTGTGCTATTAATCATTATGTTAACCGTCATATAAATTGCCTCGCTACTGTTATATTAATTGTTATGTTAATTAACATGATAATCGCCTTGTTAGTGCTATAATACTTGTTATGAAAATAGTCATGCAAACTACCCTGTTATTGCTCAATTAATTGATTATGTTAATAATTATGTTAAATGCCTTGTTATCTACTGTAATAAATTGTTATGTAACAGATATGTAATTACATTGTTGATTTTCTACAACAATGTTATTAGTTGGCAGTTTCCTCCTCAATGATAATAAACATCTAGTGTGGTTAGTTCAGTCATTATATCTAGACTAATGTTGAGGTTTAACTATTCATAAGTGCTATAGGTAGCATTCCACTTTAAGAATTTTAATGTTGTTATTCAAGTTTATGGTTGTATTTATAGATATCGCCTAATTGGTAACCTAGACTCGCTAAATTTGAGTCGTAATTCATGTTAATTTCAGTGGGTAACTCGTTGACTGATGGAATTTAGACTGGCTAATTGATCTGTAATTAACGCCAATTTAAGTCATAGATAATGACCTTTTAGCCTTGATTAATGTTGTTGTTCATTTTAATTAATGTTTGTACTTGGTTTCGTAAACATTTAATGTGCTTGGTTTTCTCACTGTAAGGGTTCTAGTTACTTGTGTAATTAATTTTGGGTCGTTAGGATGATTGTCCTTAGCTTAGTAGGCTTGGTCTGCTTGTGTTGGGCGGGATGTAGACACCTCCTTGTTCCATAGAATAGTCGCTAGCCCTGAGACCTTAAATGGTCAAAATCGATGGGAACCTAGGCTTGAGCGTTGCTTATGTGTCCTGGAGGTCCTAAGCATTGCAGGGTAGGATGGGAGGGTAGTCATTCTTATTTTTCGTCGGTTGAATGTTGTACATTGCTTCCAGGTGCTTGATGTGCTTTTATGTTAGGTCATTATGTTGTTGTTGTGTGAGTTGAATGCGTTGTGTCGTCGTCGTGTTGCGATGTTGAGTATAATGTCATTATTACCTTCCTATACACAAAAAAAATAAAAAAATTAAGGGTTCTTTTACTGGTTGTACATCGTAGGAGTCGTACCGGATGGGGATGTCACATGTGGTTTCAGAGAGGGTTCAACCCACGACTTGGGATTGATATGGATTTCGTTGATTTGATTTGTATATAATGTTTCTAATTGAGTTGAATTGTATTTGTGCAGGTAATCATGGTTAGAGGACACCGCGGAGGCAGACGATGGGTTGCTAGGGGAGGAGGCGCGACACCTCCAGTAGCATCCATGCCTGAGGGATCTAACCCCTAGGGAGACGAGCAGGTTATCGAACAGGGGAAGATAGTAGTTGGTGATGTGGTCAGAATGATGAGATCTTTTCATCACATGTCTGAGGCACTGATCATACGTTTGGATAGATATGAGGCCAGGGCCCCGACACCCACTGAGGTTACACCATGCGCTCTAGTCGGTACTGGTAGAATTCACCGTGAACTTGAGAAGGTCAAATTTCCTGAGTTCTTTGGTGCCTCAGACGGCATAGCTGCTGAGGCATGGTCGGAAAACATGGCAATGTGCTTTGCACTTTCCGATTATACCTCCAACATGAAGGTATGCATGGTAGTCTTTCAACTGAAGGGGAGCGCTCTTCTATGGTGGAAGACACTCCTACCGTAGCTAACCATGGTCGTCAAAGATGTGTCATGGGAACTATTCGAGGAACGATTCCAAGAGAGATACCTTTCATAAGAATTCATTGAGCGTCAAATCAATGAGTTCAACGCCTTATGACAGGGTAGTTGTACGGTGCCCGAGTACAAGGCCTGTTATATGGAGCTACTCCACTATGCTCCACACCTTAACAATGAGAAACTTAAGGTCAACAAGTTTGTGTTCGGCCTTAATGGTAGCATACGTGGAAATGTCAGGATTTTGATGCCTCAAACCTTGCATGATGTCTTCCAAAAGGCCCTCATAGTAGAGGAGGAGCTTATCAGTGGGGGTCAGACCAGGACTCCAACGAGACTAGAAGGGCAGGTGTCATATGGAGCATAGAAACATTAGACACTAGCCAGACATACGCTAGGATATCGTGGCTTCCTGTAACATCTCGCTCTGGCGCACTGACAAAACTTATTCTTTGAGGATACTTGCTCACAAGTGATCTGGATTTTTATGATGATGAACCACTTAACCTTGATGATGATGCATCATGATTGATGACAGGATGTTTTACTATTGCTATATACAGGTGCTATTGACT
>JZKD02S1672659.1:2576641-2607511 GCA_000966675.3 Picea glauca
ATTGAGCATACACAGTGCGCAGCTATCTTTGAAACAAAAGACTTCCCTGGGTTGATAATTTATGTTTCACTTGGTTGTTTGAAATTAATTAAGCAATTATAGTGACCAACAACGAGGAGGTTCGTTACATATGGTATCAGAGCAAGTTCAACCCATGACTTGGGATCACTATGAATTTTGTTGACATGATTGGATTATAATATTGCTAATCGAATTGATTGTGTGCATACAGGTAATCATGGTTAGAGGATGTTGCGGAGGCAAATGACGGGGTGCTAGGGGAGGAGGTGTGATTCCCCCAGTAGCATCCACGTTGGAGGAGTCTAACCCCTAGGGAGATGAGCAGGTTCTCAGACAGGAGAAGATAGCAGTTGGTGATGTAGTCAGGATGATGATATCCTTTCAGCGCATGTCCAAGGCACTGATCAGCCATTTGGATAGAGATGAGGCTAGAGCACCGGCACCCGCTGATTTTCTGCCGCGTGCACCGGACGTTACTAGTAGCATTCACCGTGAACTCGAGAAGGTCAAATTTCTGCAGTTTTTTGGTGCCCCGAATGGCGCATCCACCGAGGCATGGTTGGAGAACATGGCGATGTGCTTCGCACTTCGTGATTATACCTCCAACTTGAAGGTATGCATGGCGGTCTTTCAACTGAAGGGGAGCACTATTCTATGGTGGAAGACGCTCCTACCATAGCTGAACATGGTCGTCAAAGACGCGTCATGGAAACTGCTCGAGGAACGGTTCCAAGAGAGGTACCTTTCAAAGGAATTCATTGAGCGTCAACTCAATGAGTTCAACGCCTTACAACAAGGAGGTCGTATGGTGCCTGAGTACAAGACACATTTTATGGAGCTGCTCTGGTATGCTTCGCACCTTAACACAGATAAACTTAAGGTCAATAGGTTCGTATTCGACCTTAATGGCAGCCTGCATGCAAAGGTTAGGATTTTGATGCCTCAAACCTTGCACGATGCCATCTAGAAGGACCTCATAGCAGAGGAGGAGCTTATCAGTGGGGGTCAGACTAGAACTCCAGTGAGACCAGTAGGGCAGGTCCCATCTAGAACACAACATCACCAGACACCAACGAGATATACACCAGGATATCATGGCTTCCAGAGGGGATCCACTTTCACTACACCCCGACGATCGTCGCTTCAGTAGTGAACCCATTATCGAGGACCACCGCATCAGTAGCAGTGTCACCCACAGCAACAATAGTTTAGGCCTATTTAGTAGAACAGACTGGGGTTCCAGGCCAGTGGGCCATCATCTTCTACTTCAGGTACTAGGACTACTGAGTCGAAGAAGGGGTGTTGGACGTGTGGGGAGCCACACTACTAGTGCGATTGTCCTATAGAGAGGACCCGAGCGTCCAGGTCAACAGGACCCACTACCATGGGAGATATGGGAAAGACCCATAGGATTCATGCAGTGGTGAATAACCGCCAAGAATAGCATCAGCCGACTGTGCTCAAGACGATAGGTACCATCATTGACCAGACCCTTAGTATTTTGATAGATCTTGGTGCTACCAAGCATTTCATTTCTGGTGCAATGCTAAAAAGGATTAAGGTAAAGGCAGTCGAAGAGGATGAGTTTAGCTTCATAGAGATGGCTTCGGGAGCCAAATAGAAGGTTGGAGCAAAGGTTATGGGATGTTCCCTTAACCTGGGAGAGTTTGTCACAAGGGCCAACCTATACGTCATGATCCTAGGATCTTATGATGTCATGATTGGTATGGACTGGTTGGAATCACATGAGGCGATACTCAACTATAAGACAAAATGGTTGAGCTTGTTCAATGATGAGGGACAGAGATGTGTGATTGTAGGCTGAAACCAAGGAGTTTCCCTAAGGTTCATCTCTTCCTTACAGCTACGGAAGAGTATGCGCAAAGGGTGCAAGATTTATGCGATCCTTGCGTTAAACAAGAAGGGAGTAGCGGAAGGTCTAGAACACCTTCTGGTGGTGACGGAGTTTGCAGACGTATTTTCGGAGGAGTTACCTGGGATGCCATCAGAGAGAGATTTGGATTTTACCATATACCTGAAACCAGGGACCTTACCAATAGCAAGGATGCCTTATCGGATGTCGACCCCGGAGTTACAAGAGTTGAAAATGAAACTAAAGGAGTTGTTGGACCTGGCACTGATACGTTCTAGCATGTCACCGTGGGGTGCACATGTTATATTCATATGAAAGAAGGATGGATCGTGGAGACTTTGCATTGACTATCGTCAACTGAACAAGGCCACAATCAAGAATCAATATCCCTTGTCGAGAATTGATGATTTGTTCGATCAAATGAAGGGTGCAACAGTGTTCTCCAATATCGATTTGTGATCCGGGTATCACCAGTTACGTATCAAGAAGGATTATGTCCCTAAGACCGCCTTTAATATGAGATTTGGACATTACAAGTTTACTATTTTACCGTTTGGACTGACAAACACCCCAGCGGTATTTATGAGTTTGATGAATGGGGTGTTCCATGAGTACTTGGACAAGTTCGTCCAAGTGTTCATTGACAATATTTTGATTTACTCTCGTATGACAAAGGAGCATGACGAACACTTGTGCTTGGTACTACAGTGTCTACGAGAGCACAAATTGTATGGGAAATTGTCCAAATGCTCCTTTTATCAATTGAAGATTCACTACTTAGGGCATGTCATCTTCGACAAAGGCATCATCGTGGATCTAGCCAAGGTCGAGGCCATTATGGAATGGCATGCACTGATGAATGTCATAGAAGTGTGTAGATTTATGGGTTTAGAAGGATACTATCGACGGTTTGTCGAGGGATTTTCAAAGATAGAAAATCCGATCACGGAATTGCAGAAGAAAAACAAGAAGCTTGTTTGGACTGAGAAATGCGTGGAAGCATTTTGGAGGCTTAAAGAGTTTTTGACGACAAAACAGATACTAAAGGTCCCTGACATGGATGTAGACTTCTTGGTATGCACTGATGCATCAAAGGAAGGTTTAGCCGGAGTCTTGATGCAAGACGGATGAGTGATTGCTTACATTTCGAGGAAACTGAGAAGGCATGAGGAGAACTACGCGACGCACGATTTGGAGTTATTAGCCATCATATATGACTTGAAGGTTTGGAGACACTACCTTGTTGGATGAAAATTTGAACTAAATACTGATCATTATGGACTACAACACATTTTTACGCAAAGTGACCTGAACGCGCGATAACGACATTGGTCAAAATTTCTAGCGAGTACGACTTTGAGATTACTTACATAAAGGGAACAGTGAATCGAGTGGTGGATGCTTTGAGTCGGAGACCATGCATCTTTTCGGTGTTGCCTCTTCGGATGAATCTACGTGAGAATATTCTCACTTTACAGCATGATGATGACTGGTACAAAGTGGTCGAGGGTTTTATCGGACAAAACACAATGATGGTACCATGATATGAGGGATTTTCATTTGATATTGATGGTTTATTGAGGTTTAAAAGTCGAACTTACGTACCGCCAAATGACAAGTTGAGGATTTTGATCCTGAGCAAGGCTCATAGAGAAGTTTACATGGCTCACCTGGGGGTCATGAAGATGAGGGCAGACCTTAAACCCTTATTCTTCTGGAAGGAAATGAAGGCCAACATAGTCAACTATGTGGCTATATGTCTAGAGTGTCAACAGGTAAAGGCTGAACATAGACACCCAGTAGGATTACTTCAACCACATGCCATCTCGGAATCGAAATGGGAGGTTATTTTGATGGATTTTATTGTTGGATTACCACTGACAGAAAGGAGACATGACTTGATTTTTGTAGTAGTAGACACTCTGATGAAGATTGCTCACTTTATTCCTATGTGTATGACATATTAGGCACCTAAAATAGCTAGAGATTTCATCAGTGAGATTGTGAGGCTGGATGGCATGCCTAAGAAGATTATATCTGATCGAGGATCGGTGTTTACTGGACGATTTTGGACGAGTTTCCAATAGTCCTTTGGAACCCAACTTAAATTTAGTACTACGTATCACCCGAATATTGACGGACAGACTGAATGAATGAACCAAACCTTGGAGGACATGTTACGCATGTACGTAATGGACCAACAAAAGCGTTGGGAAGAATTCTTTCCACTAGTGGAGTTCGCTTACAACAATAGTTACCAAAGCACCATTAAGATGGCGCCTTTTGAGTTTCTTTATGGATGACCATGTCGGACGCCTCTGAGTTGGGACCGAATTGAGGATAGGGTCCTGGTGGGACCAGAAGCGATCCAAGAAATGGAAGAGCAAATGCAAACCATAAGACAAAGGATTAAAGAAGTGCAGGATTGACAGAAGAGTTATGTCGATGCACACCGAGTCGACCATTTACGAGTTCGTTGATCGAGTCTTCTTGCGGGTTAAACCACATAAGAGTTCGATCAAGTTTGGAAAGGGAGCTAAACTCTCTTCTAGGTTCATGGGACCTTTCCAGTTGTGGAGAGAAAGGGGCTCGTGGCCTATCGACTAGCCTTTCCTGATTCCTTGAGGCGTATGCACGATGTTTTTCATGTATCTGTTTTGAGACATTATATTAGTGATCCTACACATGTGATTGACATGAGTTCCTTGCAGGTATCGGATGAGGGAGAGCTCTCGGCTAAGCCGATCTGCATCTTAGATCATCGCGTTCGACAGTTACGATGTTGAATGGTAGATTAGGTCAAGGTCCAATGGGACAATTATAGTCCATACTCGGCGACTTGGGAGGACACATATGTTATGTGACAATAGTTTCCATTTTTGTTTGATAGATAGACATATGATACTGTGATACACTTATTTCGGCATTTATATTGAGAAACTTCGGAATGAAGTTTAGACCAAGAGGGGGTGTATGTAACATCCCGCTCTGTCACACTGAGAAAACTTATTCTTTGAGGACACTTGCTCACAAGTGATCCAGACTATTATGATATTAAAACATTTGTCCTTGATTATGATGCATTATGATAGAAGACATGATGTTTTACTGCATTGACATAGACAAGTGCTATTGACTCGGTTTTACTGAGTGTTCAGGGTTTTGGACCTCGAGGATACAGAGGCATCGACGAAACCCTTGGACTCTCGATCGAGTCAGGGAGTGTGCTATTGGGGTTTGATTATTTTACTGTGATTTTAGTACATTTGATTAGATGATATGGTGGGGACATGTCTAACATGATTGTTGATGATGCAGGCTGACGATAGCTTGACAACTAGACTCACATATGGAGTAAAGGGGCCACACACGACTACCAGAGAGGTTGAGGGAGAGGTTTGGACAACATCCCTACCACAACCTACTAGCACTCCCTTCGTGGCTCAAACTGTAGGTTAACGATTACCTAGTTTGAGAGTACCCACGATGTCGCGACGGCAGACTGCGACAGTCGCTCACGATGATTCTAAAGGGCACGCAATAAGGCGGGGGCCTTATTCCTTAGAAGCTCTTAGTCTCCCACAAGTTCACCTAGCGGAGTGTTGACTCTAGGGGTTATTGATGTCTACAAATCAGTCAAGAGGTGAGTGGTACCCTTGGAGCACGTGGTGCATCCTAAAGGGCACGTCGCACAAAAGAAACAAAAGAGGCGAGTGGCACCCTTGGAGCACGTAGTGCCTCCTGAAGGGCACATCGCGTTGATGATGTTAGAGGAATGAACCTATATGGCCCTAACAAAAATATCTTATTAAGAAATCTTAAAACAAATTCCCTAATTAAAATGTCGCCTAGTTCAGAATCTAAGTCCTAAGTCTAAAACTTCGCTAGGGGTAAAATTTTGTCTACCCTTAAGAAAATCTCTCTCCAAAAATAAAAAAAATGATAATGTTTAAAATAAAAACCACTTAAGTAATAATTGTGGACTTCATAAATTTTGGGTAAAATGAAGAGAGTAAGAACTTAAATAAAATCTGTGATATGAAAGGTAAAGAAGAAATTAATTATTTAACTTGTGAAAGTGTAAAAAGATATTAAATTAATAATAAAAACGGAAAGGAGGCTAACTTGCACAATTGTCATTTTTGGCTCTAATAAAAGGGGAAAGAAGGAAATAATAAAAATTAGGAAACTAGGGATTGGAGGTAACATAAAAGGGGATAGAGGGAAACTTATGGTAAAAAGTGGGAGGTCAACTTAGTAAAGAATCTGCATTTAAGAACCTTCTAAATTGAACTAATTTAGCAATTTCTTTTTAGGGAAGCTTTTAAAACCTGTAAGGGAATCTAGGGACACCTATGAGTGATTTTAGGAGTAATCCTAGGTGTGTGAGGGAATTGAGACAATTAATAAATTAAAGAAAATAATTATTGGAGGAAAGTGGGGGATGGATGACACTTGTATGAAGGGGAATTTTTAGAAGAATTTTATTAAAACTTAAATTAAATGAGATTTAGGGAAAGAATGGAAGTTCTAAAACTATATAAAAGAAAGGGAGGAGAAGGAAAAAAGGGGATCGGCTATTAGCGTAACGTCACACTACCAAATTAGTGACTTGACTGAATTAATTGTGGGAGTTGGGATTTCCCAGCTCAGAGAGGAGTGGTAGCTTGTCCTTGTGAGGCGAGTTGGGAGCTAGACGTACTATCTAGATAGTGTGTGGCCCCTTTGCAGCTCGGGGAGGTAAGGGGAAAGCAGAGTACCCCTAGCGTTGGATGGGAGGTACCGGTGAGGTCTCGACGGTTGGCGAGCAGGAGTGGCACGGAGCACGTGGACGTCATTCAAAGCACGGTACGCTCTTTGATTTGTAGAGTAGAATGCATTAGGATGTATGATTTAGATATGCAATGTGTTTTAAGTAGGTAAACTGATTGTTTAGTTCCATGACTGAATTTTTATAGCTCAGCTGAATGATTATCTTGCACCAGGATGTGTTTTATTAACCCAATGAATTTGATCGTTGGCAAGGTTTTTCATGAGCTCGGCATGTTTATATCTATTGTGATCTCGTTTTACTTCGCTTATATCTTGCTGGAAATTCATACATTTCCACATTATTGAATGCATTTTTATGCATGTATGGATGATCTACTCTTTGTCTGTCTAGATGGACAACTTAAACTCTGTGTTATTGAGCATTGATGGAGATATCTATCTCTACACTTTATGTTGATAGATTTTTGGCTTGCATGGGTAATTATGTTTGCCAACGATTAACTGTTCTCTTCAAAATAATGTAGATAGTGGGTGAATTTTTACTTTGGTCTTCAAATGGCATTTTCTTTTAAGAGATAACCTCAACAATTCGTTTGATGGATAGTGTCTCTGCGATAAACAATTTATTTTGGAAAATAAATTCAAGAAATCGTTGTATTGTTGGTTAATGTTTTATTTTTACCAGCGCGCTTCTCCACTAAAATTACCATATGATCCTTGGAAATAAAGCGTTGTTCTTCCTGAATTTACCCCGTGCCAGTAGTGGCAGATTTTAACCTTCCCCAACAATTGATAGCTCTAGCATTGTTTATTCATTGGATATTCGGTGTATTACCCTGCAGTCGTATTACTCCCCACCGAACTTCATACTTGTGCTTTAATTTAAAATGAAAACATGCCCACCTATGCGCCTGGCCATTTGGATGGAACCCGATACTCAGGTGCGTCTGGTCTTAATGCATATTACTTCTTGATAATGAATGACCTTCGATTGAGGATAGCACTCAAGGGTTAGGAAATGCCATGGAGAGGATTCCCTTACTCGAATCCGACGATTTTTGTTCGCCAGCGTGACTCTTGCTCTCTTGTTATGACAACATTAAAAACTAGTCGTGTATCCTTCTTACTGTCCCTGGGCATAATGCCGATTCTAAAATTGACTGCACCAAGGGAGGAAGGATGCCACTCGGTCATAAATGAAACTGTAGTCTTGATTTCGGTTAGGTTATGTGTTTGATGCAGTGACCACTTTCCTTACTCTTCCCTTTTATCTTCCCTTGGCGCTCCATGAGTATGTGCGCTGACTTAACCTTGGAGTGATGTCTCCTCTATGATTATGAACAACATTTCTTCTGCTCTTTTGTTCTGTGATATGGTTAATTTCAATAGATATGGGCAAGGTGAAGTTTTTCTCTTTACCTGGTATTGTCTTCGGTTTACTTCAACATGGCGGTTTAGCAGTACGAACCTTCACTAAGAATCATGGAAACAAAGGGTGAATAATATCAATCCCCATATCCTTTCATTGGCAAATGCCATGAAACCACGTTGGGCAGACTCAACTTCGTTTCCCGGATTCAATATCATGTGGCTGCTAGACTCGCCTGTAGGGTGAATTGCTTGTGGAAGTTTATTGGGAAATTAGAATGACATCGTGGAAGTTATGATTGGACTTGCATACACATGTTTGTTTTAAAAAAATATATGGGTTTAGATAAATTTTTAATGGAGTAAGTTAATGTTGTATTTTAGTTTTGGTAAGTTTTCTTTTAAGTTTAATTAGGATTTTAGTGAGGGATGGAAATATAAGTTTAAATTATTAAATGGTAAATTTGCAGTTGTGAGTGATATTACATTTAATTTGTTATTAGTTAAATTTCAAATACCCTTGATTAAGTTGTTGTTATTAGACCACTAAAAGACCCATTGCAAGGGACGTTGCTCTAAATTGGAACTAATTTACTCCCTGGTTATATAGTATTTTATGCTTTTGAATTTAAATGAGTCTCCTTAAGTTAGAAGGAATTCCCTTTTTAGTGTTCATATGTTGATTGGATTACTGATTTTTGATGGAAGACATCAGGTTGCTTGGAATTGGTAATTGGTTGGGTGTTCAATAAGATAGTACTTCATAAGTGTGCGTGTAAAACTTGGTAATGATGATTATTGTTGAAAATAATGTTCTGTTGAATATGGTATAATGTTTTTATTGTTAAATTGTTAAAATTGATTGGTTATATGATTAAATTATGATTTAAAAGTTTCCAGGAGTAGTTTGTAAGTTATGTCAGTTGGGATGTTGACCTTGATAGACTAAACTTGATTGTAGAGAGCAATATTGTTATTTATATTTTTAAAGTTGAAACCAATTAAAGGTCAGACTTGCTGCATTAATTATCTTTGTCTTGTAGTGTGATTAAAAGTACACTTCTAATGCAATACTGTATTGGTAGTGAGAAATTTAAATGAGTTAATAATGATTCACTTTCACAAATTACATTAATTGGATAACCCTGTTGACTGCGATCTTGATGGTTATGTTTTTATCTTTAGCTTAGTAGGCTAGGTCTGCTTGTGTCGGGTAGGATGTTGACACCTCCATGTTCCTCATAACAGTCGCCAGCCCTGAGACCTTAAATGGTTAAAATCGATGGGAACCTGGGCTTGAGCGTTGCTTATGTATCTTGGAGGTCTTAACCATTGTAGGATAGGATGGCTGGGTAGTCAGTCATAGTATGTTGTCGGTTGGTTGTTATTCCTGACATGCAGATACTTGATGTGCATCTTAGGTCATCATGTTGTGTTCATTGTTGTATGCATATTGTTCATCGTCGGGTGGCGATGCAGATTCGAATGTGTTTATTATCCTTGTACACACGTGCACACACACAAAAAACGTTTCATTTGTTATAAGAGGTTTTTTTTCGTAACGAGGAGGTTCGTTACAAAAAGATTCTAACTTCACAGAATGATGATGACTAGTACAAAGAGGTCGAGGGTTTTATCAGACAAAACACAATGATGGTACCACGATTTGAAGGATTTTAGGTTGATACCAATGGATTATTGAGGTTTAAAAATCGGATCTACGTACCGCCGAACGACGAGTTGAGGATGTTGATTCTGAGCGAGGTTCATAGAACAGTTTACATGGCTCACCAGGGAGTCACGAAGATGAGGGAAAACCTTAAACCCTTATTCTTATGGAAGGGAATGAAGGTCGACATAGTCAACTATGTGGCCAGATGTCTAGAATGTCAATAGGTAAAGGTTGAACATAGACACCCAGCCGCATTACTACAACCACACGCTATTCTGGAATCAAAATGGGAGGTTATTTCTATGGATTTTATTGTTGGATTACCACTGACGACAAGGAGACATGACTCGATTTTCGTATTAGTAGACACTCTGACGAAGAGTGCTCACTTTATTCCTGTGCATACGATGTATCAAGCACCTGACATAGCTAGAGTTTTCATCAGTGAGATTGTGAGGTTGCATGGCATGCCTAAGAGGATTATATCCGATGGAGGATCGGTGTTTACTGGACAATTTTGGACGATTTTCCAAGAGGCCTTGGGAACCCAACTTAAATTTAGTATTGCGTATCACCCAGAGACTGACGGGAAGACTGAACGAATGAACCAAACCTTGGATGACATGTTGTGCATGTACATGATGGACCAACAAAAGTGTTGGGAAGAATTCTTTCCACTAGTGGAGTTTGCTTACAACAAGAGTTACCAGAGCACCATTAAGATGGTGCCTTTTGAGTTTCTTTATGGGTGACCGTGTCAGATGCCTTTGAGTTGGGATCGGCTTGAGGATAGGGTCCTAGTGGGACCAGAAGTGATCCAAGAATTGGAAGAGAAAATGCAAACAATAAGACAAAGGATTAAAGAAGCACAGGATCGACAGAAGAGTTATGTTGATGCACACCGTGTCGACCGTAGTTACGAGGTTGGAAATTGAGTCTTCTTGCAGGTTAAACCACATAAAAGTTTGATCAAGCTTGGGAAGGGAGCTAAACTCTCTCCTCAGTTCATGGGACCTTTCGATATTGTGGAGAGAAAGGGGCCCGTGGCCTATCGACTAGCCTTGCTTGATTCTTTGAGGTGCATGCACGATGTTCTTCATGTATATGTTTTGAGACATTATATTAGTGATCCTACACATGTTATTGACATGAGTTCCTTGTAGGTGATGGACGAGGGGGTGCTCATAGCTAAGATGATCTGCATCCTGGATCATCACATTCGACAGCTACGACATCGAACGATAGAGTAGGTCAAGTTACAGTGGGACAATTATAGTCCGCACTCAGCGACCTGGGAGGATGCATATGATATGCGCCAGCAGTTTCCATTTTTGTTTGATAGATAGACATATGATATTGTGATACACTTTATTTCAGCATTTATATTGTGAAACTTTAGGATGAAGTTTATACCAAGAGGGAGTGTATGTAACATCCAACTCTAGCGCACTAAGCGAACTTATTCTTTGAGGACACTTGCTCGTAAGTGATCCGGATTATTATGCTATTAAAATTTTTGATTTTGATTATGAGGCATTATGGGTTGATGACATGTTGTTTTACTGCATTGACATAGAGAGGTGCTATTGACTCGGTTTACTGAGTGTGTAGGCTTTTGGACCTCAAGGATGCAGAGGCATCGATGGAACCCCTTGGACTACGGATCGAGTCAAGGAGTGTACCATTGGGGTTTGATTGTTTTACTGTGATATTAGTGCATCTGATTAGATGATATGATATGGATATGTTCTGACATGATTTTTTGATGATGCAGGTTGATGATAGCTTGCCGACTAGACTCACATGTGGAGTAAATGGGTCACGCATGACTACTAGAGATATTGAGGGAGAGGTTTGGATAGCAGCCATGTCATAGCCTACTAGCACTCTCGTCGTGGCTCAAACTGTAGGTTAATGTTTACCTAGTTCGAGAGGACCCACGATGTCATGAGGGCAGACTGCGAAAGTCGCTCACGATGATTCTAAGGGGCTCAAAATAACGTGGCGGCCTTATTCCTTAGAGGCCCTTAGTCTCCCACAAGTTCACCTGGCGGAGTATTGACTCCAGGGATTTTTTATGTCTACCAAGTCAGTCAAGAGGCGAGTGTCACCCTTGGAGCACGTAGTGCGTCCTGAAGGGCACGTAGCGCTAGGGAAAAAAATTAAGGTGAGTGGCACCCTTGGAGAACCTAGTGCGTCCTGAAGGGAACGTTGCATTGTTGATGATAGAGGAATGAACGTAGATGGACTTAGGATGAATAACATGTTAAGAAATTTTTAAAACAAATTCCCTAATTAAATGTCGCCGTGTACGAAAATTTAAGGTTTAAGTCTAAACTATGCTAGTGGTAAAATTTTATCTCTCTATAAAAAAAATAACAATATGTAACATCCCACTCTGGCGCACTGAGAAAACTTATTCTTTGAGGACACTTGCTCACAAGTGATCTGGACTTTTATGATGTTAAGACATTTATCCTTGATTATGATGCGTTATGATAGATGACATGATGTTTTACTGCTTTGACGTAGACAGGTGCTATTGACTCAGTTTATTGAGTGTGCAGGGTTTTGGACCTTGAGGATGGAGAGGCATCGATGGAACCCCTTGGACTCCGGATTGAGTCAAGGAGTGTGCTATTTGGGTTGAATTAGTTACTGTGATATTTCATTGATTTGATGATATGATGTTGACATGTTCTGACACGATTGTTGATGATGCAGGCTGACGATAGCTTGCCGACCAGACTCACATATGGAGTAAAGGGGCCAGACATGATTTTCAGAGAGGTTGAGGGAGAGGTGTGGACAGCAGCCCTGCCACATCCTACTAGCACTCCCGCCGTGGCTCGAACTGTAGGTTAACGATTACCTAGTTCGAGAGGATCCACGATGTCGTGAGGGCAGACTGCGACAATCGCTCATGATGATTTTAAGGGGTGCGCAATAACGCGGGGGCTTTATTCCTTAGAGCCCTTAGTCTCCCACAAGTTCACCTAATGGAGTGTTGACTCCAGGGGTTATAGATGTCTACCAATCAGTCAAGTTGGCGAGTGGCACCCTTGGAGTGCGTGGTGCATCCTAAAGGGCACATCGCGCAAAAGAAACACAAGTTGGTGAGTGGAACCCTTGGAGCACGTGGTGCATCCTAAAGGGCACGTCGTGCGAAAGAAACACAAGTAGGCGAGTGGAACCCTTGGAGCACGTGGTGCATCCTGAAGGGCACGTCGCGCAAAAGAAACATAAGTTGGTGAGTGACACCCTTGGAGCACGTGGTGCATCCTGAAGGGAACGTCACATTGATGATGATGAAGAAACAAACCTAGATGGCCCTAAAACATTAACGCCTTAAGAAATCCTTAAACAACTTCCCTAACCAAGTGTCTCCCAGTTCAGAATATGAGTCCTAAGTCAAAAACATTTCTAGGGTAAAAATTTAGTTTAACCTTAAGAAAAAGACCCTAGAATAAAAATAAAAATTTAAACAAAAACCCACTTAAGTAATAGTTTAGTCTTCATAAAATTCTTGGGGTAATTAAAGAGAGTAAGAATTTAATTAAAACTAATGGATTTAAAAATTTGCAAAGAAGAAATTATTTCTTAACATGTGAAAGTACAGAAGATATTAAATAATTAATAAAAGGGAAAGATTTAATAGCGCAACTRCCATTTTGGGTTTAATAAAAAGGGGAAAGAAGGGAATAATAAGAATTGGGAAACTAAGTAAATGGAGGAAACATAATAAAGGAAAGATGGGAACTTATGGTAAAAAGCAAGGTCAACATAGAAGGAATCTACAATTAAGAACCTGCTAATCTGAGCTAATTTAGTAACATCTTTTTTTTAGGAAAGTATTTAAAACATGTAAGGGGATCTAGGAACACCTAGGAGTAAATTTAGGAGCGACTCTAGGTGGGTAAGGGGTTTGAGACAATTAATAAATTTAATAAAAATATTTATTGGAGAAAAGAGGGGGATGGATGACACTTGTGCGATGGAGAATATTTAGAATATTTTATTGAAACTTAATTTAAAATGTGAATTAGGAAAGTTGGTGGGTATCAAAACTCTATAAAAGAAAAGGGAGATGAGGAAGAAAGGGATCGGCTGTTAGCGTAACATTACACTGCTGGATTTGTGCCTTGACTGATTACTTGTGAGGAGTTGGTATTTTCCAGCTCGGATAGGAGTGGTAGCTCGGCCTTGCGAGGTGAGCTGGGAAGCTAGACAGACCATCTAGATTGTGTGTGGCCCCTTTGTGGCTCGGGGGGCTAAGGGGGAAGCAGAGTACCCCTAACGATTGGCTGGGAGGTACTGGTGAGGTCTCGATGGTCGGTGAGCAGGAGCGGCATGGAGCGCGTGGACATCATACGAGGTGGGTGATAAGGCAAAGGTACGCTCGTTAATTTGTAGAGTAGAATACTTTAGTAACCTATGCTTGATCTATATGTGGATTGTAAATGGAAGATCTCTATCTTGAGCCTCTGCCAATTCGTCGATTGCCGGAAGTTTTTTTTTTGGGGTCAGTTTTCTGGTTTGGATTTCACTGCTCCATGGTTGGATCCTTAAGCCTCTGCGCTACTCTTCATGGTTGCATATTCCTGGAGGTGATATCTTCACTTTTAAATTATTAATGTGTTATCACAGCGGTTTCCACTATAAAAACAATTATTAGTGAACCATGATAGCTACTGTCGTAAGCACTGAACTCCTTTTGTTAGAATGGCGATTTTGATACATTTGGGTCAGACGACGATTTTTGTTTAATGACAATTTTTTATTTATATTTCAATGGCAAGGTGCTTCACTGGTATGTCAGCGATTAATTTGTATTTACAAATTCAGAGTTCTTAATTCAACCGCGCATTCGTAGTTTGTCCTTCAACCCCGAATTTTGATGTTCTTATTCCAATAGTTTTTAGTGCAATGGCTATTGTTCGCTGGGATGCCGCGATCGATATTAAATGACAGTGGTAGGAGTCATGCTCCATGGCATTTTCGTTTTGAAGGGGGTATTGAGTTTGTCTCTGGAAATTTGATTGGATAACCTGATAACGAATGGCTTTAACTCTTGCTTTAACCCAAATTGTGCATGAGAGATTCTTACATCCTACAATTAAATTCTTATTCTTCTGCACTTCCACCTGAGTTCCCTGGTAAGTTTTCAGAGGTAGCAATCAGGTTTCCCGAGTGTTGTCCTTTCCATTACCCTTGGCTAATGGTTGGGATTTATCCTAAGAAAATTTTGTGAGATTTTCAAGCTGTGCGTCCTTCTCGATTTCTGGTATCCGCGTGATCATCCGCTCCAAGTGATACGACCATTTTCCTTTAATAATTTCTGAAGCGAAGAGTTCCCTTGAACTCATTTACCTATTAAAGAGGAGACTGGTGATTTTCCATTCCTTGACCATGGGTTTTTCTTACCGTCCCCAACTATCTCTTGTGTGAGGTATAGATTGCCCTGGACCTGCGTCAATACTGAGACTACACTTGCATCCAGTGAAATTTTGGGCGTAGTTGTTAGGTAAATCCTCTAACTCTCCATGATCGCGCTACAACCGTGTTAGCACTGTACACCTTAATCCATTCATAATTCGATGTACAGTCAGACACACTGTCCTCGTTGTCAGACCAAGATTGTTTTCCAGAAGAAAAAAATCACAAAACTTAAACCCCCGTAGTAAATTTAGATTTCAAATATCTAGACGAGAAGGATCTCTTATTCTCATAAATCAATATTTATGCTGCCCAAGGGAGGCATTGGTACAGAAATTTATGCAGAGGGTGTTCGATATCCAACTTCCAAGTATTATCCCAGTATCCATTTCAATTAATTGAATCTTAGTAACGCATGGGCCTGAATGTTTTCCTCAATAGATTTTTACCTTGCTGACGAAACTTCCCCTGGCAGTATAATTTTACCTGTGACCTCAGCTATGTAGGACAACGACTCACCCTTCTGACGGTGGCGGTTGCATAGTGTCTTACTTAAATTGGCCCAACCATTCACGCTGCTGGCAGTCATCAGTGATGGCATTACCGTTGATTCACCTGTTCCTGGGCAGCGTGCTCCTTGGGTCTGAGAACACTGCTACCGGATGCTAGCAGTGACCTTCAATTACTGCCAAGATTGTTGTTTTTATTTTAATTATCAATTTTATTGGGAGTGAAACCTTAGTAGACCGACCCGTTTTTCACAGACCACGTGGATGCCCTCGTGGGCTCTCCTTCCCCATGTTTCCCTTTTGATTTCAATCTTTATGATTCCTCATCGATTGTTTTAATTTGCAATGATTTTGTTTGAAAAGTCATTATAAGTTAAAGTACAATACTAATTTATTATATGGTGAACAGAATATGATCATCAGGTGTAGTTAAACGATTATGATTCCAGTGGAAATAAAGGACTTGATTTGCAATAAAAAGGAATTTCTGCTACCATCCAATTTACAATATGTTCCCATTGATTTTAAATTATTATGGAAAACATCGACTATTTTATTTCCAATGTTCTGTAATGAAAAGCCTTTATTTAGTTCAATTTACATTGTTATGAAATTCACTACAATCCGATTACAATATGTATTCCATTGATTTTAAATTATTATGTTAAACATCGACTATTTTATTTCCAATGTTCTGTAATGAAAAGCCTTTATTTAGTTCAATTTACATTGTTATGAAATTCACTACAATCTGATTTACAATATGTATTCCATTTGATTTTAAATTATTGTGTTAAACATCGATTTTTATTTATTTGCAATGTTTTATAATGAAAATCCATTCTTAGTTTAAATTACAATACTATTCTATTTATAAAAGTAAGTACATGGTTATTTATGGTTAGGTTTTTGGTAGTTTTGTTGTTATTAATATCAAACAAAAGGTAAAGTCATCATTATTTTAATTGCAATGATATTGTGATGGAGAAGGCGATGATATGGTTATGTTATGGTGATGTTATGGTAATTTCATTATGATTCAGTAAACAAGGATTTGCAATTAATTAATGTACATTATTTAAGACTGGGTTGGTAACTCGTCACTTAATGAAAACAAATGGAGTAATTGGTCTATGATTAAGGTCATTGAGTCTCAATAGTGGTTGGTCGATGTCGGAGTCCTTCTGACTCGCGTCTCCCGTAGAGGTCATGGTTGTCCTTGATTTTGTAGTACTTGGTTGTCTTTCATTGCATGGTTTGCTTGTGTCAGGTGGGATGTAGAAACCTCCATGTTCCTCAGAACATTCGCCAGCCCTGAGACCTTAAACGGTTAAAATTGATGGGAACCTGGGATTGAACGTTGCTTATGTGTCTTGGAGGTCCTAACCATTGTAGGGTAGGGTGGGCGGGTAGTCGGTCTTCATTATTTTCGATTGATCGTCGTTATTTGCATACAGTTACTAGAGGTGTGTCTTATGTCATCTTGTTGTGATCTTCGTGGTTGTGTCTTGTTAGTCTTTGGGTGGTGACATAGATTCAAGTGTGTCTGTTTCCTTTTTACATGCACGCACACACCTTTAAAAAAAAATAAAAAAAAAATTGTGCACCTGTTATCAGAGTTGTTGTCATAACGAGGAGGTTGCTACATTCCCTAATTAAATGTCACCTATTTAGACTTATCAGAGTTTTTGTCGTAACGAGGAGGTTTTAAAATAAATTCCCTAATTAAATGTCGCCCAGTATGAAAATTTAAGGTTTAAGTCTAAACTATGCTAGTGGTAAAATTTTATCTCTCTATAAAAAAAAATAACAATAATAATAATAAAATTAAAAACCACATAAATAATAATTATGACCTTCTTTAAATCTTGTAACATGAAGGGAATAAGAAATTTAATTTATTCATTAAAATAAAATAAAATCTGTTGGAATAAAATTTAAAAGAAAAAGGGGAATTAATGGTTTTATTATTTTGATAATTTTAAAATACTAATTAAATGAGAAAAGGGAAAAAGGGTTAATTTCCATACCTTCCTTTTTGAGTTCTAATTAAAAAGGGGAAAGAGGGAAAATCTAAAAAAATTAGGAAACTAGGAAAAGAGATAAACATAAAAAAGGAAAAAGGGGAACTTAAGGGAAAAAGTGGAAGGTCAAACTTAGTAAAGCATCTACCATTTAAGAGATTTCTAATTTAAACTGAACTAGCAATTTAATAAAAGGGAAAGTTATTAAAACCTGTAAGAGAATTTGGGGACACCTAGGAGTGATTCTAGGAGTAACTCTAGGTGGGTGAGGGAAATAAAGATAATTAATTAATTAAAAAAGTCAATTTATGGAGGAACGAAAAGGATGGGTGAAACTTGTATGGGGAGGAATTTTTAGGAAATTAATTATAAAAACTTAACTAAAAGAGAATTTTTGGAAAGTAAGGAACCACAAAACTCTATATAATGAAGGGAGGTGATGGAGGTTAGATCTTCCTCTGCTTGCATAACATTACACTGTAAAAATATCTACTTGACTGACTTAACATGTGAGAGTTGGGATACCCAACTCAGTGAGGAGTGGTAGCTCGGCCTTGCTAGGCGAGCTGAGAGCTAGTCGAAATCTCTTGATAGTGAGTGTGTAGCCCCTTTGTTGCTCGGGGGACTAAGGGGGAAGAAGAGTACCCCTAGCATTGGCTAGGAGGTACCGATGAAGTCTCAACGGTCGGGAAGCGGGAGTTGCATAGAGTGCACAAGACGTCATTCGGAGCGGGTGATCAGGAAATGGTACGCTCTCTTTGTTTTTGTATGGTAGAATGTATTAGGACTTATGCTTGGATCTGCTTATTTAATGGAAAATTAAAATGATGTTTTTTTTTTTTAAATTGGTGACTGAAAATTTCCTTAGCCTAGCTTAATGGTTGTTGACTCCCATGGGCTTCATTTTCCTACATGTCTTGACCACCTTACTTTGTTTATTGTGACCTTCATGGTTGTTTAGCTTTCATCCCTAGCTCACCAGACCTTTCCTGAGCAGTCGGCCATGAGCCTGATCTATGGTCGTCACCTTAGTGTTAAAATACCTATGGATCTCAATGCCCCGCTTTTCTATGTGAGGATGATGAGCGAAGGATGAACCTATTATCCAGCTACCCTTGATGTTTGTCCTTGGCTAATTGTGGATTCCACCATCTGGCAACAACCTCTGCATGTGGATTATCTGGTGTCCTGGTAGGTTTTCTCTTTGCCTTGATTGATAGAACCCACGACAATCATTCCATGACCTTTCCCTTTGGATCCTTATATTATCTTAATATTGTTCGCATTGTATTGGAGCTATAGCAATGGAAGCACAGATTGATTCCCTATCTGCAAATTTTTGGGTATTCTGGCAAATGGAAAAATGCAATGGTTTCATGTCTGCATTTTTATTTATTTATATTCTGGCAATGGAAAAAAAAAAAATTTATTTGTTATTCCTGTCTGCATTGTATGGGTATTCTGGCAATGGAAAAATGATTTGATTCTCTATCTGCAATTTTTATTTGTATCCTGGAATGGAAAAACGTTTTTTTTTTTTTTTATCTGTCTGCGTTGTTTGGCATTTAGGCAATGGAAAAACTTTTTATTTTTATTTTTTATTCCTGTTTGCGGTGTATGAGTGTTCTAGCAATGGAAAAACGATTTGATTCTCTGTCTACAATTTTTATTTGTATCCTGGAATGGAAAAACGTTTTTGTGTTTTTCTTGTCTGCGTTTTTCCCCTTGGTTACTACAGTAATTGCTTATTATTAATGACAGGAAAAACGTAATTCCCTTATGGGGTGTTTTCACAGTGATTTGTTTATTATACAATGACATAAAAGAAAAACGAAATCCCCTTTTGGTGTGATGGCACAACACATTTCTTGTTATTTAATGACAGGAAAAATGAAATCCCCTTCTGGTGTGATGGTACAACAACTTGCTTGTTATTTAATGATAGGAAAAATGAAATCCCCTTCTAGTGTGTTCCTGTACATGTTTTTCCCTTTTAAAATGAGACTGTGATAGATGATTAATTACCCATGTTTTTTTTCCATTCAAAACGTGGTTGAGATTGTGGTTAAATGCTCACGAATTGCCATTCAAAACATGTATGAGATCGTTGTTTAAATGCTCATGTTTTTCCATTCAAAACATGTCTGAGACCATTGTTTAATGCTCATGATTTTACCAATCAAAACATGTCTAAGACCGTTGTTTAATGCTCACGATTTTACCATTCAAAACATGTTTGAGATCGTTGTTTAAATGTTGAAGTTTTTCCATTAAAAACCTATCTGAGACCATTGTTTAATGCCCACGATTATTGCCTTTAAAAGTTGACTTGATTGTTGTTTAAATACCCACGATTTTTCCTTTAGAATGTTGTCAGAGCTTGTTGTAATTACCCATGATTTTTCCTTTAGAATGTTTCCAGAGCTTGCGGTAATTACCCATGATTTTTGCCTTTAGAATGTTGACTAAGCTTGTTGGAATGACCACAAATTTACCAAAACCATTGCTACAGTTAATTGGCTTGTTAATTTCAATGTTAAATGCTATATTAATTTCCTTACTAAATGCCAAAACAATTTTTGCAACATTGTGAATGGTCAGCATATTCCTACTTACTGATTAAATGCCACGGCGAATTAAATGGTTAAACAATTATGTAAATTGCCTTATTTTTGCGCTATTAATCGTTATGTTAACCGTCATATAAATTGCCTCCCTACTTTTATATTAATTGTTATGTTAATTAACATGATAATCGCCTTGTTAGTGCTATAATACTTGTTATGAAAATAGTCATGGAAACTACCCTGTTATTGCTCAATTAATTGATTATGTTAATCATTATGTTAAATGCCTTGTTAACTGATGTAATAAATTGTTATGTAACAGATATGTAATTACCTTGTTGATTTGCTACAACAATGTTATTAGCTGGCAGTTTCCTCCTCAATGATAATAAACAGCTAGTGTGGTTATTTCAGTCATTATATCTAGACTAATGTTGATGTTTAACTATTCATAAGTGCTATAGGTAGAATTCCACTTTAAGAATGTTAATGTTGTTATTCAAGTTATGGTTAGTTGGATTTATAGATATCGCCTAATTGGTAACCCAGACTCGCTAAATTTGAGTCGTAATTGATGTTAAGTTCGGTGGGTAACTCGTTGACTGATGGAATTTAGACTGGTTAATTGATCTGTAATTAACGCCAATTTAAGTCATAGATAACGACCTTTTAGCCTTGATTAATGTTTTCTTTCATTTTAATTAATTTTTTTACTTGGTTTCGTAAACATTTAATGTGCTTGGTTTGCTCACTGTAAGGGTTCTAGTTACCCGTGTAATTAATTTTGGGTCGTTAGGATGATTGTCCTTATCTTAGTAGGCTTGGTCTGCTTGTGTTGGGTGGGATGTAGACACCTCCTTGTTCCTCATAACAGTCGCTATCCCTGAGAACTTAAATGGTCAAAATTGATGGGAACCTGGGCTTGAGCATTGCTTATTTTTCCTAAAGTTCCTAACCATTGTAGGGTAGGATGGGCAAGTATTCATTCTTATTTTTTGTCAGTTGAATGTCGTACATTTCTTCCAGGTGCTTGATGTGCTTTTATGTTAGGCCGTTATGTTTTTGTTGCATGATTTGCATGCGTTGTGTCGTCATCATGTTGCGATGTTGAGTATAATTCCAGTATTACCTTCATATACACACACACACAAAAAAAACAAAAAAACAAAATTAAGGGTGATTTTACTGGTTGTACATCATAGGAGTCGTACCAGATGGGGATGTCACAAGTGCGATCAAATTTTCTCTTGTGAAAACTTTTGTTTCCCATGACTTTTATAGTTATCTATAAAATATATGTTCAACAAAGACTTCACCTTGAAAATATGCTCAACATTTATCTTTCAACATATAAATTTTTATTCCAATAAAAACTTGAACAAACATCAATTACCTTATTCAAAAAAAACTAAAAAGATGATCCGAAACTTTTTTTAAGTTCTCTAGAAAACCATCATGTATCAATATCGATCCTCCGATTAAGCCTATGGAATAGAGGGAAGAAATAAAGAAAGAAAAGAATACAACTGCAATCAATAATAGAAATGCTTTGAAATCCCTATCCCCGAGCTCATATATGTATGTCCATTCAATGAATTGTGTTAAATGTGTTCGGCCGAAAACCTATTTATACAATTTGGTGTGAAATGAAATGATATGACGTGACTTTTCATTTTTTCCGACCAACGGAATTCTCTCAACAACCTTTCGGTTGAAAGAAGGTTTTTTCAGTCGAAAGAAGGTTTTTTCGAACGAAAACCTTGGAAACCATTCAGTTTTGATGGTTTCTGTTAGATTTTACTCTTTCTCCCGAAATAATAGTTTTTTGGCCGAAAGATTATTTCTGCCGAAAAAATGAAGTTGGGACTGAAAAAAAAAATCAAAGAATTGCCCCAAGCTTACTTGAACTTTGAAGGTTGTGGACTCCTACAAATACTAAGAATTTGGTTTCGAAAATGACACCAGCATTTCCAAAATGTAATCTACTTTCATCTTCTATAATTTGTTTTCAATTTCTTTATTTTTATCTAATTTTATTTAATTTAAAAAAAAAAAACACTACATAATATTTTCATCACACATTATGATTCGGTGAAATGAAATATCAGTATCTCTAAAAATATACGGTGAAAATTTTGGAAAAAAATATATTCATAATCCTTAAACTGTTCTTTTCAAAAGAGTATATTTAGATTTTAGTTTTAAGTAAAAATTAAGACAGATACAAGGTGTAGAAAAACATGTGCTTAAAATCTGCAATGTTTTCAGCTTGGTCAACTTCAAAAAAATTTAGAAATTATAATATTCATCCTTTAGATTCAAAATTATAGTCATACTAAAACAGAGTCTCTATAGATTGTTGCAGTATATTTCATTTCTTAAAAACATAAGTTTAATAATAGATACATTGTTGTAGGAAAAAGTAAATCATTATCATTCCTTTCATGTTTAGGGAATATACTGTTAAACAATTGTCAAATTGACATATCAAATTGTGATAAAAAAAAAATTTGAAAAATAGTCATTGGAAAGCTAACAAAATTATTCACAAGTTTTTCTCTTACTATAAAGTGAAATTACAAATAAAAAAATACTTTTGGATGCCAGAAGTTCAAGAACTTGTGAAAATACAATTTTTTTCTCATAAAACAATCAAAAGTGTAACCCATCTTCATGATTTCACCCTCAAATGCTTTAATCTCATCCAATAGTTGTATCCACATGATGTATAATTCCATAAAATTTAATTTAAAAGCATATACATGCTACCTCTCGACTTGACATTGCTTCATTGCCAACATGCATGTTCAGTACCTCAATGAAGTTGTCTTGGTATCATGTGTCTATTTACCCGTTGCCAATGAGTCTGCTCAGTACCCCGATGGGTTTAAACACACTTCCCACACATAAATGTTTCCAACCCTCTATGCCACTTTTAAATAATAATACAATTATAGATTTATTGATGACAAAGAGTGTGGGGTGATACTGGAGGTTAATTGCAATACAGGTGAACAATTGATGATTTGTTTTTATTTTCTTTCAAAACTGAATGTTTTATAATGGTTTAGAGATTTTAGATTTCAGTTAAGAAATCATCTAGAGAATGGGGAAGCACTTAAAAGTAATCTTTTAACAACAGGGATGTTGTAAAAAGTCTAAGGATAATCGTAATTCCCAAACATCTCGACATATTTCAGTGGTAATACTCTGACAAGGACCGTTTAGGATTTCATAGTACTCAACTGACTTACAAATCAATTATTTGAGTTGAACCTTAACATCAGAAACTGTTTGAACTATTTCAAATTGATTTTAAAAACATAAGTCTTGAAATGAATGCTTCCTTCGACAATCATTCTTTCATCAGAAATATATTTATTCAAAAAGATAGACAAGAAGAAATCTCATGCAAAGAAAACAAAAAACACATAGAAAACCAAATCAAATTTTATTAACGGGATTCAAAATCGGAAGTTCATAAAAATACAAGAATTGAAATAGCAAAAGAACACTTTCAGAAACAATTTTGGCCAAAGATAAACCCAAGCTTTAGGATCTACGAGCATCTCACTGTAAAATAAAGGAAGAACTAAATCATATAAAATATCATGTGCGAGCAAGTTCTTTTCTTAAGATAGTGATGCATAAGATGTTACTTTGACCAAGCATTATTATTAAAAATAAAAGAGACTAAAATAAAATAGAAAAATCCTTATTAAGATAAGTGCAGTCCTACTCATGGTACCTTGGGTCAAGGTTGAATTCGGGTGAAATGATAGTTCAAATTTACTTATCTCTTTACTTTCCATTTTAAAATTTCCATGATGATAATGTGTTTTTGAAAAGAAATATTCAACGAAAAGCAGAGAGAGATTCATTAAAGTGGACTTCCCTTACAACATTCATATTATGGTTCTCTTGGTGTACCCACTTGTGTTCATAACTGAATTATTACAAAAAGAAACATAGAGAAAGAAAACTAAAGGAAACCCACTCCTACACCTACTCTAACTACTAAACAAATCAAAATACTAAGTGAATTCATGCTTCCAATGTAGCAATCAGAGCAACTCCAATCCTACAATGAAAAAAAAATCAAATATTAGTAAAAAGAATGGTAGTATATCGAAATATGACAAAAATACATCATACTCACCTGTATCATCATCATTTAAAACCAAGGAAAGCATGACCTTACCAGTCCTTTGAACATTCCTTTTGTATGAATCATCCATCCATTCTGCAATTTTGTCATTACATGGGTCACAAAAACATGAAAAAATGAGATTGTAAAGCTTGTGAGAGTTATGGGGACCTAACATAACCATTGGCCTAGACCGAAGTGCCCCATCCTTGCGACAATTTTCCTTTCATTTCATAGTTTCTCCATCTGAAGGATATAAAATGACTGTGTCAAAGTTACCTCCTTGATCTCTAAATAAGGTGAAGATAATCTTACCATTCCCTGGAAACTTTTCGAGATATGAATACTCCAACCAATCTACAATCCTATCATAATACATGCAATTACTAACATGGTATTGTTTGAAATAATTCACATACGACAAATATTCCTGATGAGAATAAAGTATTAGATTGTCATGGAAAGAATCTTGTAAAAAGGTCGGATCAAGATTGCGAGAACTTATCGTGATTTTCGATCAGAAAAGAAGTGTCCCGTTCACTTGAAACTTTCCATTGAGCTCGAATACCTCAATATTAACTATTTGAGGTGAACTAAATGGAACAACCAACATTTTTGAATAATTGTCATTGGTATTAGTATTTGGTTGATTATACTTTCCAACCTCAAATAATTGATCATGGAAAAATTTAGATCCTTCTTTAAACACAAATTGATATGAATCAATAGAATATGCAATTTGAGACTCTTTCAAATCATTTCTTGATTTATCCACGGATAATTGATGAGAATAAAAATTAATATGTTCATGGGAAGAATTATTTTCCTCTTTATCTTCTATTCGATAATCTCTATTAATTTGTACTTGGTTATATAATGTTGAATTCTCTCCAAGGTAATATGGAACAAACAATTGCACAACATTAGGATAAAAAATATCAGGGTACAAGGAATAATATGTAGAAGAATTGAGGAGATGAAATACATCTCTTGAAATGATAGGTATATGCATTTAAAATTATGGTTTTGTTCCCCCTCCTTGAATAAACGGATCGTCTTGCATCATATGTTCTTTTAAAGAACACAAGATATTTTCCAAGACCAAATTATGTTCATCATAAAAGGGTGAATGTGAGAGAAAATTACTAGAATTAGATGATTCATTACTAGTTTTACCAATGTTGTCATATCCCACTAATTGATCTTGAACCTGTTCATATGAGTGAGGGGAACTTTTACTCACAACAAGATTACCAAATTCACATTCCATATCTTTTACTTTAGAAACAATTGTAATATCTTGGAGAGTTTGACCACGATCTCCTTTTTTATTCAATGTTTCTTCATCAATAAAAAAAGACATTGTTGGAAAAGAAATATCAGAAGCGATAATTGTATCTTGTAAAATGTCATGTTGCTCCTGATCTTCCAAAATGAAGGAAGTTGACAAAAAATGTGGTTCTTTAATGACTTCAAGATCATCATGAACTTTTAAACCATCTTGGGATTGAGTGTTAGTTCTCAATTCAGATTGGTTAATAATTAATTGATCTTGCTTTTCTGAGAGAGAAACAAGATATTGAAACCATTCATTAATAAGAGACATTTCTTTCAAAGAGAATCTAGTACAAACATGTATGAACCTAATTGAAAAATCATTAAATGATTCATCATTTACTTTCCTTGAGCAACTTAATTCTTCACTTAATTCATCATAATCATAATTGTTAAAATCTAATAAAAACTCAATTACAAACTCAGACAAAGGATGAATCGAATTATCCAGAAAAGATTCGAACCAATATTTAACCTGACCTTGGAAGGTGAGAGCAAACAATCTGCATATAACATTAGGATCATCAATATTGTGTTTTAAACATTTATAAAAAAAATTAGAAATATGGTCTACTGGAGATGTGTTCCCTTCTCCATCAAAGGTGATTTCTGAAAAGAGATCAACTATCTTGTTCAGAATAACTAGTAATAAGACATTGAAATCATGTTCCAACACAGTGATTTGGGCAGGAGCCATGAAAAATTAAGAAATTGAAGAAATTGACTCCAAATAGTTAGCTTGTCATCTAACCTGACTTCTAGTGCATTATAAGATGACACAGAAAAAGAATTTATAAATATGTAATTATGAAAGGCTAAGGGGTGAAACATTTAATCATTAAATTTACCTCGGTCCCCTTTCTAGCTCCATTTGTTGATGGGCGTTTATGACACACCGTCAACGAGAAGGGAAGATCTAGTCCGAGGTTATCTACTTAACCCAAGTCATTTGGTATAATCTACCTTGACGGGTTTTATGGCTGTGTTAGCCAACTAATATCTTAAAACAATTTAAAATATGTGAACTAACTAAATATATTACTCTAACAGTCAACACTTTAATTACAAATTCTTAACTAACAATGTTTATATACAGTTTATAAGGTTTGAGCAAAGCCTTGTGAAAATAATTGTTTCAGGATAATGGATCAAAATAAGAAAATAAAGGAAATTGTCTTTGTACTCTAAATGAAAAACTAATAAACAATGATTGAATAAGACTGTAAATGATAAAAAGATAATGGTCAAAGCATTTAACGTTTAAATGATGCAATCATTATTCATTCGCAAATAAATAAATAAAATTAAATATAAACTAACTAACCTGATGTTGATCAACAGTACTAAGCTAGATTCATCTCTCTGTATTTGTATAAGATCCTCTTAACCTGTGTCAAGTGTAAACCTATTTCAAAGGCAAGAATAATACTTACTAAAGAAACTCAAAGAAGTATTTTATATTCCAGAACAAGTTTATGATGAAAAAAAGACAAATGATTATATATCGTGTGACTTTAGAATGTCTAAATCATTGAAAATGAAAGAAATTTCAATCCTTAGTAAATGGTGTTACCAACTATCTAGTATCAGATGTAAACTCAAAATACTTGAATAGATGATCAGCCACAGATATTAAAGAAACCAAAATATAATGAACCATATAAATGAAAACACAACATGAAAAGTTATATGCAGAATAGTCTAAAGCTAGTTCAATACAAATAAAGTTTCATATTCAAAAATTATATGAGAAAGAATATTAACATTGCACAATCTACAAAATGACAAAATCCAAAGAGTAAATTGTATCCCATATAGCTTCATTATAATAAGTTCATCATAAGGTCCAAACTAAATTTTTGGGATAATAGACTCTTAAATATTGAAAAAATTAATACATATGTAACATCCCTCTCTTGCGCACTGAGCGAACTTATTCTTTGAGGACACTTTCTCGTAAGTGATCCGAATTTTATGCTATTAAAACATTGATTTTGATTATGAGGCGTTACAGTTTGGTGACCGGTTGTTTTACTGCATTGACATAGATAGGTGCTATTGATTTTGGACCTCGAAGATGCAGAGGCATCGATGGAATCCCTTGGACTCTGGATCGAGTCAGGGAGTGTACCATTGGGTTTTGATTGTTTTATTTTGATATTAGTGCATCTAATTAGATGATATGATTATGGATATATTTCTAACATGATTTTTTGATGATGCAGGCTAACGATAGCTTGCCGACCATACTCACATGTGGAGTAGAGGGGTCATGCATGACTACCAGAGATGTTGAGGGAGAGGTGTGGACAGCAGCCCTGCCACAGCCTACTAGCACCCATGTTGTGGCTCGAACTGTAGGTTAATGTTTACCTAGTTCGAGAGGACCCACGATGCAATGAGGGCAGACTGCGACAGTCGTTCAAGATGATTCTAAGGGGTGTGCAATAAGGTGGGGGCCTTATTCCTTAGAGGCCCTTAGTCTCCCACAAGTTCACCTAGCGGAGTATTGACTCTAGGGGTGTTTTATGTCTACCAAGTTAGTCAAGAGGCAAGTGGCACCCTTGGAGCACGTGGTGCATTTTGAAGGGCACGTCGCACAAGAAAAATGGAAAGAGGCGAGTGGCACCCTTGGAGCACGTAGTGCGTCCTGAAGGGCACATCGCGCAAGGGAAACAAATTAAGGCGAGTGGCACCCTTGGAGCACCTAGTGCGTCCTGAAGGGCACGTCCCGTTGTTGATGATAAATGAATGAACCTAGATGGCCTTAGGACGAATAACATGCTAATAATTTTTAAAAAACAAATTCCCTAATAAAATGTCACCCAGTATGAAAATTTAAGGTCTAAGTCTAAATTATGCTAGTGGTAAAATTTTATCTATCTATTTAAAAAAAAAAAAAAAACCAACAACAACATAAATAAGAATTATACTCTTCGTTAAATCTTGTAATAATAAGGGGGTAAGCAATTTAAATGATTCATAAAAATATGTTAGGGTAAAATTAAAAAAAAAAAAGGGAAATAATTGTTTTATTATTTATGATAGTTTAAAATTATTAACTAAAAAGAGAAAAAGGAAAAAGGGGGTAATTTCTACACCTGCCAATTTGAGTCCTAAATGAAAAGGGGAAAGAGGGAAATATAAAATATTTAGGAAACTAGCAAAAGAGGGAAACATAAGAAGAAAATGGAAACCCAAGGGAAAAAGCAGAAAGTCAAACTTAGTAAGGTATCTACCATTAAGAACTTTCTAAATTAAAACTGAACTAGCAAATTGATAATGGGGAAAGTAATTAAAACCTGTAAGAGAATTTGGGGACACCTAGGAGTGATTCTAGGAGTGACTCTAGGTGGGTGAGGGAAATACGGGAAATTAATTTGTGGAGGAATGAAGGGGATGGGGGACACTTGTATGGGGAGGAATTTTTAGGATCTATTTTTTAAAAACTTAATTAAATGAGATTTTAGGAAAGTAAGGGACTTTGAAACTCTATATAATGAAGGGAGGAGAAGGATGAAAGATCTCTTCTATTTGCGTAACATTGTGCTGCAGAAATCTCTACTTGACTGACTTAGCTTGTGGGAGTTGGGATACCCAGCTCGATGAGGAGTGGTAGCTCGGCCTTGCGAGGCGAGTTGGCAGCTAGTTGAATATCTGGATAGTGTGTGTGGCCCCTTTGCGGCTCGAGGGGCTAAGGGGGAAGAAGAGTACCCCTAGCATTGGCTGGGAGGTACCAGTGAAGTCTCGTTGGTTGGAAAGTGGGAGTTGCACAGAGAATGTGGTACGTCACTCAGAGCGCGGGATCAGACAACGATACACTCTCTTCATTTTCGTATGGTAGATTGTTGTAGGATTTATTCTTGGATATACATGTTTAATGGAGTAAGTAAATTGATTGTCTAGATTGATGATTGAATTTCTTTCATATCCTAGCTCGATGATTGATTGAATCCCATTGCCTTCATTTCGCTGGATGTCTTGACCTTCTTATGGTGTTTGATTGTGACCATTGTGGTGATTTTTCCTATCATCCCTAGCTCATTAGTCCTTTCCTGGGTAGTCAGCTAAGAGCCTGATCTACGGTCGTCGCTTCGGCATTAATAGACCTATGGATTTCAACACCCTGCCTTTATGTGCAAGGATGATGAGAAAAGGATGAACCTATCAGCCGTATACCTCCATTGTTTTCCTTGGATGATTGGATCCTTTCGGTTCTCTTATTGTTGTCTGCAATTTGTATTGGTATTTTGGAAATGGAAAAATGAATTGATTCATGTCTGCATTTTGTATTTGCATTCTGGCAATGGAAAAATGAATTGATTCATGTCTGCATTTTGTATTGGTATTCTGGCACTGGAAAAATGAATTGATTCATGTCTACATTTTGTATTTGTATTCTGGCAATGGAAAAAGGAATTGATTCATGTATGCATTTTGTATTGGTATTCTGGAAATGGAAAAATGAATTGATTCATGTCTTCATTTTGTATTTGTATTCAGGCAATGGAAAAATGAATTGATTCATGTCTGCATTTTGTATTTGTATTCTGGCAATGGAAAAATGAATTGATTCATGTCTGCATTTTGTATTGGTATTCGGGCAGTGGAAAAATGAATTGATTCATGTTTTCATTTGGTATTGGTATCCTGGAAATGGAAAAACGTTTTTTCTTTAAATGTTGCCAGAGATTACCATTTTAAATGCCCACGTTTGCTTTCAAATGAGACAGATATTTTCGTTTACAATTGCCCATGTTTTTGCTTTCAAATGAGACCGCGTTTGTTGTTTTAAATTCCCAGGTTTTGCCTTCAATTGGACCGAGATTGTTGTTTTAATTGCCCACATTTTTGCATTCAGATGAGACTGAGTTTACTGTTTTGAATGCCCACATTTTTTCTTTCAAATGAGACTGAGTCTGTTGTTCTAAATGCCCACGTTTTTTCTTTCAAATGAAACTAAGTTTATTGTTTTAAATTGTTAAGAACCAAATACCAATATAGCATAGAAAAACCTCAAAAAAAGTACACAACGCCTTGAAAAAGAGATAATTTCA
This sequence comes from Picea glauca, assembly GCA_000966675.3. Lineage (NCBI taxonomy): Eukaryota > Viridiplantae > Streptophyta > Pinopsida > Pinales > Pinaceae > Picea > Picea glauca. The sequence goes on from JZKD02S1672659.1 coordinate 2,607,424, forward strand.
GATAATAAGCCTCTTCGAGGGGGAAACCTCCTTTTACCCCACTTAAATGTTCAAATACAAGATGATTCAAAATGAAAATGTCTCCTTG
>JZKD02S1672659.1:2612238-2634023 GCA_000966675.3 Picea glauca
AAGATGATTCAAAATGAAAATGTCTCCTTGGTATATATAGGAGACTAGGAGGTATATTTACAACTAATGGCCTAAAGCTGACATAAATAAAATAACATTACTAATATAATATGCCAAAATTGAGGGGTAATGAGCCAATATTAGGGCTTAACATAAATGCCCACGTTTTGCTTTCAAATGAGACTAAGATTTTCATTTTAAATGCCCACGTTTTTTCATTCCAACAATGGACTGAGTTGCTATAGGAATCACCCACGAATTTAGCCTTTTAAATCTTAAATTCACTTGCCGGAATGACCATGATTTTTGGTAAATTGTGTGCATGTTAAATTCGCCCACCCTTTTTTTTCTATTCAATTCATAACTGACTTGCAGTAATGACTATGATTTCGCCTTCAAACTGTGACTGCATTTTCCCTTGAGTGATGGACTGCATTGATGTTGATTGGATATGTTTTCCTTTAATTTTTGAGTTGTTGTCGACTGAGCACGATTGGCCACCATGTGGGCACTGCGTTTTTGCTAATTTTTCCACAGCAAATTAAATGGATAACAGTTAGTTAAATCCCTTACTATTGCTAGATTCATTGCTATGTAATGGTCGCATTAAATGCCTTGATTTTTTCCAGCAAATAAAATGGATAATAGTGAGTTAAATGCCTTGTTATTTCTAGATTCATTATTATGTAATGATCATATTAATTGCCAGAACAATTGCTACAACAATGCAAATGGACAGATTCATTCTTTGGATTAAATTACACAACGAGTTAAATGTTAACTAACACCTTAAATACCTTGCTATTGTGGTATTACTAGTTATGACAACAGTCATGTAAACTACCTTGTTAATGCGCTTTTAATTGTCATGTTAATGGTCAGGTAATTGCCTTGTTATTTCCATATTAATTGTTAAGTAACCGCTATGTTAATTTCCTCGATAAATTTCTCCAGCCCTGCTAATAGTTAGTAGTTTCCTTCTAATATTATTAGACAGATAGTATTGTTAGTTCGGTCAATATAACTAGACTACATGTTGATATTTGATTGTTCATAAGTGTTATAATGATAGAATTCTAATGTAAGATTGTAAATGTTGTTATTTAAGTTAATGTCTAGTTTGGTGGAGAATTTGGATTAACATAGACTTGACCGATTAGGTTGTGTTAAAGATTAAAATTTGATTGGTAAGTAAGGAATGGATTGCAAATTTTAGACTCACTGGATTGAATTTTAATTAAGGATGGAGGGCATTTATATTATGGTTTTAGTATTAACCACTTAGATTTGCAAAATTAATTGTATTAACATTTATTTAGCTGACACATTATTGTCTAATTGTAACTTGATGTGCCCTGTTAGAATGGAACCCTTATTAAAATAGAATGTAATCATAGACCAGTTAGACTGGGTGATTGGTGGGGGCAAGGACGATGTCATGTGGGATGGAATCACCCCTTGTCTTCGTCCACTTGTGTCTTATCAACCTTTGTGTGGGTTATGGGTGTGGTTTTTCTTATCGGTATTCGGTTCCTAGTGCATCCATTTGTCTAGAGTCCTCGGTCTAGATAGCTTATGTTGTGCCAAGGTTATTGACGCGTCTATCACCTTGGAACGACATGATTCCTGATGACAGGATCATGGTGCACCCTATGGGATAGCGGCAAGCGAGAACTTGGTCAGAGTTGGTGCGTTCTTTGTGAGTGTTTTCAAGAATTTCCATTTGCTTTATGGAACATGGGTTGAATGCCTTCAGGCATTGGGTTTGTGCACCTAGAGGTTCTAGTGCTTGTTGTTTGGATGTTGCGTCGGGATGGGGATGTTGTCCCTTATCTTGTAGGCGTGGTCGTTTTGTGTCGGGTGGGTAGTCGTTCCTTCTTATTGTTTTATGCTTGACTAACCCAGTTTCCCTTGTGTTAGTGAGTGGTCATAGTTGCCCATTTTCCTAGAATGTGTGCTTGTGTTCATCATCAGTAATGCAGTTAACTATCGTTGTCGTCGCCTTTATTCCAAAACACGCACACAACAAATTGCACTATTGTTTGCTTGTAGTCGTAACAAAGAGGGGTCATTAAATATGGTATCAAAGCGGGTTCAACCCTGTGACTGTGGATCTCTAGGATTTCCACTGCAGTAAACCCATGAGTATTAACCCTTTCATTAAGTAAAAAACCTTAATGTGTCCTCGTGGAGATCACTTTTAGAGGGCTCCCCTGAGGGTCGAAAAAATGCAATAGCTAGTACCATTAGCATCCTCCAAGATCTCGAGAGAGATGAGTTCGAGAGTCCACGAGTGTCACGAATGGTGGTGTCGTCGAATCATAGTTGTAGAGCAAGGTGTGTTCTTCACACTTCACGTTTATGACCTCTAGCATGAAGGTCCACATGGTGTTCTTTCGACTAAAGGGGAGCACTCTTTTATGGAGGAAGACGCTCCTACCCCTTTTGAACATGGTTGTCGATGACGTGTCATGGGAACTGTTTAATGGATGGTTCCAGGAGAGGTATGTTTCTAAGGAATTCATTGAGCATCATCTCAACGACTCCGATGCCTTGCGACAAGGTAGTCGCACGGTGCCCGAGTACAAGGCCCATTTTGGAGCTTCTTCGATATGCTCTGCACCAAGTTACCTAAAAAATTAAGGTCAAGAAGTTCGAGTTTGGCCTTATTGTTAGAATTCATATTCTACTTCGAGTACCAGGAATACTGGACCGAAGAAGGGGTGTTGGACGTGTGGGGAGACACACTACCAGTGCGACTGCCCAGTGGAGAGGACTAGAGCATCTGAATCAGTTGGACCCACTACCATGGGAGATATGGGAAAGGCCCATTGGATTTATGCAGTGGTGAATAAACGCCAGACAAAGCACCAGTCGAATGTGCTCGAGATGACAGGTACTGTCGCTGACTAGACCCTTAGTATTTTGATAGATCCCAGTGCTACCAAGAGTTTCATTTCTGGTGCAACGCTAAAAAGGATTAAGGTAAAGGCAGTCGAACAGGATGAGTTTATCTTTGTAGAGATGGCCTTGGGAGCCAAACAAAAGGTTGGAGGAAAGGTTATGGGTTGTATCCTTAAACTGGGAGAGTTTTTCACCAGGGCCAACCTGTACATCACGATCTTAGGATCTTATGACATCATGATCGATATGGCCTGGTTGGAATCGCATGAGGTGATACTCAACTGCAAGACAAAATTGTTGAGATTGGTCGATGATGAGGGACAGAGTCGTGTGATTGTAGGCTGAAACCAGGGAGTTTCCCTGAGGTCCATCTCTTCCTTGCAGCTTCGGAAGAGCATGTGCAAGGGGTGCAAGCTTTATGTGATCCTTGCATTAAACAAGAAGGGAGTAGCGAAAGGTCTAGAACACCTTCATGTGGTGAGAGAGTTTGCAGACGTATTTCCATAGGAGTTACCTAGGATGTCGTCAAAGAGGGAATTGGATTTTACCATAGACCTAAAACTTGGGACAGAACCGATAGTGAGAATGCCTTATCATATGTTGACCCCATATTTACAGGAGTTGAGAATGAAACTAAAGGAATTGTGACGCAAGTGGATACTCGCGAGCCACCTCCTTGCGCTCTCCTACTCACAGGACCGATTCTAATCCCCTCTTCGACCTGAAGAACCCCAAAGTTCTTCTATTTCCCTATCGGGAAATCTGCACCAAGAGTTCTCTTCTCTCACGTGATCCCCCTTCTTAACTTATCGTAGAATTGGAACTTGTGACTTTGCGAGTCCAACAGTCGAGCACTACACCCTCGGATCCCCGAGACCCGATGGTCAGTCAAATCGCTGACTTTTCCCCTTGTCGGGACTTTTTCTCTATCACGACTTCGCTCTATCGCGACCTCGCTCTATCGCGACCTCGCTACTCGCGATATCAAGCCCTTGATTTTCCAACTCTTGATACCCGATGCACTGAAATACCGATGCACATGAGAGTTTAATTTTCAACGGTCCCCTGTCTCGCCGAGACTTCGCACCTCGCAGGATCACGAATACTGATACCAATACTTCGGGAATTCTCGCGGCGAGATCCCGATGACTTTGTGCCATCTGTACTCCACTCACCAACTCTACTATGGCCCACACTGCCTCCAGCTTTTGAGATATCGCTTCTCGCAATATCGCGATCCTCGCGCCCAAATTCTCGGACCTTTTCTTGTGGGGCCCCGATACACGATCCCACATGCAGATCCAACGGTCCTTTTACGGTCCGGATCCAACGGCTATCCTCCTTCTCACGCCTCGCGTCCTCGTGACTTGGGGTACCCAATGCTTGGGCCCTTACCCTGCGAACTCCCGAGTTCGCGAGATCTCTCGATCTCTACCACGCATCCTCTTAAATGGACGATCCAGATCTCCTCGGTATGTCGCCACTTTGCGTCCTCGCGCCTCACGACTTTGAGTGCCAAATACTTGGGCGTTCACCCTGCGAACTCCCGAGTCTGCGAGATTGTCTAGATCTCTACCACTTTTCCTCCTCAGATGGACGGCTCCTGTCTTCTCTCTACTTCGCCACTTCACGTCCTCGTAACATGGGATGCCCAACACTTGAGCCTTGACCCTGCGAACTCCCAAGTTCGCGAGATCTCTCGATATTTGCCACCTATCCTCCTCATATGGACGGCTCCTGTCCTCTCGCCACTTCGCTGCTCGTGACTTGGAGTACCCAATACTTGGGTTCTCAACCTGCGAACTCCCGAGTTCACGAGATCATCGATCTCTTCCACCTGTCCTCCTCAGATGGACAACTCCTTTCCTCTCGCTACTTCACTGCTCGTGAAGTCGAATGACTTCCTCCTCCAACCTCCGATGCCCGAACCCCCGATGTGGGTAATCTCGTGACACGTGTCCACTCCCAAACGAATGGTCCAGATCAAGCCTCGTTATTTCGCAATTGTTGTTGTCCAAATTCTCACGACCTTGAGAACTCTGAATCCCCGATGGCCGATATCCCGATGCTTGTCGGGACTTCTCCCCTGCTATTCACAAAGGCTTAACCTCCGTGCAACTTCCTGCAGATCCGATGGCTATCGGGTATCTGCCCCAGATCTAACAACCCATATCTGTTCTCCTTTGCGCTCTCCTCCAGCTTCTCCCCGGATGTGAAAACCAATGGTCCATATTTTATCGGCTGATCCAAGGGTCGATGTTGCTCCTCTCGAGCTTTGGCGGTCTTTCCTCCTGCACTTGGAAGAATTTCAAATTTTCAAAGGCCTCGAACTTTGCTTCTTTTCTCTTCTGCAAGCTCCTTGACTTTGAGCCTCGCCGCGCCTACACAACGCTAATCCTCCTGAGCTTACACAACCGCTCAGACCCCTTGGGATTTAATCCGTCTTCTCTCTCAGATGGATAATGAAATGGATGCCCTCCTGGCTATCCTTCTGCTCAAGCAACCCTCTCACTGAGTCTGTATGGGTGTTCAACAACCCAGTGAATATTCCTTAGTGGAATCTTCCTTCAGCTACATAACTCAAAGAGTTCTCTTCACTTATGTGGCCTTCTTCACACCTCCTCGATGCCCTCCTGGCAGAGTTTCTCTTCTCCACAGAATGTTCAATAGTTTTGTCTTCCTGTGCACCCTTTGCACCTGCTCAATGCCCTCCTGGTAGAGCTCTCAGAATCCTCAGTGATTCTGTTTCCTTTGACTAAGTCTAAGCAGAGTTCTTCTCCAACGCAACCCATGCGTATGCTCAATGCCCGCTTGGCAGAGCTCTACAGAACTCCTCATAGATTTTGTCTTCTGAACTTACAACAGAGTTCTTCCTCTGTGCACTCCTGTACACACGCTCAATGCCCACTTGGCAGAGCTTTACAGGATCCTCCACAATTCTGTCTGCAACTGTGTCTCTTCTCACATAGCCTTACCTCCAAGGTATTCAACAACCTTAAGGTATTCTTCCTCTGAGTTGTTGAGTTCATCTTCTGTGCCTCAGCATGTCTTTGTCTGAACCCGCAGCGTTCAGAAATGCATCCTCAGTGCACCGGTATTCAGAGACCGCAGTCCTCTGTCACACCCTCCTGGCATGAAACCTCAAAGACCTCTCAAGCCTAAAATCACACAAACTCCCTGCAGATGCTTAGCAAACATACATTCACAGCATACACATGGAACACCTACAGACATCCATTCAACACACAGAAAATATAGGAAAAACTGCTCTGTTATATTAACAATGGAAAATGCCTGAATTTACAATGGTGTTCCTGAGCTCTCTCTGGCTCTTCAACTCTCTAACATTCTACTCCAACTCATCTAACTCAAAATGAGATATCAAATCTCTTTTACCTGAGGGGCTCATCGAGCGCTTCCCTCCAGGATTTACCTACTCTAATAAATTACATTCAATGGTTGTCTAGTCCAGCGCCTGGATCTAGATCTCAGTCGATCTAGCATTAAATCCGATCCTATCTAACGCCTGCACAAAGGCACGGCTTCCATGGCTCACCATCCTAAGACATTTAATTACGTTCATTTCAATTTTTAAATGAGGAATGCGCCTCCCTTAAATGTGCGATTTGAATTTCGTTGGCGTGGCTGGCTGGTTGGCTAACTACCTGGAGAGATGCTTCTGCATCATACTCCTCGATTGCAAAATCATGAGCTCCTACTCATGCGCTTCCTTTTTGAGCTGTTGTAAATCCTCCTGGATCCCAAATAAGTCTTTGGAGCTTTTCATCCGCTCCATTGTGTTGTTGCTGCTGCGTTGCTGCTGCTGTTGCTTCTCTTCTGCTCAGCCTCTCCCCACTGGTAGTTCTTGTTGACTCCAACATCAGCTTCCTGATTTCCTCGATCACCTCATCCAGCTACTCCAGTGGCTGGTTCTGTTCTTGCAGTCTCCTCAGCTACAAAAATTTTTGGCCATTTGGCAGATCATCATGATCTCCCATGCCTTCCTCCTCATCATTTGTGGCCTCAAGCTGCCACTCTGCTACAGACTTCATCTCTGCAATGTCTTCTTGATTGACCTGCTACTCAGTCATCCTCTTCTCTGGCAGCTTAAATTCTGTCAGTTCTCTTGTTGGCTCTGGATTGTTCAACCAATCCTCCAACATCTTTAGCTCCATCTCCCATGGAGTGATAATTCTATCTGCTCGCTCCTCGGCTTCTTTTGCTGCTAGCTTCAGTGCTACAACTTCTTTCTTTTCAGCTCCCTGGCTGAATATGCTGAGACACTCCTCAGAATGCTCACTTTCTCCTTCTGCTGTCAACTCCCATGCTACAACGCTCTCAGCTTCCTGGTTGAATGTGTTGATACATTCCATCGAATGATCATTCTCTTCTTTCATTTCTTCTTGGGAAGATTTCAAAGTCTGCTCCAATTTCCTTTTGACAGTCATCATCAGTTGTGACTGTTCCCTTGTTGTTGTTGTATCATCTACAACACATTTTTCTTCCTCCTCTTGGGCACATGGTAGGAATATCCCAATTCCCCCAATCATCAGAAGATCATCCTGACCTTCCTCCTCTTTTGTCAGCTGCACCTGCTGATCCTTTGAGCTCACCTTCTCTGTCAACTCTCCTGGCTGATTCCAACTCACTTCTGAGTTTATGATACCTTCAGACAGTCTCATCTGCTCATCCCTGCCCACCTAGAAATATGGGATGCTTCCGCTACCCTCCTGGAAGACTATGAGATCAACCGATCCCATATTCATCAGTAATCCTTGCTAAATTGAACTCTCCTCTGAGTCCATGAGACTTTTATCTAGTCCCAAATTCTCATCTTTGCCCACCTTGCAGTCTTCGAGATCTCGCAGTGATCTCCTTTCACTGCCCAGCTGGCAATGTGAAATTCCCTGGCTGTCCTCCTGATAGTTCGTGAGATCCTCAACTGATCTCAACTTGTTGCCCTCATGGAAAACTGGAATTTCCTCTTCTCTGTCCTCCTGGCAGTGCTTGAGATCCTCAGTCGATCCCAATTCATCTTCCTCATCATCCCAATCATCGAGACCTTTTCCAGTCTCTGGCCAACAGTAACAAATCATCTTCTCCTCTGTGTCCTTGAGGTTTTCAGCATACCTCAACCATCTCTTCAACAACCTGCATTGTCTCCTGACCATCATGCTGCTGCCATCTTCATGGGAAAATTTCGCATTTGTCTCATCCTCCTATCATGCCGCATCCGCAGTTCAAACTCCTTTATGTCTGCCTTTAATTCATAGAGGTCTTTATCCAGTTCTGCTTCCTCTGCAAGCTTTTCTGCCTTGCTTTACTTCCTACGGCCTTCAGTAGCCATCTTTCTGTGTTTGTCTGCCTCCCTGATAGATCTGCTACTGTCACTCCTGCAATTTTGAGTGCTCAGCTTCATCATACAGTCCCAATGATTGCATTCTTGATTGTCGCCTACCTGTAACCAATCGTCACAGAGTTCCTCAACAACTCTGTCTTCCTTCTGCTTTCTTCTGTCTGCAATATACAAACAGATTCCAGCTCTGATACCACTTGACGCAGGCGGATACTCGCGAGCCACCTCCTCACGCTCTCCTGCTCACAGAACCAATTCTAATCCCCTCTTCGGCCCGAAGAACCCCAAAGTTCTTCTATTTCCCTATCGGGAAATCTGCACCCACAGTTCTCTTCTCTTGCGCGATCCCCCTTCTTAACTTATCGAAGAATCGAAACTCGTGAATTCACGAGTCCAACAGTCGAGCACTACACCCTCAGATCTCTGAGACCCGATGGTCAGTCAACTCGCTGACTTTTCCCCTTGTCGGGACTTTTTCTCTATCGCGACTTTGATCTATCACGACCTTGCTCGATCGCGACCTCGCTCTATCGCGACCTCGCTACTCGCAATATCAAGCCCTTTATTGTCCAACTCTCGATACCCGATGCACCAAAATACTGATGCGCACGAGATTTGACTTTTCAACGGTCCCCTGTCTCGCCGAGACTTCGCACCTCACAGGATCGCGAATCCTGATACCAATACTTCGGGACTTCTCATGGAGAGATCCCTGCCACCTGTCCTCCTCAGATGGATGGCTCCTGTCCTCTCGCCACTTCATCACTCATGACTTGGAGTACCCAACACTTGGGTTTTCAACCTGTGAACTCCCGAGTTCGCGAGATCATCGATCTCTGCCACCTGTCCTCCTCAGATGGACGACTCTTGTCCTCTCGCTACTTCGCCGCTCATGAAGTCGAATGACTTCCTCCTCCAACCTCCAATGCTCGAGCCCCCGATGTGGGTAATCTCGTGACACGCATCCACTCCCAAACAAACAATCCAGATCAAGCCTCGCTATTTCAAAACTGTTTTTGTCCAAATTCTCACGACCTTGAGAACTCTGATTCCCCGATGGTCGATATCCCGATGTATGTCGGGACTTCTCCCCTGTTATTCACGAAGGCTTAACCTCCTTTCAACTTTCTGCAAATCCGACGGCTATTGGGTATCTGCCCCAGATCTGACGACCCAGATCTGTTCTCCTTGGCGCTCTCCTCTGGCTGCTCCCCAGATGAGAAAACCAATGGTCCAGATTTTATCGGCTGATCCAAGGGCCGATGTTGCTCCTCCCGAGCTTTAGCGCTCTTTCCTCCTGCACTTGGAAGAATTTTGGATTTTCAAAGGCCTCGACCTTTGCTTCTTTTCTCTTCTGCGAGCTCCTTGACTTTGAGCCTCTCTGTGCCTACACAATGTTGATCCTCCTGAGCTTACGCAACCGCTCAGACCCCTTGGGATTTTAGCCGTCTTCTCCCTCAGATGGATAATGAAATGGATGCCCTCCTGGCTATCCTTCTGCTTAAGTGACCCTCTCGCTGAGTCTGTATGGGCGTTCAGCAACCCAGTAAATATTCCTTAGTGGACTCTTCCTTCAGCTCCAGAACTCAAAGAGTTATCTTCACTTCTGTGGCCTTTTGCACACCTTCTTGATGCCCTGCTGGCGGAGTTTCTCTTCTCCACAGAACGTTCAGTAGTTTTGTCTTCCTGTGCACCCTTTTCACCTGCTCAATGCCCTCCTGGCAGAGCTCTCAGAATCCTCAGTGATTCTGTTTCCTTTGACTAACTCTTAGCAAAGTTCTTCTCCAATGAAACCTGTGCGTATGCTTAATTCCTTCTTAGCAGATATCTATAGAACTCCTCAGAGATTCTGTCTTCTGAACTCACAGCAGAGTTCTTCCTCTGTGCACTCCTATACACACGCTCAATGCCCACTTGGCAGAGCTCTACAGAATCCTCCACAATTTTGTATGCAATTGTGTCTCTTCTCACACAACCTTACCTCCAAGGTATTCAACAACCTTGAGGTCTTCTTCCTCTGAGTTGTTGACTTCAGCTTCTATGCCTCAGCACGTCTTTGTCTGAACCCGCAGCGTTCATAAATGCATCCTCAGTGCACCGGTATTCAGAGACCGCAGTCCTCTGTCACACCCTCCTGGCATGAAACCTCAAAGACCTCTCAAGCCTGAAATCACACAAAATCCCTGCAAATTCTTAACAAACATACATTCACATCATATACATGGAACACCTATAGACATCCATTCAACACACAGAAAATGCAAGAAAAACTGCTATGTTATATTAACAATGGAAAATGCCTAAATTTACAATGGTGTTCCTGAGTTCTCTCTGGCTCTTCAACTCTCTACCATTCTACTCCAACTCATCTAACTCAAAATGAGATATCAAATATCTTTTACCTGAGGGGCTCATCGAGCGCTTCCCTGCAGGATTTACCTACTCTAATAAATTACATTTAATGGTTGTCTTGTTCAGCGCCTGGATCTAGATCTCAGTCGATCTAGCATTAAAGTTGATCCTATATAACACCTTCACAAAGGCATGGCTTCCATGGATCACCAGCCTAAGACATTTAATTACGTTCATTTCTAATTTTAAATGAGGACTGCGCCTCTCTTAAATGCGTGATTTGAATTTCGCTGGCGTGGCTGGCTGGCTGACTGACTACGTAGAGAGATGCTCCTGCATCAAATTTCTATACCTGGGACTGATATGTCCAACTGTGTCACTGTGGGGTGCACCTATTATTTTCATACTAAAGAAGGATGAGTTGTGGAGGCTCTGCATTGACTACCATCAATTGAGCAAGGCCATGATCAAGAATCAATATTTGTTTTTGAGGATTGATGATCTGTTCGATCAGATGAAGGGTGTGACGGTGTTCTAAAAGATCGATTTGTGATCAGGGTACCACCAAATACAGATTAAGGAATATGAAATCCCTAAGACTACCTTTGAGATGAGGTTTGGACATTAAGAGTTTATTGTTTTACCATTTGGACTGACAAAATCCCCAGGGGAATTTATGAGTTTGATGAATAAGGTGTTCTACAAGTACTTGGACAAGTTCATCCAAGTATTCATTGATGATATTTTGATTTACTCTCGGATGACAGAGGAGCATGATGATCACTTGCACTTGGTACTACAGTGTCTGTGAGAGCACAAATTGTATGGGAAGTTGTCCAAATTCTCATTTTATCAATCGAACATTCACTACTTAGGGCATGTCATCTCCAGCAAAGGCATCACTGTAGATCCAACAAAGGTTGAGGCTATTATGGAATGGCTTGTGCTGATGAATGTCCTTGAAGTTTGTAGCTTCATGGGTTTATCAGGATACTATCAATGGTTCATCGAGGGATTTTTGAAGATAGAAAATCCAATCACGGAATTGCAGAAGAAAAACAAGAAATTTTTTTGGACCGAGAAATGTGCAAAAGCATTTCGGAGGCCCAAGGAGTTGTTGACATCAACACCGATTCTAAAGGTCCCTGACATGGATGCATACTTCTTGGTATGCACTGATGCATCTAAGGAAGGCTTAGGTGGATTCTTGATGCAAGATGGATGAGTGATCGCTTACATATTGATGAAACTAAGAAGGCATGAGGAGAACTATGCAACGCACGATTTGGAGTTGTTAGCCATCATATATGCCTTGAAGGTTTGGAGACACTACCTTTTTGGACGAAAATTCGAACTAAAGACTAACCACTATGGACTACAACACATATTTACGCAAAGTGACCTAAACGCATGACAATGGCATTGGTCGGAATTCCTTAGCGAGTATGACTTCTAGATTACATACATAAAAGGAACAGTGAATCGAGTGGCAGATGCATTGAGTCGGGGACCATGCATCTTTTCAGTGCTACCTCTTCAGATGAATCTACGTTGAAAGATTCTAAATTTACAGCGTGACGATGACTGGTACAAAGAGGTTTAGGGTTTTATCGGACAAAACACAATGATGGTACCTAGATTTGAAGGATTTTCGTTGATAGCGATGGTTTATTGAGGTTTAAAAATCAGATTTACATACCGCCGAACGACGAGTTGAGGATGATGATCTTAAGAGAGGCTCATAGAGTTGTCTACATGGCTCACCCGGGAGTCACGAAGATGAGGGTGGACCTTAAACCCTTATTCTTCTAGAATGGATTGAAGGAATACATAGTCAACTATGTGGCCAGATGTCTAGAATGTCAGCAGGTAAAGGTTGAACATAGACACCCAGAAGGATTACTACAGCCACACGCTATTCCAAAATTGAAATGGGAGGTTATTTCGATGGATTTTATTGTTGGATTTCCACTGACGACAAGGAGACATGACTCGATTTTCATATTAGTAGACACTCTGAATAAGAGTGCTCAGTTTATTCCTATGCATACGATGTATCGGGCACCTGACATAGCTAGAGTTATCATTAGTGAGATTGTGAGGCTACATGGTGTGCCTAAGAGGATTATATCCGATCGAAGATTGATGTTTACTGGACGATTTTGGTCGAGTTTCCAAGAGGCCTTGGGAACCCAACTTAAATTTAGTATTGCATATCACCCGGAGACTGAAGGACAGACCGAATGAACGAACCAGACCTTGGAGGACATGTTGCGCATGTATGTGATGGACCAGCAAAAGCATTGGGAAGAATACTTGTCATTGGTGGAATTCACTTATAACAACAGTTACCAAAGCACCATTAAGATGGAGCCCTTCGAGTTTCTTTATGGGCGACTGGGTCAGATGCCTTTGAGATGGGATCGACTTGAGGATAGGTTCCTAGTGGGACTAGAAGTGATCTAAGAACTGGAGGAGAAAATGTAAACGATAAGACAAAGGATTAAAGAAGCACAGGATCGACAGAAGAGTTATGTCGATGCGCAGCATGTCGACCGTAGTTACGATGTTGGCGATTGAGTCTTCCTATGGGTTAAACCGCATAAGAGTTCGATCAAGTTTGGAAAGGGAGCTAAACTCTCTCCTCGGTTCATGGGACCTTTTGAGATTATGGAGAGAAAGGGGCCCATGGCCTATTGACTAGCCTTGCCTGATTCCCTGAGGCGTATGCATGATGTATTTCATGTCTCTATTTGAGAAATTTTTTTTAGTGATCCTACACATGTTTTGACTTGAGCACCTGCCGGGTGTCAGATGAGGGGGCGCTCACGGCTGAGTCGATATGCATATTGGATCACTGCATTCGACAGCTATGGAATCAAACGATAGAGTAGGTCAAGGTCCAGTGGGGAAGCTATAGTCCACACTCGACGACCTGCGAGGACGCATATGATATGCACCAGCAGTTTCCATTTTTTTTTGATAGGTAGGCTTATGATACTGTGATACACTTTATTTCGACATTTATACTGTGAAAATTCGGAACAAAGTTTAGACCAAGAGGGAGGTGTATGTAAGTTTATACTGTGTGCAGGATTTTGGACCTTAAAGATTCAGAGGCATCGATGGAACTCCTTGGACTCCGAATCGAGTTGGGGAGTGTACCATTAGGGTTTGATTGTTTTATTGTGATATTAGTGCATCTGATTAGATGATATGATTATGGATATATTTCTGACATGATTCATTGATGATGCACGCTGATGATAGCTTGTCAACCAGACTCACATGTGGAGTAGAGGGGTCATGCACGACTACCAGAGATGTTGAGGGACAGGTGTGGACATCAGCCCTGCCACATCCTACTAGCACTCGCACCATGGCTCAAACTGTAGGTTAATGTTTACCTAGTTCAAGAGGACCCACGATGTCATGAGGGCAGACTATGATAGTCATTCACGATGATTCTAAGGGGCGCCCAATAAGGTGGGGGCCTTATTCCTTAGAGGCCCTTAGACTCCCACAAGTTCACCTAGTGGAGTATTGACTCTAGGTGTTTTTGATGTCTACCAAGTTAGTCAAGAGGCAAGTGGCACCCTTGGAGCATGTGGTGCGTCTTAAAGAGCACGTCGTGCAAGAAAAATGGGAAGAGGTGAGTGGCACCCTTGGAGCATGTAGTGCGTCCTGAAGAACACGTCGTACAAGGGAAACAAATTAAGGCGAGTGGCACCCTTGGAGCACCTAGTGCGTCCTGAAGGGCACGTCGTGTTGTTGATGATAAATGAATGAACCTAGATGGCCTTAGGATGAATAACATGTTAAGAATTTAAAAAAAAAAAAATTCCCTAATAAAATGTCGCCTAGTATGAAAATTTAAGGTCTAAGTCTAAATTATGCTAGTGGTAAAATTTTATCTATCTATTTTATAAAAAAAAACCAACAACATAAATAAGAATTATACTCTTCGTTAAATCTTGTAATAATAAGGGGGTAAGCAATTTAAATGATTCATAAAAATCTGTTAGGGTAAAATTTTAAAAAAAGGAAAATAATTGTTTTATTATTTATGATAATTTAAAATTATTAACTAAAAAGGGAAAAAGGAAAAAGGGGGTTAATTTTTACACCTGCCAATTTGAGTCCTAAATGAAAAGGGGAAAGAGGGAAATATAAAATATTTAGGAAACTAGGAAAAGACGGAAACATAAGAAGAAAATGGAAACCCAAGGGAAAAAGCAGAAAGTCAAACTTAGTAAGGTATCTACCATTAAGAACTTTCTAATTTAAAACTAAACTAGCAAATTGATAATGGGGAAAGTCATTAAAACCTGTAAGAGAATTTGGGGACACCTAGGAGAGATTCTAGGAGTGACTCTAGGTGGGTGAGGGAAATAAGGGAAATTAATTTTTGGAGGAATGAAGAGGATGGGTGACACTTGTACAGGGAGGAATTTTTAGGATTTAATTTTTAAAATCTTAATTAAATGAGATTTTAGAAAAGTAAGGGACTTTGAAACTCTATATAATGAAGGGAGGAGAAGGATGAAGGATCTCTTATGTTTGTGTAACGTTACGCTGCAGAAATATCTACTTGACTTACTTAGCTTGTGGGAGTTGGGATACCCAGCTCGGTGAGGAGTGGTAACTCATCCTTGCGAGGCAAGATGGGAGCTAGCTAAATCTATGGATAGTGTGTGTGGCCCCTTTGTGGCTCAGGGGGCTAAGGGGGAAGAAGAGTACCCCTAGAATTAGCTAGGAGGTATCGGTGAAGTCTCACCGGTCAGAAAGAAGAAGTTCCATAGATTGCATGGTACATCACTCAGAGCGGGCGATCAGGAAATGGTACGCTCTCTGCATTTTTGTATGGTAGATTGTTGTAGGATTTATGCTTGGATCTGCATGTTTAATGGAGTAAGTAAACTGATTGTCTAGATTGATGACTAAATTTCTTTCATATCCTAGCTTGATGATTTATTGAATCCCATGGCCTTCATTTCCCCACATGTCTTGACCTCCTTGTGATGTTTGATTGTGACCATTTTGGTGGTTTTGCCTATCATCCCTAGCTCATCAGTCCTTGCCTGGGCAATCAGCTGGGAGCCTGATCTACAGTCGTCGCTTTGGCATTAAGAGACCTATGGATCTCAATGCCCTGCCTTTCTGTGAAAGGATGATGAGAAAAGGATGAACCTATCAGTCGTCTACCTCCGTTGTTGTCCTTGGATGATTGGATCCTTTCGGTTCTCTTATTGTTGTTTGCAATTTGTATTGGTATTCTGGCAATGGAAAAACGAATTGATTCATGTCTACATTTTGTATTGGTATTTTAGCAATGGAAAAACGAATTGATTCATGTCTACATTTTGTATTTGTATTCTGGAAATGGAAAAAGGAATTGATTCATGTCTGCATTTTGTATTGGTATTCTAGAAATGGAAAACTGAATTGATTCATGTATGCATTTTGTATTTGTATTCTGGCAATGAAAAAACGAATTGATTCATGTCTGCATTTTGTATTTGTATTCTGGTAATGGAAAAACAAATTGATTCATGTCTGCATTTTGTATTAGTATTCGGGCAATGGATAAACAAATTGATTCATGTTTTCATTTGGTATTTGTATCCTGGAAATGGAAAAGCATTTTTTCTTTAAATGTTGCCAGAGATTGCCATTTTAAATGCCCACGTTTTCTTTCAAATGAGACAGAGATTGTTGTTTAAAATTGCCCATGTTTTTTCTTTCAAATGAGACTGAGTTTGTTGTTTTAAATGCCCAGGTTTTGCCTTCAAATGAGACCGAGATTGTTGTTTTAATTGCCCATGTTTTTTCCTTCAGATGAGACTGAGTTTATTATTTTAAATGCCCACATTTTTTCTTTCAAACGAAACAAAGTTTGTTGTTCTAAATGCCCACGTTTTTTCTTTCAAATGAGACTGTGTTTATTGTTTTAAATGCCCACGTTTTTCTTTCAAATGAGACTAAGATTGCCATTTTAAATGCCCATGTTTTTTCTTACCAAAAGTAAACTGAGTTGCTGTAGGAATCACCCACAAATTTAGCCTTTTAAATCTTAAATTCACTTGCTGGAATGACCACAGCTTTGGTAAATAAAAATTGACTGTGTGCATGTTGAATTCGCCCACCTTTTTTTTTCTATTCAATTCATAACTGACTTGTAGTAATGACCATGATTTCGCCTTCAAACTGTGATTGTGTTTGCCCTTGAGTGATGGATTGCATTGATGGTGATTGGATATGTTTTCCTTTAATTGTTGAGTTGTTGTCGACTGGGCACGATTGGGCACCATGTGGGCACTGCGTTTTTACTAATTTTGCCACAGTGAATTAAATGGATAACAGTTAGTTAAATGCCTTACTATTGATAGATTCATTGCTATGTAATGTTTGCATTAAATGCCTTGATTTTTTCCAGCAAATAAAATGGATAATAGTGAGTTAAATGCCTTGTTATTGCTAGATTCATTGTTATGTAATGGTCATATTAATTGCCAGAACAATTGCTACAACAATGTAAATGGCCAGCAGATTCATTCTTTGGATTAAATGACACAATGAGTTAAATGTTAACTAACACCTTAAATGCCTTTCTATTGTGGTATCACTATTTATGACAACAATCATGTAAACTACCTTGTCAGTGCACTTTTAATTGTTGTGTTAATGGTCATGTAATTGCCTTGTTATTTCTATATTAATTGTTAAGTAACCGCTATGTTAATTTCCTCGATAAATTGCTCCAGCCCTACAAATAGTTAGTAGTTTCCTTCTAATATTATTAGACAGATAGTATTGTTAGTTCGGTCAATATAACTAGACTACATGTTGAGATTTGATTTTTCATAAGTGTTATAATGATAGAATTCTAATTTAAGATTGTAAATGTTGTTATTTAAGTTAATGTCTAGTTTGGTGGAGAATTTGGATTAACATAGACTTGACTGATTAGGTTGTGTTAAAGATTAAAATTTGATTGGTAAGTAAGGAATGGATTGCAAATTTTAGACTCCCTGGATTGAATTTTAATTAAGGATAGAGGGCATTTATATTATGGTTTTAGTATTGACCACTTAGATTTGCAAAATTAATTGTATTCATGTTTATTTAGCAGACAAATTATTGTCTAATTGTAACTTGATGTGCCCCGTTAGAATGGAACCCTTGTTAAAATAGAATGTAATCATAGACCGGTTAGACTGGGTGATTGGTGGGGGCGAGGACGATGTCGTGTGGGTTGGCTTTACCCCTTGTCTTCTTCCTCTTGTGTCTCGTCAACCTTTGTGTGGGGTATGGGTGTGGTTTTTCTTATCAGTATTCAGTTCCTAGCACATCCGTTTGTCTAGAGTCCTCAGTCCGGATAGCTTATGTTGTTCCAAGGTTATTGGCGCATCTATCACCTGGGAACGACATGATTCCTGATGACAGGATCATGGTGCGCCCTATGGGATAGCAGCAAGTGAGAACTTGGTCGGAGTCGGTGCATTCTGTGTGAGTGTTGTCAAGCATTGCCAGGTGCATGGGTTGAATGCCTTCAGGCATTGGGTTCGTGCACCTATAGGTTCTAGTCCTTGTTGTTTGGTTGTTGCATCGGGATGGGGATGTTGTCCCTTAGATTGTAGGCATGGTCGTTTTGTGTCGAGCGGGTAGTCATTCCTCCTTGTTGTTCTACGCTTGATTCACCCAGTTGGCCTTGTGTTAGTGAGTGGAGTCATAGTTGCCCATTTGCCTGGAATGCGTGCTTGTGTTCGTTGTCAGTAGTGCGATTAACTGTCGTTTTCGTCGCCTTTCTTCCAAAAGACACACACAAAAAAAAATGCACTGTTGTTTGCTTGTAGTCGTAACAAAGAGGGGTCATTACAACATAAATGATAACAATTAACCATGTATTGATAAAATAGACTAAAGATAATTTAAATCAATGCATAATGAATTACTCACAGAATATGAGGATATTATAATGAAAACAAAACCATTTTACTCACAAAACAAAAGCCATTAAGCAATCTGGAATTCCATATTCTTCTTTGAAAATACTTGTCCATTCTCCCAAACATTCCAACCATCTGTTACTCTATTTTAAAAGAAAAAAGTTTACAAAATATATAATATACAAAAAAGAAAGGATAAAAATCTTCCTCTCAATTTCTTGGATCCCTTTGGCTCTGAACTTTCTCATATATTTATACAATGAATGAATAGTATGGAAGTCACTAATAATTTTTGCCACCTGAAATTTTCCTTGTAAAGAGACACAAATATCTCTCAAATCGTGAATTTGTTAGGTAAAATTCCCTTGTCTAAGCTAAATGAGTCCATTATACAAATGTGTTTTCAACAGTTTCTTCAGATTCCTTACAGTTTGGTTGAAACAAGTCCTGCAAAATCCTCTGTCTATTCTTGAACGGATTTCCAAATCTTATTTGTTGTTGCTCATAAATTATTTGCAGCAATCCAATATTATTTTTGAATCAATTATCTTGAACATATTTAGATAATAAAATCAAGCCATGATTAGATCCGTACAAAATAACTATTAATAAAAACCTGTGAAACAAAAAGAAACAAACTTAATTACCTAAAAATTGTGAATAAAACAAAATCTAAAATAGTAAAATTAAAATGAATTTAAACTAACTATAAGTTCTAAACAAACATTTTTTATATTTTCCTTTCAAATATGATCTTAAAATTATAGAATCTTCAAGTTGATGGAGAGGAGAAAAATATTAGTTTTGGGTTTTCACAAAATCAAACAAATGATAGATAATTCTTTTTTTATTTTTATTTTTATTTTGAAATGAGATGCAAACTGACAAAAGAATTTAATTAATTAAACCTACCAAATGATTTTGTGAAAATTATTGCTAATGAGTAAAAGACGACAACATAATCATAATTTAAACAAAAGTAAATAGTTGATAAAAAATAATGTTTTTGTTTAAATTAAGATGTTTATGTTCATCTCTCCCCATTCAAATTTGATCAAATGTGAACAAATGTCATAGAAAAGATGTGTCGCAATAAACATTCTTCCTATAAAATCATTGTTATTAATCCATGTCTTCAACCAAGCCATGCTCATAGAAGATAAATTCAATAAGGAAAACATAACAAACTCCAAAATTATGAAGCTCTTCCATCAACATCAAAACTTTGTAGAAAGAAAAACGAAATGGCATCTGAATTTCATGAAATTAAAACCAAACAAAAGAAAATAATATAAACTCAAACCAACCTCGAAACAAAGCAAACCAATACCAATCCAATCAAGTCAAAGGGAAAAAAAATGAAGAATCCAAGTAAAATTTCGAGGGACCCTAGATTTTGATTAAAAATAAAGAAGGCCATTTTTAGTTCAACTTACAATGCTATGCTATTATGAAAGTAAATACATGGTTATTATGGTCAAGTTTTTGGTAGTTCCGTTGTTACTAGTAGCAAATAAAGGGTAAAGTCATCATTATTTTAATTGCACTGATAATGTGATGTAGAAGGCGACGATATGGTTATGTTATGGTGATGTTGTGGTAATTTCATTACGATTCAGTAAACAGGGACTTGCAATTACTTAATGTACATTGTTTAAGACTGGGTTGGTAACTCATCGCTTAATGGAAAACAAATGGAGTAATTGGTCTATGATTAAAGTCTTGAGTCTCAATAGTGGTAGGTCGATGTTGGAGTCTTTCTGACTTGCGTCTCCCGTAGAGGTCATGGTTGTCCTTGATTTTGTAGTACTTTGTTTTCTTGCATTGCATGGTCTGCTTGTGTCGGGCGGGATGTAGACACCTCCATGTTCCTCAGAACAATCGCCAGCCCTGAGACCCTAAATGGTTAAAATCGATGGGAACCTGGGCTTGAGCGTTTCTTATGTGTCTTGGAGGTCCTAACCTTTGCAGGGTAGGATGGGC
Source organism: Picea glauca (assembly GCA_000966675.3). Classification (NCBI taxonomy): domain Eukaryota; kingdom Viridiplantae; phylum Streptophyta; class Pinopsida; order Pinales; family Pinaceae; genus Picea; species Picea glauca. The sequence goes on from JZKD02S1672659.1 coordinate 2,632,783, forward strand.
GGGTAGTCAGTCTGATTTATTTCCTGAGTGATCGTTGTTAATGCATGCAGCTGCCTGTTGTATGTCGTATGTCGCCTTGTTGTGTTTTCCTTGCTTGCGTCTTGTTCATCGTTGAGTTACTAGTTTCTTCCTAAGCAGTCGTACAGGAGCCTATCTGACCTTCTATCTCTCTGGAGCAGAGGACTAAGATTAAACGCCCTGCTTTCCTGTGTAGAAATAGTAAAATCTACTATTATGGATTCTTCCTTATGTTTATGGTCATTTAATGCTTGCAGTTACTTTTTGTGCACCTTATGTCTTCTTGTTGTGATCTCTGGGTTGTGTCTTGTTAGTCATCGGGTGGTGACATAGATTCAAGTGTGTTTGTTCCTTTTTCCACGCATGCACACACCTTAACCAAAAAAAAAAAAAAAATTGCACCTGTGAAAGAGGTGTTGTCATAACGAGGAGGTTGTTACATATGGTATCAGAGTGGGCTCGAATCGTGACTTGGGATTTGCTATGGCTTTCGTTGACATGATTAGATATGATTATACTATTTTTGATCGAGTTGATTGTGTGCGTGCAGGTAATCATGGTTAGAGGACGCCGTAGTGGCAGACGACGGTGTAACGAACCGCCTCGTTACGACATCCAATCTAGTATACAGGTGCAAAAATTTTTTTGTGTTTACGGTGTGTGCGCGCGTGTAGGAGTAAAAACATACTTGGCTCTATGTCGCCCCTTGACATCCAACAAGACGCGACCATGGTGTTCATTGCAAGAGGACAAAAGATTACGACGAGTATCTGCAAACAACTAAGACCATAGGCAAGGGTGCACAACGCCACATTTAACAACAAGGAAAAACTGACTGGTAAATACGACTAACTACCCGCCCGTCCTACCCTGCAAGGTTAGGACCTCCAAGACACATAAGCAATGCTCAAGCCCGGTTTCCCATCGTCTTTAACCATTTAAGGTCTCAGGGTTGGCGACTGTTCTGAGGAACATGGAGGTGTCTACATCCCGCCCGACACAAGTAGACTAAGAAACCAACTGAATAAAATTAAGTACGACATAAATGAGAAGTACAAATGCGCCCCATACGGAAGGCGTGCGTCAAGGACTCTGGCAACGAACACCCAAGTTCAACATTATCTAAAGGAACAACCACAAAATGAGAATGACCTTCCAAGATAAATCATTCAATTAACACGAGGAACTCGCAATGCGAGGTCAACAATGGTCATAAAGTTCAA
>JZKD02S1672659.1:2655730-2670495 GCA_000966675.3 Picea glauca
AATTTAGACCAATTTTATAACATTGACTCAAAATACAAAGATGTGATGGATCCTAACTAGGGATCAAATTTGTAGGGAAGGGTTATATTTCAAATTGAAGGGTTAACTTCATTGTAACCCTTTTAAGTTGACAATTTAAAATAGAATATTATTTTTATATGAAAAAGAAAAAAAAATGTGATTTTTTATGCATAAAATGATTATTTTTCAATCCATTCGTTGCAAAAGAATTAATTCTTAACTTATCATTCTCCAAATTTAACTTCTTGATCATCAAATTAAATTCAAATAATTTGGCACAGCTTTAATTTTTGTTAACTAAATACATATAATGATAATATGTTTACACATTGACATAAAATAGTCATGTTTAAATGCATTACTCAAAAGATTGGACATTACAAAATTGAATAAAGTATCATGACATATTAACTTCCTTCACTTAGTGAAAGAGGTTATCATGTCATTATTGTCCAAGTTTAAGTTTCATAAACGGTGTCCCAATCTACCTTGTGTAATTCTCGAGGAGTTGATAAAGATAAAAGCCTCAAAGTGTCTAATGTTTCTAAACCAAGTCTAAATCTATTGTCATTTTTTATACCATTCAACTTAAAGAGAATCCTCTTTCACAACTAGTAGTGCTAAAATTAAGAGAAAAGAACATTTGTTTTCCACAATTTAATTAAATTTGGGTAAGACTCACACCTATCAGGTTCTCCTCCCCATTGTTCATGTTAGTCCCTAAAGTTGCTCTTGACTACTAAATGGAAAGCCAGGGCACCTCAGTTATTGCAATGGTTTATTATTGTAGGCATGTTTTGTATTTTGAAAAAGGTTTGAGTTTTGAGCAGTGGATGAAGAAGGAAAAAATCAATCTCTAATCGCAAATTAAGTTTCAATCACACTTACTTAATCAATGGTGGTTAACCTAATGAGGCAGATAAAATCATTAAAGGAAAGAAATATGCAAGTTCTCAATCTGTTCACTCACATAAGAAGATTCTTGATCCTAAATATCATTCAGAAACATAGAATAATGTACTCAAAAACAAGTCTTGTAATGGGAAAGAAAACAATGAAATCTTCATTGTCTAACCAACATAACAATATATATCTAATGGTTTACAAAGATAACATGTTTTTGAAGTAAGAAAAGGAAGAATAAGATAACAGAGGAGAGAGTCTGCTCATTTGATAGCCTTTAGCATTGAGTGTAAAATGAAATGGCTCCTAGACTTTACAATTAAAAACATAGTCTTTGTTATGCACACCACTAACCCCCCACTTCATTTACATTAAAAAATGGTCATTTAAATAAACAATACAATACCAGCTATTAAGAACCAATTTCATTCAAAGGAAAAAAATCTCTAATTTGTAGCAGAAAATCTGGAAATGAATACTCTACCTAGAAATATGGATATGAGATGGGTTTCTCGAGATGCTGATCTAATCCCTTGAAATTTGAGATATATATTCAACTTTCATCTTTTACTGCCACAAGCAATTATTTTGATAAAAATATAACTGTGCCATTCATGGAAAACAAATCTTTACTTTGATGCGTTTATGGAATTGAATCAATGAAATTGTGGATTTTGTGTTTATCCTCTGCAATCTGGAGTTGACTTCACTACCCAAGAATGGAGATCCATTGCCAATGATGAAACTTTCCCCTGTTTCCATGTGCTCTGTCACTGGAAATTTATGGAAAATTTGTCTTGATCGGATGCATATTTCTCCTGAACCATTGAGAATGTTTGCAAACCCTCCAAGATAATGTAAATGGATCCATTTGGGAGGTGGGTTTTTAACTATTTCAGCAAATTCCTTACGATTTGGTTGAAAATTAGGCCCTAAATTACCCTCCTGAATATGACTAGAATTTGCAAAAAAACTAGGAATGTACAGGATGCAAGTTTAACCTTTGGGGTTTGATAACATATAAACAATGCATTCATAGTAGCATATTCCTTGTCCCTCTATAATTGGATTGCAACCTCCTATTCTGGCGAGTTGACTTGATATCAATCCAAACAAACTCTGATTGGAATATGGTGCAATATTCTCAGTTGAATGTGATACGGTGTAAGCCGTGGAGGCATTTGGATGATTTCCTCGACACATGGTTCTTGAATTTGATATGGAAGTCGATGGAAATATGGAATGGTTGGCCCTTAATTAATCTATGTCGGTGCAATTATCCCACATGGAAAGGAAAACAAGTGATTAACTGTCTTTTATAATCAACTCAACACACTTCTCCTTGATGTATAGTGCATAGAGAATGGACTCCTTGCGGGATCCTCTTATGGCACATAACACTTGGGATCTTATTTTTGGGTGCTTGAACATGACCCTTGATGTTTCTTGGTGGATCTCGAATGCAATGAGCCTAAACCTTTTATTGTATTACCCAAAGATTTTTATTTTTAACAACATGGGATAAACTATCAAGATAAAATCATTTTGACAAGTCATTTTAATATATATATATATATAATATTTATCTTTTTATAGATAAGGAAATAATAAATAAAATATGACCCTATTGTAAGCAAGACTTCACAAGATGGAAAATATGAGGATCTCGGGGACTTGAAAAGCTTGGCGGTTTCGAGAGATTCGATAGAAAATTGACAAAGAGGTTGAAAAGATCATGTTAATGATTGTTCTACAAGAATGCATGGCTTCTAGTAGCACCCCTACTATTGGCCAAATGTCAAATTTTAACAATGAGAATTTGAGAACTAATAGTTCCTATGTTACAAAAATGTTTTTCTTTGAATATGCTTGATGTAGAGTAATAGTAAAACTTTCCAATTTTCCTTCACATTGTTTTGTATCAATTGTTGGTGAGTCTCCAATATCAAATTTTTCACATGGTTGTCTCAACTATGGTTTTCTTTCAAAGTCTCTTTCATTCTCTTGTTAAAATTAAGAACAAGGACTTGATAATTGTGTTGCATTAGATATTGTCAAATTTGTAAACCTGTCATTAAGACAATCAATCAAATTTTTGACAAATCCTTTATCCAAGTGAACATAATGTTCTACAGTACCTGACCCAAGTGAATTATGCTATGTACCCCAAATTTCACTAAATAAATTAAAAAAAATGATCAGGAAAATAACATTTATAATTCGTTTAACCTTTGTGACACAAGAATATATCTCTTTAAATATTCTAAGTCACTGCGAAGTTTAATGTCCAATTAAACTTATTGATACTATAAGGTCATGACACTTTTCATTATATTAATTCCTAATATATGATAACCTGGTATTGTAATTGAAGTTCTCGTATATGATCACATTGCTAAAGGTTAACCAGGACTAATAAGACCCTATTAAAAAATATCAATTTCACATATAAAAAGGTCACATCATACCCATGCTGACCATATCAAAAGTTTTAATCCTATGATAAGAAATTAAATATTTACTTCTGTAAAGTCCTCATGTAAGAAAATTGACTATGGTGTTATATCCCTAGGGGACTAGTAGACATAACCACCATAGACTAAATCATTTGCACTAGGGTGAAGAACCTTCTATACTTACCATATTAAACACCCCTAAGTATATGTTCACGGGTAGCATACTATATCTAGTAGTAGTTATGTAAGAGGTTACCCATTCACCGTTAACAAGCCCGACCTTTTGGTTATGTGTCTACTCCAGTACTTATATTATTTTGATAACGGTTTAGGTGGACGCCAAGTTGGTTTGAACTTAGGTCGAAGTTTGGTCTTGGCATTTAATCTAGGCAAGCCCATTAATGGCGAACTAACCAACCCTAGTACCCTTTAGGCCTGTCACTGAAGCAAATGACCCGACACTCCTCCCCGAGTGGGGTGGTGTGGTGTACCCGACACTCCTCTCCACCCTCTAGGGATTCGATGTGCCATTACTCCCTTCATAAATCTTCTCATGAGTCTATTCCACTTGGTCATTTTCCTATTTACACTTTGCAACTGGTGTTACCGCTCAACCATGTGATGGTATTCTACCTTGGAGATGGTATTCGTCTCTGTGAAGTACTTGACCTTGGAGATAGTGTTAGACTCTGTAAAGTACTAGCATTTGGATCGACACAGTAAGTACTCTACTATCCCTGTATGACAATTTTTAGACGTATTCCTTTGTGATGAATTTTTGTTCCCTTGTGGTTGTGCTTGGGTGAATTCCCTTCTTGTGAAAAATTAGATTCCTTTGTAACCTTTTGAAAGAACGTTCGTTGTCTGGTGCTCTCGGTGGAAATACCATCCCTGTCTAGGCGACATATTCTCTCTGTGAAAAGAAACTCTGTGTATTTTAAATACATTGTACTCTTTGTGTGTGATCTCCTCCATTTATATAGTGAATATTGTTACACGTCAAAATTGCTCAACTGGATAAGTGTCGCATTGTCCCTATCAATCGTCGTAAGTGTCGCATCTTCCCTACAACTTTTGCAAGTGTCGCAAGTTGGTCACTAGTGTCACAAACAATGTTCCGACATAATGCCATGATAACGACACTAAGGAAGCACTTATAACATCTCACATGACTGATCTGAAGGAGGAGAACTGGTTTACTGGAGTAAAATAACTCTTGACACCTGAAAGGAACCCTGAAACAAAGGTTTGGAGGGGGAACGCTCCCCTACTTCAGCTCTAGAAGCGTTGGCGCTCCCCTATAATGCTTCAGGGAGCATTATAATGCTCCCCAACCCCTTTTAGAGGAGCGTTTCTCATCTTGAGAGCGCTGACTGTTCCCCAAGGCTTACCAAGGAGCGCTACAACGCTTTGATTCCCCTTCTGAGGAAGTGCTCCCTATTCTGGGTCAGTTGTTAGCCCATTGAGGAGAATGAGGAAAGGATATTTCGAGATTAGAAGGCAATTGTGCTCGAATTCTTGGTTTCATCAAGAGATCCCTGACCTAAGGAGAAGGTTCCCAACTTGTTCTAAAGATAACTCAAGAGGTTAAGCCCCTCTTAACCTATATAAACAAGCTCTATGATGGTATAAAGGGGCAAAGAATTGAACATATGAAACTTATGATCTTGGAGGAAACTTACAGCCAGCCAAAGGAGAGTGATCAGTGAAGTTGTTGTTATCCAAGTTGTGGATATTTCAGGCAAGGGTTAGACGAAGGGGACTTGATGAAGTTGTCGCATTCACATCTACGATTGTAAGTATTGTTGTCGTTATTCTCATCAAGATGACACGCTTGGCCTGTTTCTTTCTAGTTTGTGTCTCATGTTACATGAACTTGTCATTTATTGATAGATCTATTTTCAAGCTAATGTCAATAGAGTAAGAAGTGCTTGTATCTTGTTTTGTCCACAGAGCTCAGCAAGGAGCAAAGGATTGGAGCGCAACTTGGAGCGTGCAGGGACAAACATCGATTAAGAGGTACTTATGTTATCCTTCCTTCTCATGTATTAGTTTAGATAGATTTGAAAGGAAGTCAGTGTCCACGTTAAGCATTTTTCTGTCTAGGGTTAAGGTCAAGCCTTAGAGGCAATCTACCTGTCCGCAGGGAGATTTTCCTACAACAGAAACTGGCGACTCCACTGGGGAGATAGCCTTAAATTTAAACCTCTTGTTTGGATTTTTCTCCTCATTGACCTTTTTCTATCCCTTGATTGTTTCAGACCTAGTTCACCCCTCTTTTATTAGTTTCATGAGCTGATTGGCTCCTTACCTTATCACACTTAGCATACTTGTCAAGCTTGAATCTCAATTTTTGAAATTTTTTGACATTTCTGGGGCTTTTAAACCCTAGCGCCCCTGTCCTAGTGTTAACAGAGCGCCAACACTCCTGAAGGCTTTGCACAGAGCACTATAATGCTCCTTTCCCTTGGCAATAGAGCGCCATCCTCTTTTTGGCCCAAAAACCCTCCAGAACTACCTTTTTCAGGGTTTGCCTCTGTGTCTCTTTTGCTGAGTGATCTTGTGAGTCAATTTTTCTTCCTTTTTAGCCTTGACATCTGTCTTTTTGAAGGATAAATACCTTGTTGATTGGATCTTGTAGCCTTCTTCGCCATTCTCATTGAGTTTTTCCCTGTTGAGTGAAATTTGAAACCCATGCATTGTCTTTCTCTTCTCATCAGCTGAGTAAAATCCTGGTGAAGGTCATCAAAGGCCTATAGACCTCTTTATCTTGATTTCAGTCGAGGTCATTGTTCTTCAAATCTTGCTTTTGGGTGTGAATTTTGCTTCTTTCTTTGACTGTTTTTTTTCTTTCTCTTTTTGTTTTGATTGCTACGAAGGGTGTATTGTTTGTGTGACTTTTGCTTATGCTAGTTTGGTTTTCATTCATACCAAGAAGATAATTAGAAAAGATAAGCATTGTGTTGTATTGATCATCATCCATACGCAAAAAATAAAATATATCTTCATGATTGATTGAGCATATTAGAAGGCATTTAAAAGTTTTGCATTACATCAGGATTTGATTGAGAAAAGAATTGTTTGAGGGCATTTCGTAGTTGTGCTTGTTAGTGAATGAACTCTCTCTCTCCCTTAACTATATGTTCATCGAAAAGAAATGACTGCTTATCATGTTCGATGCATTCTTTGGGTCTGAGTCATGATTCCATTTGTTTCACTTCCATGCACCCTTTTTGCGTAAAGAACAGCCATAAAAATCAACGCTAATTAGAAATTATCTAGAACTTTTCTTTGCTAGGATCCTCCACCAATAGTAGAATAGGTGTAGTACTTTGGATTAGGTTGTGAGCAAAACTCTCCAAAGTTTTCAAAACAAACATTAGCATCCTGAGTTAGGGAGAGTAAATCCAGTTATCGTATAAGTCTGCCTGGGATCCCCCTCTCACACAGGGGTTACGCATGAGGTTGCATTCGGGTAAGATACGGGGACTAACCCTCCATGGTTTAACTGATTGTGGCGGTCGGATCATATTATGGGGATCACTTTGAGGTAAATCCACAATTACTGCGTGGAAGCCTCTTAGTTGGTTTCGGACTTGATACCCTGCCCGTATGTTCGGATCGAACTGTCAACTGTTCCCGCCCAGGGGCTGACTGCGAATTGGTAACCTTAGTGGCCATAATCTTTAGGTTCTTACACAAGGTGACGGTGACGGGAAATCTCACTGTACCTGGAGCAGACATTGGTCAAAATCACTCGGGTTCCTTGGAGGGTAAATCCACAATTACTGCGTGGAAGCTTTCACCAAGGCGTAAGTCTGTTAAGCAGGTTTCCATTGTAACTGTTCCACCCTATCCCCACCCCTTCTGGACTTGATCACGTGACGTTGGATTCCATCACCAACTAGTACAGTCATCAAAAGAAGGTCCTGTTTGCTTGGTTGTGATTCTTAGATTTTTTAGCGTGTGTTGTTTCTTTTCGCTAGTTGGCCATAGATTTATTTCGTCGACTCTTTTCCGCCAACATCGACCCTCCACGATTCTTGTGGAGGCTACAGGGACTTCCTCCAGAAAATATGGAAGGAGACACCCCTTTACCCCCTCATTCTACGGAGCAATCTCCTCAAAAGAGCGAGGTTCAAAACACTACAACTTCCCAGGAAGAAGTTCCCATCCCTTTGGAGAATTTTCGAATTGTCTCGAAATCTCTGGAAGCTTATCGCATTCCGGAGGGATACGAACGATAGATCCTCCACCTGAATTCCGTTGGAGAATTCGTTGTCATAAACCCTTCTGGCATTCCGGTCGGGTCTCCTCAAAACCCTTTACCTAATGACCCTTTTTGGACTGAGGACATTGTTCGGAGTCCACCACGCTTGGTGCAAGATCTTTATGGAACAAGAGAAGGTCCCGACGCATCTTCCTCCTACACTGTACCCCCAAATCACTTCACCGGTACTACCACTTTTACAGCCACACCAACCGTTGGTCCAAACATACCGTTCGTCGGCCCAAGGCCTACTATTCCCCTCCAGACGGCCCATTCGACAATGGCCCCGCACATTCCGACTATCCCTACCAGTAATGTGGTAGTTAATCAAGCCCCGATTGGCACACCTGTAACACCAAGACATAATTTCCCTTTTGGATTTAGGGCACTGAACGCATCCGCTACCACCACTACCCAAACCACTACTCAAATTGTCCCGGGAAGTTCCATACCTATCCAACAGCCCGAAGGGACTGGCCTTGGTGGTCCTAACCCGATCGGCAACATTGGTCAGTATTTGGCATCTGGCTTTCAGATCTCGAGAACTCTACCTCAAACTGGGGGGCATCCCCCCTCCGAAGGACAAATTCCATTCGGAGGGAACCCTAATGTCGGGGGGCATCCTCCCACTGGAGGACAAATTCCATTCAGGGGGCACCCTCATGCTGGGGGGAAACCTCAAGTCGGAGTCCACCATCAACCACAAGGACAAAACGTGTCCGTCGCACCCAATCCGTGGAGCGTCCCTTTTCAAGGAAATTCGCACGCCTCCACGGGACAAAATGTGCCTGCCGCACCTAATCCATGGAACGTTCCTTGCTCAGGAAACCCACAATTCCCGGCAGGACAAAATTCTCAGGCTCCGCAACAACCTCCTTATGGACAAATGCCCAACCCAACCAATAACCCTCAAAACCCATCCGGTTATCCCCAGCTCACCCATGCTTCTCAAAACACTTCAAATCCTATGTACCTTGGTCAAAACCAACCTCACATGAGAGGGCCCACGAGTTATAATTATCCACATAACCCAGTATTGGGCCCCACTGGTGTCCCTCTGTCACACCAGCATTACCCACGAGTTAATCGACAACTACCTTTTCTAGCCACCCTAGACCTTCCAAACTTGTCTCGGTTAATGAATGATCCCATTTATCATTCTCTGATTTGGCTAGCTATTCCAGCAAAACTTCCCTCTGATATCCCAAAATTCGACGGAAAGTCCGGAGAAGACCCAAACAACCATGTGATGACTTTCCATTTGTGGTGTTCATCCAACTCCCTCATCGACGACTCTATTCGCTTGCGTCTTTTCCAATGAACACTTATGGGTTCCGCAGCAAAATGGTACATTGAATTACCACGCCCATCTTTTCACGATTTCAACTCCCTCGCCATGTCCTTCCTCACACACTTCCAACTTCCCATTCGATACAAGACGGGTACTGAACTATTAACCTCCCTTCGTCAGACAACCTCCATACACATCTCTAATCATATCCATGAATGGAGACGATGATGAAGGCTAATCAAAGCGGTCATCCCTGACCAATTATTAGCGGAGTGGTTCACGAAATCATTATTACCCCAGATCGCTCGTGATGTTGCCATGGGTGGCATGGTCACCGAGGAAGAAGCCATCGCCCGAGCTCAGTACTTAGACTTAGTCTATTCACAATCCGGTACTCTGTATGAGTTGATACCGAACGCCACCCATGCCACTAATGATCCATCCAAACCATCGACTGCTTCGCATGCGGATGGAGTTATTGGATCCATCAAAACTCAATCTACCACCCAGTCCACTAGAACGATTCAGCAGCCCACTTCGACGGCTGCTCCCAGTTCGACTTCACCCTCTTCTACCCCCCCTCAAACTCAAGTCTCTGATGTGAATGTGGTCCAATCAACCCCTTCACAACACCTGGGGGAAAGAAGAAAGAAAGAAACAAAACAAAGAAGAACAATAACAACAAACAACCCAAGACCCAACCGCAAACCCCTGCTACCCAACCGCAAACCCCTGCTGCCGGAAAACAACCACAATGAAAACTGAAATTCCCATGTCTCATTTGTGGTGACGATCACTACACTCGATATTTCCCACACTGCAATGAAGTGGCTAAACTTTTCAAGGGAAATTCACAACCTGCTGTGCTTACTCAGCCTTTTCCGCAACAACAATCTTTGGTTGCATAAACCCCCATGCCGGGGGGCAGTTCCAACCAACCCCATGATGAGGCCTCGACCAGTGCACACATTTACATGTTTAACGGGGTTAATCTAACCACTCGTTCTGTGACATACGACACGCCAGTTAAACCCAACAAGTCGAAGACTACTAATGGTTTTTCGCCAGATCCTTTACCATCCTCTGTTAATCTTTCGTCTGCCAGCCCTCCATCCGGGCCACTTCAGATTGAGAAACCTTCTTTTGACTCCATCTTACGCCCTCCTAAGAGCACCATTCAGAAATCCACTTTCAATCCTAATTCACGGGCTGCCCAAAATTACAATATTGTAGAAGATTTGGCCCAAGCCCCGTGTGCCATGTCTGCATTGGAAGTTCTACAACACTGTCCCAAACAATGTAGGATGCTCTTATCTTCCATTGTTTCTTTCGATCCTAAGTCATCAAACTACATCACATTTAATTTGGACGATCATCAACCGCGACTCTCCCACCAGCTAGCTTTCCAAATTGATGTTGTTGTTCACAATCAACAAATCCACCGAACTATCCTGGATGAGGGAGCCTCTACCTATGTCATGTCTCTAGCCTGTTGGAAAGGCCTAAAATCACCAACCCTTAATAAATCCCCTACGATGTTACGCGATTTCGATGTACGAGGTTTCCATCCTCATGGATTACTGCAATCCCTCACCGTTCAATTGGGCAGTAAAACTGTTACCGTTGATGTCGAGGTGGTCAATGCTCCCCTCGATTACAACCTATTACTCGGAAGAAGTTGGTTCTGCGCTATGACTGTCGTCGCCTCGTCGGTGTTTCAATGTGTACAATTCCCCCATCAAGGCAAAATTGTCACTGTCGAACAACTTGATTTCTGTACACCCGACGCTCGCATCCCTGCCACCAACAACATTACTTTTTTGGGAGACCACCCAGTTACGTATGAAAGCGTTGGTGTTGGCTTATTGAAATATTCTAGCCTTATGGGTACTTTCCCTACACCACTTCCACCTACTGCACACCATGTTGCTGCTGTCAACATGATTTCGACCATGCCTTATCAATCCTTGGAATCATCTGATCCTTGGATCATACCTTTTCCTTTGGAATTCGATGTGCTCAGTGACACTATGCCACTTAGCCCAGTCGAAGTCGCATACGTAGCTATTCAATCTTCCTCTCCCTCTCCCAACGATTCACATTCATTGGCACTTGATGCTTACTCGGTGCCCTCGTGGTTGGATTCCCTATCATCTGTCATTGATTACATTTCCCACATTTTTCCTTCAGACGAATCTATTATGAAAATTATTAGCATTAACGATTTTCCCTGGGATGACAACCACCATCGATCCTCTTTTCTTCCACCTTTGGAAGAAGTGAAAGACATACGATCTGTCTTCCCCCCCGATGTTATCGATGCTCCACAATCCCCTATCCTCAGTCAAGATACTTTCTCTGAGGGGAACATGGGTAACATCTCTACTACAATCACAATCGACATTTCAGTCAAAGAAGGTGTCGTGGAAAACATTAATCTTGGTGCTAATTGCACGCCCGACGAAGTGGTTTCTTACACCGCTTTGTTCAAGGAATTTCGCGATGTCTTCGCATGGAGCTACGAGGAAATGCCAGGGATTGACCCTTCAATTATCATACACGAAATCAAGACTTACCCTGACGCAAAACTAGTTCGACAGAAACTCCGCCCGGTTCATCCCAAGAAAATGGCAGCTATAGTTGAAAAACTTCTAAAATTTGGCTTCATCTACCCCGTCCCTTTGACGGAATGGGTCTCTAACCTCGTTCCGGTTGCCAAGAAACAATGGACCATCTGTGTTTGCATAGATTATCGTGATCTCAACAAAGCGTGTCCCAAGGACAACTACCCTACACCTTTTATCAATCAAATCATCGATAATTACACGGGAAGCGTAATCTTCTCTTTCATGGATGGCTTTTCTGGATATAACCAGATTGAAATCTTACCTGTTGATCAACATAAGACAACCTTCATCTACCCTTGGGGAAATTTCACCTACCGAAAGCTACCTTTTGGCCTTAAAAATGTTGGTGCTACTTTCCAGCGAGCCATGTCATACGCTTTCCACGACATCAAACATATTGCGGAACCTTACCTCGATGATTTACCCGCCCATTCATCCAACCGACCCGATCACATTGGGCACTTGCGGGCAATTTTTCTTCCATGTCGCTTCTATCGTATTCGACTGAACCCACATAAATTCATTTTTTCTATCGAATCCGGACGACTCCTTGGTTTCATCGTCTCCAAAGATGGGATCAGGGTGGATCCCTTAAAGATCAAGGCCATTCTAGCCTTACCCCCACCTACCAACTTAACCCAACTCCAAAGTTTGCAAGGAAAAGCAAAATTTCTTCGCCATTTCATCTGCAATTACGCCAAGATCACTAAAGGATTTATGCGGCTACTGCAAAAGAATGTCCCTTTCATCTAGGATGACACTACCCAATGGTCATTCAACACTCTTAAACATGCTTTGACCCATGCTCCTTTGTTACATCCTCCCAAATATACAAAGGATTATATCCTTTACTTGGTCACTTCTACTTCCACCATTGCGATGGTGTTAGTTCAAGAGGACTCTAATGGCGAAGAACACGTGATTTATTATCTGAGCAAGAGTCTATCCGAACCCGAACTCAGATATTCGCATGTTGAGAAACTGGCTATGGCAACCGTCATTGCTGTCCAGAGATTCTGCCACTACATCTTATTACGCACCACCACGGTAATCGCAGACTCCAACCCCATGTACCATGTCCTAACACGTCAAGTACTTGGGGGCAAATATTCGAAATGGATCGTTATTCTCCAAGAATTCGATCTCGAGTTTACGAAGGCTAAAGCCAAAAAATCTCTGATGTTTTCCGAGCTCATCTGTGCTCTCCCTTCTGCCGATGAAAACATTGAACCTAGATATTCTCTCCCCGATGAATCTCTCTTCCTCATCATCACTTTTGACCCTTGGTAAGGAGACATTCTCCTCTACCTTCAAACTCAACGTTTTCAGCCCAACATCTCTCGTGAAGAGCATCGACGCATCTGTCACCACTCTCGTCGTTATCTCATCCTCGGCGACACTTTGTACCGCCGTGGTATTGACACCATCCTTCGGCGATGTATGATTCACGAAGAGGCTGAACACGTTTTGAACAATTGTCACCTTGGCTCCTATGGCGGTCACCTCTCCGGGATGGCCACAGCCCAAAAAATCTTACGTGCCGGCTACTTTTGGCCCTCGATTTTCAAAGATTGCATCGAGGCCGTCAAAAAATGCCCACCCTGCCAAATCTTCAACAAGAAGGCACACACCCACCCTACTGCGCTGCACCCCGGTATTTCCATCGGCCCCTTTTCCAAATGGGGTATCCATTTCATGTAGTGTAAGCCTACCTCAGCCGGGGGGCACGGTTACTTCATCGTCGCCGTCGACTACCTCACCAAATGGGCTGAGGCTATGCCTACCTTCCTGAATGACGGTCGTACTGCAACTCTATTCCTCTTCAACCACATCATTACTCGTTTTGGTGTACCACATGCCATTGTCACCGACCATGGTGCACACTTCAAAAACTAGATGATGAGCGAGTTACACGTCAAATTGGGTTTTCGCCATGAAACTCATCCCCTTACTACCCTCAAGAAAATGGACAAGTTGAGGCTATCAACAAAGTCCTAAAAACCATGATCCAACGCATGGTAGGGGAAAACAAGACATCGTGGCATTTACAATTGTTTTCTACTCTCTGGGCCTATCGCACTTCGATGAAAACCTCAACCGGATTCACGCCTTTCCAGTTGGTCTATGGCATTGAAGTCGTCCTACCAATCAAGTGTGAAATTCCATCACTCAAATTGAAAGTAGAACTTATGCCCCATACTTCTGCGGAAGAAGAATGATTCTTGTATCTATCCAAGCTGGATGAAACACGTCGTGATGCTTCTCTCGTTAATGAGGCACATCAGAAATGAATTAAGAGTCAATATGACAAATCCGTCCAACCTCGAGCCTTTGCAGAAGGAGACTTAGTACTCCTTTATGACCAAGAACACGATAAATTGGGAACAGGAAAGTTAGAACCTATGTGGCACGATCCTTACATTGTGAAGCGTGTTTTACACAGAGGTGCTTATGAACTAGTAGATCATGATGGAATTTTTCTGGGAGAGCCCTGAAACGGGCTTTACCTTAAAAATTACTATGCCTAGATCACCTAGCATCTGTACTTTGTACATTATTGTATTTTAGTTTGGTGTGTCTTTTCTTTCGCGTGCTCGAGTCTTTACCATTGCCACTCATGACTGTGCCTATGTTTTCATGCACAGATGACATCTGCCTTTCCTATCTTTTTTGGGTTCGCGGATGGCGCTAGCCGACATACCCGAAACATTGCTTCGGCAGCATGGGTTATTTATCAGTTCGACGAGGTGGTGAGCTCAGGAGGCATCTGTTTAGGGCCAGCAACCAACAATATGGCAGAATACCACGCTGTCATTGGACTGCTAACCCAAGCCTCCTCCCTAGGTATCTCTCGTATCATTATTTACTTAGACTCCCAACTCGTGGTTTATCAACTCAACCACATCTACGATATTCGAAGTCCTATCCTGCTACGTCTACACTTGCAAGTTCATCGTCTTGAACGAATTTTTGATTACATTGAATATAGACACATTCTGAGAGAACTTAATAGTGTTTCAGATTCATTAGCTAATTATATCATGGATCGATATTTATCCCACAGATAAGATTCAAGGAAAGCAAAAACTGTACATTACATGTAAATTAAAACGCATCACAGACATCATCATGTACAAATCATCGACATCATAAAAACTCGAAACTGTATATATATATATATATATATATATATATAT
>JZKD02S1672659.1:2673274-2686776 GCA_000966675.3 Picea glauca
TAGATCCACTTTGTATTGGTCGTGGCTATGTCTTGTCATCTCGTAGATCCACTGTGTATTTTTCGTGGCTACGATCAGTCTGAGTCATCAAAGTATAGATCCACATTGTATATTCAGTGGCTATACCCTTTTATGAATACAATTATGGATCCGCAGTGTATATTATGGTGGCCATACCTTACAAATATCGATCACCCAAGCATAGGTATGTCTGCCTTGGGTTTTGAAATATGTCATGATATTTGTTGGATGTTTGTGTGCAGCTTCCGTCAGGTTCTCCAAGTCTATACCCTTGCTTGAACGTCTACAAAGTATTTCAGTCATCAGTTCGTATCTTCTGACTTCATACTTTGGGGGGAATTTTGTTACACGTCAAAATTGCTCAACTGGATAAGTGTCGCATTGTCCCTATCAATCGTCGTAAGTGTCGCATCTTCCCTACAACTTTTGCAAGTGTCGCAAGTTGGTCACTAGTGTCGCAAACAATGTTCAGACATAATACCATGATAACGACACTAAGGAAGCACTTATAACATCTCACATGACTGATTTGAAGGTGGAGAACTGGTTTACTGGAGTAAAATAACTCTTGACACCTGAAAGGAACCCTGAAACAAAGTTTTGGAGGGGGAACGGTCCCCTACTTCATCTCCAGAAGCGTTGGCGCACCCCTATAATGCTTCAGGGAGCATTATAACACTCCCCAGCCACTTTTAGAGGAGCGTTTCTCATCTTGAGAGCGTTGGCGCTTCCCCAAGGCTTACCAAGGAGCGCTACAACGCTCTGATGCCCCTTCTGAGGGAGCGCTCCCTATTTTGGGTCAGTTGTTAGCCCGTTGAGGAGAATGAGGAAAGGATCTTTCGAGATTAGAAGGCAGTTGTGCTCGAATTCTTGGTTTCATCAAGAGATCCCTGACCTAAGGAGAAGGTTCCCAACTTGTTCTAAATATAACTCAAGAGGTTAAGCCCCTCTTAACCTATATAAACAGGCTCTATGATGGTGGAAAGGGGGGAAGAATTGAACATATGAAACTTATGATCTTGGAGGAAACCTACAGCCATCCAAAGGACAGTGATCAGTGAAGTTGTTGTTATCTAGGTTGTGGATCTTTCAGGCAAGGGTTAGACGAAGGGGACTTGACGAAGCTGTCACATTCGCATCTACGATTGTAAGTACTATTGTCGTTATTCTCATCAATATGACATGCTTGGCCTGTTTCTTTCTAGTTTGTGTCTCATGTTACATGAACTTGTCATTTATTGATAGATCTGTTTTCAAACTAATGTCAATAGAGTAGGAAGTGGTCGTATCTTGTTTTGTCCACAGAGCTTAGCAAGGAGCAAAGGATTGGAGCGCAACTCGGAGCGTGCAGGGACAAACGTCGATTAAGAGGTACTTTTGTTATCCTTCCTTCTCATGTATTAGTTTAGATAGATTTGAAAGGAAGTCAGTGTCCACGTTAAGCATTTTTCTGTCTAGGGTTAAGGTCAAGCCTTAGAGGCGATCTACCTGTCCGCAGGGAGATTTTCCTACAACCAATATTCTTTTAAGAGTAGTTTTTGTTTTGCATACATAAATATGGTAAACCATTTGTGGGTTTCCTTGTCTGTCTATGCATCATGCGTTCTTTGGTAAGAGTAGTCTTTGAGTATAAGTAATCTTTGTGGGTTATATAATCTCTTTGTAGGTTTTTCCTCTGTGTGTAAGCGTCATGTGATTCTTTGTGGAAATAATGTATGTGTATCATTTATTTGTGGGTTTTTACCCTCCATCCATGCATCGTGTAAATCTCTATGGAAATAATCTTTGTGTATTATTTCTTTGTGGGTTTTACCCTCTGTCGATTGCATCATGTAAATCCCTGTGGAAATAATCTTTGTGTATCATTTCTTTGTGGGTTTTACCCTCAGTCTGTGCATACTGTAAATCTCTCTGGAAATTTAGTCTTTGTGTATAATTCCTTTATAATACCAGTGCTCTCTGATATCTTTATGTAATCTTTATTCACACGAGGTGTTTCAATTACACAACTTAAAAGACCCACGACCTTTGTCCAGGGTTAGTGTGTAAGGGGGCACCTAAACCCTCGAGACCTGGTTGAAGGCCCATGTTGATAGTAGTTAAGTAATTCCTAGAATTAAGTGTTGGATTTGGTTACTTTCACTATGTATAAAATTTAAATGGCAAGGTGGAAGATCCTTATTCATTGAAGAAACTTTTATTGAGTGGAAATCATGATTAAGGCACATCCTTATAGAGAAGTAAACTTACTCAGTCTGTATGCGTACCCATGGCTATTTCCATCTCCCCCCTTTCAATATTTGTCTGAATGTATAATTTAACTAGTTTATAATTCTGAGATAGTTTTGCATGCTATAACTCTGTTTGAACCTACAGGAATCTCTTGTGTATTGAAATCAATACTTAGTTTTGGTTTTCCTTTTTAATAATGAATTGGGCCTTAGTGAAATTCTCCACATACTCAGATCGCCTTCAAAGTGTAGATGTGGTATTTCCCATTCAAGGTTCTTTAATTATATAATTTGTATGAACTGTCCAATTTACAAATAGTAATTATCTATCTATATTTTGTACTTATTATTTCCTTTGTTATAAGTATTACTCATGTATGTGCATAGGGTAGCTCTGTTTAAATATTACCATTGTCTGTGCGTAAAGTAGCTCTATTTAAAATCATTGAGCTAACCACCCAGTTTTCCCAGCTTATTCTTATTATCAGTCAGTTGTTTACGGTGCTCCGCAGGTGCCTATGTCTCCATTGTCTACTACACCGCAGGTGGTGTCTATGCCTTTCCATCGTCTATTTTTTTATGACCAAGAGAAACTTTTGTTCTTCCGTCCCGACTTAGTATCACCTCTTGCCAGCTACCAGCCATCAACCAAAGCTAACAGCAAGTATCAAACCGAGGGTCATTTTTTAGTTGCATTGAATAAGGTATCACAGAGCGACAAAGCCTTTTTGTACCAGTCGGTTCCTGTCGTATCAGTTCCTCCAGTCGGTTCCAGTGGTGATATCTTTCACGTACCTTTGCATCTTGCCAGCAAGTTCCTTTCTATGGTGATAAGGGACGAAAGAGTATTTTTGTTGGATTGGAGGGTGAATTCCCTCATGGAAACACGATCGGCAGTGGACTATCAATGCTTTCATTCTTGGTTTTCAATATACAAATACCTGTCTTTCATAGGTGAAGGGGAAAGAGGCATGCCATTGGTAGGTGTTTCTTTCTTCAGGTGGTGGAATGGGGAGGAATGCAACTTATTATCCTGGATACGAGTGAGTTTATCTAACTCTAAGGCAGCAACTCAGAAATCTCTTTAGTTCCAATGAATGTTTCTATAGCACAAATGGACTTCCTTCCTTTGAGTAAGCTAGTCACCTAAAAGGATAATATAGGTCAGTGGTATTTTAGACTCGGTATCATGTAAAAAATTTCATTAAATTTTGGAAGGATTAGAGCTTTCGTGTATTTATTATGTCGTGGCTTATTTGAAGCGTTGCATACACAGTCTGAAATTATGTCAAAGAATCTTTCTAGTAATTCATGTACTTTTAACTTTGCATTATGCTAAAATCGGTATGTGAAAAAATTAGCTAAAGTTGCTTGATTCCACTATCGAAAGCAGATATAGGAGAATCTCAACCTTTCAAATTTCAATGATAGATTTTGGTTGTTAGCATTTATGAGATGAAAAATCGATTTATAAATAATAATAATAATAGTTTAAGTAACCAGACTTGTAATTACTGTGCACTTTTTTTTCCACTGAAAATTCGCACAAATTATATTAATATATAATTCTGAAAATTCGCACAAATTATATTAATATATAATTTTCAACATCACATAAATTTGTTTGGAAACTACTTTTAGTGACCATCCAAATCCTACATAGTTGCCTTCATATACTAATTACATTACTTTATAGTGAATCACTATCAAACTAGATGTGACACACACTAAACCTTGCTCTTCAAGTGAGCAATGAGACTTAGAAACATAGTGGAAACAAAAACAAAAAAAACTAGATCAAGAGAAAGCTGAAGAAGCATTAAAATATGTCAAGATGTTGAATTGTTCCAGAATTATCTCCGTCTCATGAAGAATAGAATATTCTACCACATGAAGCTGATAAAGCTTGTTTTGATAGCATGTCTGTCTCCACATGAGCCTCCCTGAAAATATGTTCGAAATACATACCTCTGAATGATGAAATCAGCTCCCTAATCTTGCCTTTCCAGCCTTCAATATTTATGGCTTGAAGATTTCTTTTATTATTGAGCCAATCAAGTATTACCTTTGAATCACCTATTAACTGAATACACTGAATGTCTAAATGCTTTTCAATGAAAAGTGAAGCCCATGCGCCCAACAATTCAGCTTTAGTGTTTGTTCCAGCTCCGAAGTTGAAGTGCCACCTGTAATCAGTTGAATATCTGCATTTAATGGTGCCACCTGCCCCACATATAGTGCCTCTCACCACCGAAGCATCGTCAAAGAAAGCCACTGAATAACCATTCAACCTATTGATTGAGTTCACTCTTAAAATTGGCTCAACGATTTTGAACCAATGGGAAAATTCTCGAGCATACTTAAAGTCTTGTGAACTACAACCCATGTAGATGGCACTTTACCTTCAAAAATAAGATTGTTGCATTCAATCCATATATTCCAAGAAGCCATAGTTGGTATTCTTTTTAACAGTGCCTTATTCCCAAACCAATCGTCCATACAGTGACTAAGGGAAATATCGGTCCATGCAAAATTTATATTTTGCAGGTGCGTGCACATAGCCCATATCGAAGAAGCAAAAGAACATTGTATAAAAACATGGGAAATGCCTTCAAAATGTTGATTGCACAGGAGGAATATGCCTGGGCCATTCCACCCTTTCGATTGTAAGTTGTCCCATGTTAACAATCTATCCTCCAAAGCCAGCCAGAAGAATAATGTGACCTTCAATGGGACACCCCATTTCCACAAATTTATCTTCCATCCTTGCCAGATTGGAAGGTTCAAGGTTGAAATGATAGTGGCATAGCAATTTTTAACGGAGAAGTTTCCTGAGAGGTCACCCCCCGTCTAAATGAGTGAATTGGTAGTACCGCCGAGAAGTGTGACCCCTGCCTTTTTAAACTCAGTTGTAAATGAGTTCAAGTTCACTGCATGTGCCCCTGTTAACCTCAATTCATCATTGCTCCTCCAGACCTCCAGGTGCATCCCAGGATCCTGATAAATAGAATCTTGAGCCAGCATATATACCAATGGTGATGAGGTGGCCAGGTTCAGGGTTCCAACTAATCCAGTGGTTGATAAATGGAAGTGAGTGCAATAAACTGGACCACATCCTCGAGACAGAGTGATAGTTATGTGTAGGCCTTATGAGCCAATTAAGAAGAGAAGTATTATGAAGGTACTTATCCATAATAACTTGATGCCAGATGCTTCTCTGTGTTAGCACCCTCCATAATGTTACCGAATTCAAGGCCAAATTAAAATGATAAAGATTAAGAAACCCCCATTCCCCATTTCGTTTTGGTCTGGAAAGTATCTCCCATCTGCAAAGATGAAAATGGCAGGAATATGATCGCCCATTCCATAAGTAGTGAAACGTAACTTTACGGATCTTGTTAAGGATGGTGCGAGGAAAAGACTCATGGACATCCAAAAAATTGGTTGGCCTTCCAGCACTGATTTGATCAAGATGTATCTGCCACCTAAAGAAAGCCACTTGTTATATCAACCTGTTATTTTCTGAGATAACTTTGAAACAAGCCAACTCCAATCAGCTACTCAATGAGGACCTTTTTAATAAAAATACCTCATGTATTTAAATCTAGAAGATAGAGCACTAGATGAATAGGGAAAAGGAGCTTTAAAAGGAGTCAAATCAACTTCAGTAAGGCCTTCAGAATGTATGGTAGATTTTGTCAGATTCACTATGAGACCAACAACATTACAAAAAAGGTCAATGATGGATTTAATATCCTTCCATTCCAGTATACTCTCCCTAGATTAAATGAGGACATCATCCACGAATAACAAGTGTAAGATATTAGTCAATCGAGAAACTTTTATACCTGTGATAAAACCTTCTTCCCTGAATTTCTTCAATAATAAATTGAGCCCCTCCATCACCAGGATGAAGAGAAGAGGAGATAAAGGGCAACCTTGGCGAACCCCCCTCTCGCTTCTGAAGAAATTCATAGGCTTCCCATTTACTAAGACTGTGAAGGACGAGGAAGTTACACATGACATAATATAATTTGTCATCTAGAGACCCAACCCAATTTTTAGAAGAATCGGGCGAAGTTGATCCCAATCAATACAATCGTAAGCTTTTTTTAAATCTAGCTTTAGGACTAGAGCTTTCATATTTTTCTTTTTAATGTTTTGGATGCTTTAATGGGCTAAATTGATGGCTTCGTGAATGTGTCTTCCTTTTAAGAATCCCAATTGTTCACAAGAAATTGCCCTGGACAAAAACGGTTTTAGTTGGTTAGCGATAATTTTGGAAATAATCTTGTAACACAGGTTACAAAGAGAGATAGGGAAAAAATCGTCAAAGGATATTGGGATATTCATCTTTGGAATCAAAGTTACAAAAAGTTGTGTTGAGGCCACCCACAACAAAACCCAACCTTCTAGACTATTCAACCATCGCGAGGAGATCCTCCCCAATCAAATCAAAGAAAAAAATGAAAAACTCTGAAGTCCACCCATATGGGCCTGGACATTTTTCCTTCTTAAAATGGCCAAGAACGTATAGTATTTATTCCAAAGTAACTAATGTAAACAAGCAGCTAGACTCCTCTTCATCCAACATCTGAGGGAAGAGATATGTAACCTTGCATTGATCACTGGTGTTCAAAGTCGAGGGCGCCTGATAGAGATCCTTGAAATAGTTAGTTTCCTCATTCAATAAAACCTCTTTGTTTTTGACCAAAACACTAGACCCTAAAAAAATTCCAAATATGTTTCCTAATCCGGTTATGATTAGCAATCTTATGAAAATATTTTGTGTTGTTATCCCCACTTGAAAACCAAAGAGCTCTACTACGGATACGCTAGAGTTCCTCCTCGCTACGAAGAAACGAATTCATGTCTAGTTCAGTCTGACTCAGGGCTGAGTCGACTGCTTGATTAGATGGATCCCCTTCCAGCTGTCCAATAAAAACCCTTATATCAGATTCCAGTGAAATCAAATTAGCCAGTTTCCTTGCATGAAAATATTTAATCCATGATTTGTTTTTTTTTATTAAGACTTGTAATTTCCATAACAACCGTTTATGTCTTCCGTCTTTGATCTGGAAAATGGGGTCTAACCATGTCTTATGAACCAAATCCATAAAATCCTTCTCGAGGAGACACTCGACATTAAACTTGAACGGGAATATCTTGTAAATCGAGGGTAACTCCATCTGAAATATAATTGGTGCATGGTCTGATATGAAATGGTGCTCAACCCAGGATATGTAGAGACCAACCTTCGATAGAAGCTCTTAGGAAACTAAGACCCAGTCTAATCTCCTTGTGATGGCCTCCTGACTGGCCTGACTATTCCGCCAAGTAGGTACCAAATTTGTCAGTTTGATATCGACTAGATTATTGGACTGAAAAAGTTCTTTGTAGTATTTGTCAATACTAACAATCCCCCTGGCACCTCCCCATGCCTCATCAACTGACGGAATGATATTTAAATCCCCCGCTAGGATCAAGTTTGGGATAACTAATAAACCACTATCTTCAACTGTTTTCCAGAAAGGAATCAGGTTCGAGCAAGGGCCATATAAATTGAGCAAAGCTAGCTCCCTCTTAGTTAATAAGCATTTTCCTATCAGCAATATGCCCCCCACCATGAGAAAAGGCTCAAATAAATATAAAGTCGGATCCCATGCAACTACAATTCCCCCAGATGTTCCCACAGAGCTGACTAAACTTGAAACCCAGAAAGGCTTGAAAGAATGTAGAAAATCTCTTGCCCTCTGAGCATTAACCATCGTTTCTTGAAAAAAAATTATATCCAGACAAGTATGATCCAAAAGCTGACGAATCGAGGTAGCTTTGAGGGTGCCTCCAACCCCTCTGATATTTAAGGAAAGCAACAACATTACTTAGCCCTCGTCAGGGATTTCAATTCTCTAAGAGGCCCATTGTCAGAAAGAGGAAGATTGGGATCTGTAGACTAAAGAAATCATGTGCATAAATATAATTTATAATTTCAAATATAACCTTTTTATAACTTATATATACGTTATTAATAATAAAAATTCAGAATCATTAACTCATGTTTTTTTTTTTTTTAGGATTTACAATGCATTAAAAAGAATTATAAAATTTTAATTTGTGAACATCAATATAAGAGATAATGTAATATATGTATGCATATGATGCAGAAACAATGCATCTTGTGTTCATGTTTTTAGCATACTCCAATCCTTCTTAACCATTGGAGTCATGTTCATTTTATATCTAGTTATAAAAGAAGAAATTGTAATAGATATTGAGAACTTTACTTAAAGGTGATAATTGTAATAGATATTGAGGCATCCTTTTCTTATTATGTAACCGAATATTTTTATGATTTGGAGCTTCCCAAGATCCATAGAAACACAAAACTAAATGAAATTACTCATTAAGATCACCAAGAACTTTAATTTTTATTGAAAATATTTCAATTGTTCACTTTATCTCTCAAACCATGCCAAAATGCATGAAAGAGAAGAGTGAGATGTTAGAGCATAATCCCCAATGCATAAGTTTGGTGAAAATAAAAATTATTTTACCTTATCTATAGATTTCTTAAGAATCCCACCCAGTTTCAGAAATATTGTTCCAAGCATTAATGCTACAAGGGACAAGTCTCCTTAATCTTAGGCTTGGGATGAGGTGGGGGGAAAGAGAGTCATGGGGCATTTTCAAAACATTTGCAAAGTAGTGTCACACTTATGTTAATGTCTCTATAAACAAGAATATAACAAAGGAAATGTCACAATGACAAGTGTTAAAGGAAAATATACTAATAAAATTGAATTATGCTAAGTGTGGGATTCAAAAACTTGAAGTATGTAAACTAAATGTGATGCCAATTCCTATATTGACAAGTTTGAAAATAATCATAACACATGAATTAAGGTGGGGATTCACAAATAAAATGTTTATAATCTTCTTTGGAAGCTTTCATTAAGTGACACATAAAATAGTGCTTAGGCCAACACGGTGGTAAGATATTTATCTAGGTGTGAGATATGTGATGGATTTAATGTTGTGGAAGGGTACACTATGGAATCATACAATAAATCAGGGAATAGATATGAGCCAAATAGAATAGAGATGATTTTAGTCTTTAGATGTCAAAGACAAGTATTGTACGATTAACCAATGCTCATTAATCAACAAAGCATTAGAAGTGAGGGCATTGGGGGGTTATTGAAAATATAACCCTTATTTTGACATTTTATGATATTTGTTGTCTTTCATAAATGAAAAGTGATTTAAAATCATTACAGATTTTTAAAGGTGTTTTTTGAATTACCCTTATAGGACAATTTTGAACCCCTTAGAAGGGCTAGGAAGGGTTCAATTTTGTTAGTTGTTGGGGATGTTCTATTTTGTTTACTAATTAAAAAATAAAAAGTGATTAGCATAAAATTGATAATGATAAATAATATTTCTTCATTCTACAAAGTATTAAAAGTTGATTGGAACCAAATACATAATTTTATGGAAAAAAATTCCATCACAACTTGATTTGTCCATCTAATACACTTAAAACACGCTTAGTGTCACAAAGGGAAGATTCTATCATCCCATGGTGTTTTGGGAGTTGTCCAGTGCCCAGTTTCACTCTGTAGCTCGTGAGAGTTTGTTCTTATTTTAGCAATGTTGATTTTCTTCTTTGCACTTTTCAAAACTGAGAGGTAATTTTGATCTTTCTAAATTAAGATTGACCGCCTCCTTGTAGTATATTAATTTCCGTTTATCCACTAATTCTTTATCACACTACATATTCTCCTTAAATTTAGAAGTGATAAGATTTTTAATATTAATGATATTATGCATGATGACTTCTTCTTGTATTCCCCAATGATTTATCCAAGATTTTTCATCTTTATGACATCCCCGACTGAGTCGTTTGTGGTTTTGGCTATATTTTAAAGAAATTTTGGGGAGCCTCTTGTGATCCACATAGTTTATCTTGTTCTTGTACGTTAGGTATCTAATCATATCAATTCTCTCAATGGGGGGAAGGATTGCTTCTATGAGGAAGATAGTATAGGGTGTATTTTGACCTTAATTTTGAGATTATAAGTTACAAAATTATTTTGGATCTGTTATATCTTTCTCTAAGATTCTCTAGATATACTGCAACCCAAACATTCACATCCATATAAGACAACCTAGTGATGAGAGTGTGGAAGAATAGTTTCTTTTTATCCCACAACCAAAGGTCTCTCGATTGACAACTGTTTTCGAGTCCATAATAAGATTTCCACCCTCCAATTATCCTTTTTTCAATGCTATAGTTCCAATTGAGCTTGCGGTGGATATCAATTCCAAGATACTTGTATGAAGGCACTTCCTCCAAGCTATTGTTGTCGTAAAGAAAAGTATCATAGGTGATCCTTTTGGATTTAATTTTCATAACCTTTGTATTGTCAGTGTTCATAGTCATTCCCATCTTAGAGAAGAAGTCCTCGAGGTTTATTAGTTGCCTACATAGGTCATAGGGACTCTTTGCAATAATAAAAATAACATCATCATAAATAAGGAGGATGATGACTAGACTAACAAGAGTCGGGCCAACACAGTCTACATCCTCCAAAAACTCTTCTAACTTATCAATATAAATTCAAAGGGGGGTAATGATCTTGAATAAATAGAGAAGACACTTTTCATCCTAAAGACTCAAATAGAAGAGGAAAAAGGGATAGAAAAAGTGGTGAGAATACAACTGAAATAAAAGAGAAATGCAAGCACTAAGGTCACAAATCCATAAAAAATGAAAAATGAATAAAATCCTAAAATCTATGAAAATATTCTCAAGGATCCATCAACAATGAAAGCAACAACAGGAAAGGAAATGATGACCAACATAAATCTGATTCATCCCACAATAATGAGTTCATAAGAGATGTTCCACCAAGAAGATCTTTATAAACCAGGACCAAAATCTCTTTATTGGCTATTTTTTTTCTTACAACAATTTTGGTCATAAAACAATAGATTGTAGATCTTATGAAAGAAGTGATCATATGAGCGATAGAAATATAATTTCTTACAAAATATCAAAGGATGATTATGTGAGAAACAAAACTAGAAGTTCTCATGGGTTTCCTAACAAAAACTACAATTCATTTGTTCATATACTTGATATTGAATTTCATAAGTGAAATAACTACAAGCACATAGCACATGACTGTAGAAGCAACATGATAAAGTCTCCTAAAAAAACATGGAAGAATATGTTCTTACCAAGCATGAAGAAGAAAACACCAAGGTGTGGAAAAGGAAGCAAGAAGAATCAAAGAAGGAAGAATGTGGACTTGCACTTTATGCTCAAAATGAAGGGAATCAATGGTACATTGACAATGGATCTTCAAAACACATGACAAAGGACCATACCAAGTTTCTCACCTTGACAGAAGAAAAAGGATAGGAGGGAGTGTTACTTTTGGAGTTAAGGACTCTATAAGGATAGTTGGAAAAGGTATTGTTAGTCTTGATAATGGAAATACTAAGACACAAAATTTCTTGTATGTTGAAGGGTTAAATAATGATATTCTAATTCTCATCCAAATGTTTGATCAATTTTACAACCTCACATTTCATTCTAAAGGGTGTGAGATAAGAAAAGCAGCTTCAGGAATATTGGTAGAAAATGAAAACATAACCTCAAGACATGTATACATACTCAATAAATTCTAAGGAGAAAAATGTTGTATGAGATTGATATCTCTATCATTTTTTCAGTAAAGTGAAGCACAAGATCAAGGGGAGAATCCCTTTTCCACTGATTTCAAAGGTGAAGAAGTTGCAAATAGAGGAAGAATTGTAGACATAAGAAAAGTTGTAGACAGGGGGAGTATCAGAATTGACTAAGGTTTTCCATCAATGACAAATGGGGACATTGTTGAAAATATTATTTTCATTGATGTCAAAGACAAGGGGATCCTACATATTTCCAATATAAATATTACAATCCTATATATGTCCAAGATAAAGATTAGAATATGGATATTTTTGAAAGTATTAATTTTAGACTTTTGATGGCCAATTTGGATACCCTATCATTGAAGGAAGTTTTAACCTACACACCTATATTAAATGGGATCACAAGTTATATGTTTGGAAATATTATTCCAATACCTTTCCAATGGTATATGGAATTCCCTCTAAATCTATAGGAATGAGGAGATATGGATTTTACCATGTTGGTGTTATGCTGAAATCAACATGACATGTGTCACCTCCTGTGTGTGTCATGTACATTTTATGAATGATGATGTCATCTGTACTGATTATGACATCATCATTATGAAGTTGACTCATCACCTGCTAACTGGTCTAGGTTGACCAAACTTTGACCGTGAATATCTTTTGATCTGTAACTCTGTTTGACGATCTGTTTACGTCGTTGGAAATCTTGTGACCCACCCTTTGCGATGATGCCACTTTCACTGAGTTTTGAAGACTTTGATTTTTTTCCCTTTCTCTATCTGTTGAGGCCATTATGAGCTTCCTGAGTAGATTCTATGAATTCTGAGTTGTCCTTAGTCTTCTCTGGATCCTTTTTGGATCATTATTGTTTTTCAACTAATAAATGATTGATGAATGGTAAAATAAAATAAAAATTATCTTATGTTGATTCACCCCCTCTCTGAGTATAAGTATAAGTTCAACAGTTCGTATCAGAGGGGGTTCCTTTGGAAACATTATAAGCACTATAAAGTATATATCAAGAGCACACATGGTCAGCCAAGAAGAGTGACAATCAAAAAGAAAAATCATATTTAGAAGAATAAGACATTGATGGGGAAGTGAATCTTGAAGAAGAATGTGTTAGTGATTTAGAAGAAATATACAGACACAGGGGAAAGAATAAAAAGTAGAAAGAACATTTATAGAAATATGAAAAGGGGGATCATGATCTTGAAGAAATAGAGAAGATATTTTTCATCCTAAAGACTCAAATAGAAGAGGAAAAAATGATAGAAAAAGTGGTGAGAAGACAACTGAAAGAAAAGGGAAATGCAAGAACTAAGGTCACAAAGCCATAAAAAATGAAAAATGAATAAAATTGTTAAGAACCAAACATCAATATAGCATAGAAAAACCTCAGAAAAAGTACTCAACGCCTTGAAAAAGAGAAAATTTAAGATAATAAGCCTCTTCGAGGGGGCAACCTCCTTTTACCCCACTTAAATGTTCAAGTACAAGATGATTCAAAATGAAAATGTCTCCTTGGTATATATAGGAGAC
>JZKD02S1672659.1:2704665-2731063 GCA_000966675.3 Picea glauca
AGTGCGAACGAAATCGAGGCGGAGCACTCTGGAAAGAAAGAGGGAGAAACTGGCCCATTTAGCCGGGAGTCGTGAGGACGGGTTTTTTTAAGTCAGACCACCTTTCTTTCTTTATTAGGAGCTCATAGGCCATTGACAGAGCACGCGACTTCGGGCCTCGCGACCTCGGGACTCTGGGTCTCAGGAGGGGGAATACTGACGTCCGAGGCGCGACGTCACGAGAAAGCGAGATCGTGGATCGGCATTTCAAGATTTCGGAGTCCGGGTGTGGGAGGACACATCCTCCGAGCGGCGAGAAACAAAGGAAGAGTCAACGTTGACTTTCCTCGGTCTCGGGAAATCCGGGAAAGGGACATTCGACGTCGGGACTCGCGAGAGGCGAGACTCCGATTCTTTTCCCCAGGCAAGTTAATCAGGGGAAGCGTGTGTAAGAAAGGCTGTGGGTTGCGAACCCCCGATAAGGGAGAGAAGAGTGTCAACTCTTCGGGCTGCGGAATTGTGAAGGTCCTGGTGGGGCGACCGTGCTCGCGAGGGGCAGGGTTGCGTTCACAAGTGTAAGACTAAAGGCCACCATTAGGACGAATTCCCAACATTTGTGCAGTGTTTCACAACTGGAGCACTAAAGCCATTACCAAGAGGGGGATACTGTGAAATATGTAAGAAAAGGGGACATCATCCAAATGAGTGCTCATTGTTGCATAAATACCAAAGTACACCAAGGATTTTTTTTTTTAACTTTTGCAATTCAGTAGGGAACAAAGAGAAGGATTGTCATGCATTCGATTTGATGAGAGAGTTCACTTTAGATATGTATATAATTCAGGAGGAAAATGTTTCCATAGATGGAGGTGGTCCACAATATAACAATTAGAGAGGATTTAATCTAGGAAACCAAGGAGGATTTGGAAGAGGTCGAGGCAGAGGAAATTTTGGTAGAGGAGGTAAAGGCCCAGTAATGTGCTATAATTGTAATCAATCGAGAGACTTAGCTCATGACTGCCCAAATATGTGTACAACCTACACATATTGTAGAGCACTGGCCCATGCGACAAAATACTACCCTTAACTGCTTGCGAAGTGGCAAGAGAGAGGGAATCAAAACCAGAACCCAAATCAGAACATACATTAGATATTAGCCGAGAAACACAATGAAGGACATAGAATAATAGTTATTACACACAGAGGAGCTAGAACAAGGTATGGTATGACGAATTGAGGGAAGCAGGTTGAGAAATGGGTGAGGAAATCAGTAGGACATGTGCAGAGATTTGACCCTCAATATGAAAAGGAGAAATATCTAAAGGAAATAAAATAGATAATAGGACCAGATTAGGTAGCATCAACATCATATGTTCCTCTGATATGTGATCATACTACACCAGAAAATCCACTTGAGAAGGTAAGAACTCTAAGAGATTTTTTAAGAAGATGCGTAGAATTGATGAAAGATGAAACTGCATTGAATACATTATGTGCAATGATTGATCATTTTGCACAAGAAAGGGAAATTATTGTTGCACAAACGGTATTGAATCTGGTACTGCATAAAAATAGGACCAATGAAGAGTTTAGACTAAGAGAACAGATTGGGGAATATGATGCAGATAGCATTATTTTAGACTTGGTTTCTGATGTAAATGTGTTACCAAAGAAGACATGGTGTTATGAGGAAAATCTCTCTATGACAAGGGGTAAACCACAACAGATGGAATGACACACATAAATCAACTCTAATCCCAAGTATTCTATATAAAATAAATACTATCAAGACAAGGCTATGAGCCTACCTCGTCCGGACGTTCGATGAAGACCACCGTTGAGCACACAACACAAAGCTTTATACCTGCAACTTGTCCTCAACAACCAAGAAACGCAAGCATATAGTGATAATGTATAGTGTTAGCATATATATTAACATAATCCATTAACATACATGACAAATATGCCCATGGAATACTAATTAAAATATTTGCAAGATATCAATTGGACGAGAAAAGAGTATTTCTATTAAAATAATCAACATAAGTACATAGGTGACAAACTTCTATAATGACACATATCAGAACCGAGAAACTAAGTCCCTCCAACTAGTCTTCCACCACTTTAATCCTCCACCAAAGGCAAGCTCGTATAAAAGAGTTGATGAGGTTCTCCATCACAAATAAGGAAGAACTTGGGGGATGAACAAGGAGTTCAAACTTTCAAGGACAAAGGGATGCAGACTCAATATGAAGTGAAATTTCTCTAGAGTGTCTTTGCTCTCAAGTTTGAATTGTTCAATCCCTCAAGGATTGTATATGGCTCAATTTATGGCCTTCAAATGGAACTGGAGGTCCGAGTCAGAGAAGTTTTTAAGTACATGAATGGCCCCAAAAAACATGACAATGACACTGTTGCACCTCTTTTGTCACCTTGGTGAGCAGAATCGAGGTGCTTGGATGCCCAGTTGGGTCTACTGAGCAGGACAGCTGTAGAGAAAAGAGTTAGGGAAAGAAAACAAAAACTATAACTAATAATTAGATTAATAGATGCAATAAAAATTAAAATCATGAGCATAGGGACATAGAAATAAAAAGAACAAAAATACCCATGTCACCAATGTTTGAGGCTGATCTATTGACGAAAACAAAGCACCAAGAAGAAAGGGGACTATGAGTCCCTTCTTCCTCCAAGGGAAGGCTCTTGGACCCTCACTAGCTAGCTCTTCTTACAACAAGGAAAATGAAAATGGTGATGAAAGAAATCTTTACAAATCCACTCAATGGAGAGGTGGATTGTCTAATGTAATGGTGCCAAAATGCTCTTGTCAAGGATGGAGTCCTTAAAACAATATAGGCTGCATAACATTACTTTGAATTCCTTGAGAAAATGAGTTGCATTCATGGCTTTTTATAGCATTGCATTGGGTTATTGTGTAACTGCTTTGTAGTGTGAAAAGAGGCCATTTAGGGCATTATTAGGTCTTTGACCAGCCCAGCAGTCGGATCCAGCCCAGATTTGAGGGTCAAATTGGCTTGGGAGCTGAACCATAAGTGGTTGGGAGGCTGACCACTTTCATAAATGCGTCATTTAGCAGGTGCGCGGATTTTTGCGCTAATAGTCGTGCATCGTGCGCATATGCGTGATTTCTACGTTCATGTTCCACGCATGTGCGTGCGCACCCAATGTCTGCAAAGTGCTCTTCAATTTTTCACTACTTTGTATAGTTTTTTGACCTTTTTGAATGTTGTGGTATTAATTCAGGTCCATGAATGACTTCATCACTGTTTGACGATGCTAAGTTCTTGTAACCATGTGTGGATGAAATTTCAGTGATAACAGATGCCCCCTGATGGATGAGGTTAGGAGCATATGTATAGCCGAAATCCATCAATGTTTCTTCTACTGAGAATGTTGTTGTAAGAGAGAGAGTAATAGTGTGATTGTCTAGAGTGATCCGTTGGAGGATAAAAGGAACCGGTAGGAACCGACCTTTCATGAGGTGCGTTAAATAGAAAACTATGTACAAACGATGTGGGCATGCCCCATGCTTGTGTCAGGTAACTCTGAAAAAATATGACTGAAGCGTTGGTGTAGACAACTGCAGCGCCCTCGGGGACGGTTGTGATAAAGGCAAAAGACAATTCTGTAAATGAACATACTCTGAATAGTAGGCAGTGATCGCGGTAAAAAGTAGAAGCGATCATGTGGGCATTGATAGCCCAGCCCAGTTCAGAGGTCTTTGGCAAATGAGAGAAATAACTGCAATAGTCGCAAAGTAAGACCCACCGTAACATGAGAAATTATTGGCGTCGAATGTTATGGGGGTCAACGATGGCAGGGAGCAATGGTGTTTCACCCTGTTTCGTTCGAGATCTCTCATTGAATGGATAATGAGAATCAAGATACTGTCACCCTTCTGGAAAATTGTGCCGATGTCGACAAAAAGGGGAACGTGACTCCCAGAAGCAAAGGGCTTCGGGAAATCTACTGAGGTGAGGAAGTGGCAAAGGTACATGACCGAATTCAAGAAGTGGGAGGACTCAAGACTGCCCTGGGTTGGAGGATGTATGAGATAAAAAGTGGCTGCAACCATGTAACGAGGTCGAGTGTTAGGGGGACGACAAGACCGGTGATAAGTTGTGCCAGAGGCGGGACAAGGTGAACAAATTCTGAGGGTAGAGGTAAGTGACCTGTGGGGTACTCTAAAGATATTGACGATGCTGGCAAGGGTAGATGATAAGTAATGCTCCAACCAAGGGTTACATGGGTTGCATTTGGCCAAAAGGAAGGAAGCAAGTTGCCAAAGGTGACGACAAAAAAGATAATGTAATGACTGGAAATAAAGACGTTTGTATAAATAAATAACGAATAATTTGAGGAGAAATGTACAAATACAGAAACGGGTGCCCCATTGTGATATGGGTGGCCCACGTAGGGCATAATTTGCTTGGAAAATTGATGAAGGGTGGGGGCCCCATTGGTGAGTGTCTGTATGAGGTAGGTGAAATGAAGTGAGGTTCGCAGATGGGCAAACTGATTGTGGAGGAAATGGAGGGTTCATGATACTGCGGAGGTGCAGGTAAAAAATAGAACCGAGAAGGGACAATTTGGGAGTCCGTGTGGGAAAGCTAGCAAAATGAGGAGAATGAGTATGTGGTTGATTCGCGACATGATGAAAGACTATCGAGACTCCCATCCCTAAAGGGTAATAAAGAACAAAATGAGTGTCAAAAGTGTCAAAAGGTGCTATGAATGGGACAACTCATGTGGGTAAGAATGCTATCGGGTAACAGTACCAAAGATGCAAAATGGAGGTGTGGGTACTGCAGAGCCAGGAATGGGGATCCTAGAGGTAAACATCATAGGGTGTGACTGGAAATGAAAGTGTGATACAGCGGGAAAGACTACATGCCAGTGTTGAGTATATACCTAAAGGGGTTGTGTCGATGTATGATGAGCAAGTACCTGCACACATGAAAACCAAATACCCAAAGTGAACAATATCTGAAAAGAATCAAATATATGAACATGTATTTGATAAGTGTGACTATGCGCATGCGTACCTGACCATGGTATGAAAAAAAAGGCACCCCGAGGGATCAGTATGAAAAGCGAACCAATGACTATTGATTTGTAGGTGATGGGATGCTGATCCCATGGCTGAAGATGGATTGAAAAATGGATGCTGTGGGCTCCCGGAATGGTGAGTGGAAGTTTGGCAAAAGGCCTATATATATATACATGAGTATACTTTTTGATATCTATGTGGTGTTTACATGTTTTTGGTTAATGGTTTGATGATGTCTATTCTATGTATATGTTGTGATAGGATTTTTGATGTGTTTACGTATGTGTAGAGGTAGCTTGATGTGATATATGCCAGTCTAACACAATATTAGCTAGGTTATCCATTATCTGATTCAATTGTAAGAATGCTACCGGGTAACAGTACCAAAGATGCAAAATGGAGGAGTGGGTACTGCAGAGCCGGGAATGGGGATCCTAGAGGTAAACATCATAGGGTGTGACTTGAAATGAAAGTGCGATACAGTCGGAAAGACTACATGCCAGTGCTGAGTATATACCTGAAGGGGTTGTGCCGATGTATGATGAGCAAGTACCTGCACACATGAAAACCAAATACCCAAAGTGAACAATATCTGAAGAGAATCAAAGATATGAACATGTATTTGATAAGTGTGACTATGCGCATGCATACCTGACCATGGTATGAAAAAAAAGGCGCCCCGAGGGCTCAGTATGAAAAGCAACCCAGGGACTACTGATTTGTAGGTGACAGGATGTTGATCCCGTGGCTGAAGACGGATTGAAAAATGTACACTGTGGGCTCCCGGAATGGTGAGTGGAAGTTTGGAAAAAGGCCTATATATATATACATGAGTATACTTTTTGAGATCTATGTGGTGTTTACATGTTTTTGGTTAATGGTTTGATGATGTCTATTCTATGTATATGTTGTGACAGGATTTTTGATGTGTTTACGTATGTGTAGAGGTAGCTTGATGTGATATATGCTAGTCTAACACAATATTAGCTAGGTTATCCGTTATCTGATTCAATTGTCTTAGAATATGTGTAAAGGTAATAGAATCAAAATGTCGAGATAAAAGCCTAACCTATATGGATTTCCGAAAGAGGTAAGGATCACGGACGCGGTACACATTGTTGAGCTGGAGAATGACTAGTTGAGAGTCGAGGAAGAGACTAAGGTGACGAATATGATGATGTTGGGCGTCGTCCAAGAGGCCAATGACAACAGTGTATTTGGCTTGGTTGTTGGTTGCTGACCCCAAGCATATGCCACTCGTATGGAGCATTTCATGTGAGCGGGTGCAGAGAGCCCATGCAGCCGAAGCGAGATTTTGTGTCTAATGGCTGGTGTCGTCAGCATAACCGATGTGGTAGGATGGTGGAGGAAGCATCTGTCAATAGCACAAAGGATAGTTTAGACATGAGGGGAGGAAAACAAAGATTAAAAACTCTAGAAAATAAATAACCTAAAGTAGAATGACTACATTTAAGCGTAAAATTTCTTGAGATATAACCCATTGATGGGTTCCTTGAGAGAGAGGCCTTCGAGAGAGGCCAGGATATATGTGCCTTTGGTGAGGCAATGTTGGATGATGTATGGGCCATGCCAGAGTGATTTGAATTTGCCGTGGCCAAACGTATCATGAGCGATATCATAAGCCAGGACAAGGTCGCCTTCGCAGAATGATCAAAGTTTGACATGGCGATCAAAGGTAGCCTTGGATCATTTTTTAGCTGCCTCGTTGTTCTGTAAGGAAGATCGACGATCTTCATCCAGAGACTCCAAGTTCAACAAGCGCTACTCCATTGGAGCAGTTTCGGGTAATAGCTCAATTGCGGTGCGTAAGGTGGGAATTTTGCACTCGATGGGAAGAGTTGTCTCGACCCCATGGACTAAATGAAATGGTGTGAAACCAGTAGCGGTTTTCACAGCCGTTCGGTAAGCCCATWGCGCAGAAAATAACATATGATGCCAATTGGTTTTATGTTTATTAACCGTGCGCTGTAACATGGTCTTGAGTACTTTGTTAACTGCCTCGACCTGTCCATTAGACTGAGGGTAATATGGTGAGGAAAACTCATGAGATAAGCCTAATCGAGATGAGAGTTTGACGAAGATCCCATTCTCAAAGTGTTTACCATGGTCAGAAACGAGTTGGAGGGGTACTCCAAAGAGGGATATGACGTGGTTAAATAAAAAATGCACTGCAGTGTCAGCGGTGTTGTTGAAAGTGGGCATAGCTTCTGCCCATTTGGGGAAGTAATCAACAACGACAACAATGTACTTGTGACCATTGCTGGAGGGGGGATTACAAGTCATGAAGTCGATGCCCCATTTACAAAAAGGGTCGGCAGTAATGATAGGGTGGATAAGAGCGGGGGGAGCTCGAACTTTGTTGGCATAGAGATGACATTGCTCACATCGTTTCACAGCATGAATGCAATCATGAAACAAGGTAGGCCAAAAGTAACCAGATCGGATAATCTTTTGAGAAGTGGATATGCCCGAAAGATGGCCCCCACATGCACCGTTGTGGCAGTCATTTAAGACTCTATCGGCCTCGTCAATAGTCAGGCATCGATGAAGAATGGTGTCAACGCCCTATCGATATAGGATGTCTCCGATGAGGAGGTAGCGGGGGGCTTGATGGAGAATACGGCGATGATCATCGTGCGAGAGGTGGGTACCGAAATTTTGAGTTCGGAGATAGACGAGGAGGTCGTTGTACCAAGGATCATCCGTAGTGATGTAAAATAGATGTTCATCGGGAAAGTCGGTGTTGACGAGGGCACTGGCGGTGTCAGAGGGGAGGGTCGTGACAAGTTTGGCGAGAACGAGGGCCTTCTTACTCTTAGGTGTCGATAACTCGAGGTCATACTCCTGAAGGATAACGATCCATCGAGAAAATTTTTCGTTAACTTGACGACGGATGAGAAAGTACTGCATAGGGTTGGAATCTGTGATGACCTTTGTGGTACAAAGCAGAATGTAATGGCACAGTTTCTGGACTGCGAGGACAACTGCAAGAGAAAGTTTCTCTTCGTGTTTATATTTCAAGGGTGGCTCTGAGAGGTTTTTACTAACGTAATAAGTGACGTGCTCACGATTATCATCTCTGAGCTGGATGAGGATGTCGTCTATTGATACAGTTGATGCTGATACGTAGAGGATATAGTCACGATTATAGTCAGGTGCACTAATTAAAGGTGCGTTTGAAAGCGTTGCTTTAAGATCGTCAAATGACTGTTGGGCGTGGTCATCCTAGTGAAATGGGATGTCGTGACGTAATAAGCGAAGGAAACCATGTGTGCGTATGGCGTAATCCTGGACAAAGCATCTAAGAAAGTTAGCTTTACCCTGTAGACTCTGAAGTTGCCGTAAATTCTGGGGAGGTGGAATTTCGGTGATAGCTTGGACTTTGAGGGGGTCTACGGTAATACCGCTTTGGGAAACAATAAAACCGAGGAGGCGCCCTGCGGTGACACAGAATACACACTTGAGAGGATTCAAGAGGATGTTGTATTGATGACACTGTTGAAAGATGATTCGTAAATCATCGAGATGTTGGGTGCGTTTCTTGGATCGAGCTGTGAGGTCGTCCAAGTAGGTGAGGATGATATTAGCCAGATCGTGAAAGATGTATGTCATCGCCCGCTGGAAAGTTGCGCCGACATTATTTAAGCCGAAAGGCATGAAACGATATGCAAAAGTACCCCACGGGGTAGTGAATGCGGTTTTATACTAATTGGCTGGGTGGATTTGAATTTGGTTATAGCCAGAGAATCCGTCCATAAAGGAGAGAGCCTCATGGTCGGCGTAGTCGTCGATAATTTGATCGATGAAAGGCGTTGGAAAGTTGTCTTTGGGACATGCATTATTGAGATCGTGAAATTCTGTGCAAATGCGGATAGTGCCCTATTTTTTTTCAATGGGTAAAGGGTTGGAAACCCATGAGGTATAAGCGTTGGGGTAAATGAAACCGACAGTGCGTAACTTGTCAATTTCGGCTTTGATAGCCACGTCTTTGGATGGATGTAGCGGTCGCTGTTTTTGGCGGACGGGTGTAATGTCGGGCCAGGTGTCGATGCGATGTTCAACAATAGAGGGATCGAGGCCAGGCATTTCCATGTATGACCAGGTGAAAATATCCCTATATTCCTGGAAAAGGGCTTTATATGCGGTGATTTCTTAAGGAGTGCAAGCAGCTCCAATGGTGATTTCTTCGACGATGCCATTTTTAATGGAAATGTTGATTTTAATGGTGGGGGAAATGTTGGCCATATTGCCTTCTTCAAATGCATCAGGAGCAGGAATGGGATTGTTGAACCAATCAATAGGTCCTGATGGGATAAAATCCTTGGTTTCGATCGCGTAAATGGGGTTTTGGTTAGGAGGCATGGGGGATTCCTGTGGAGAGAAGAGTGTGCGGTGATGTAGCGCATCCCAGGGAGAGTCCGGGTGGTTAAGATCTTCGAGTATTTCCTCGTCACATTGAAAACTCCGGGAGTACAAGGGGTCATGAGGAGTGATTTTGGTGATAGTGGTTGTGTGGTTGCACCCTGGTGAAGAAGCAGGAGGAACAATGCTAAGAGATGGTGAGGGTTCACTCGACATAAACCATATATTGAAGTACTAAGGGGTACCCGTGGTGGTTGGATGGAGAGTGTCTGTAGGGGAATGAGCAGGAGAGTTGGGGGGGTTGCAGGGTAAATCCTCAGATACGTCATCTAAGAACCATGGAGGCGGTGGGAGTGCCTCGGGCTCGAGAGAAATGACATGAAGATCTTCTAGTGGCGAGGTAATGTCAATTATCGTCGTTGCGGGTCGGTGAAGCAGGGCCAATTGACGTTGCCTGTATTCGAGGATCATAGGACACTGGTATGTAAAATGAGCCAATGAATTGCAGAGAGAGCAAGGGAATCTCATACGTTCATTGACTGAAGTAGTCACATAATGAATGTCAGTGATATTTGTTGAGGGGGACGTAGCAGGGCTGGGGTTATTCTGGAAGTTCTGGCGGACGACGGCTAATGTCTACCGAAAGCGTGGCAATTCTGGGCAATGATGGGTATAATGGCCATACTCTGAACATATAGCACAAGCGTATTTGGTCCTCAACCCTTTACTACTGGAAGGGTGGGTGGTAGTGGCAGGAATAGCAGTAGTGGCGGGTGTTGGGGGAGTTTGATTTAGGGGGATCAAATTCCGTAATTCAAGTAGTGATGGACAGTTGTTGGTTTGGTGGCCCTCTTTCTCACATAGTGCGCAAGGTGGTGGGATTCATGGAGGAAGTGGAATGATGGGCTCCTTCTTCTTTCTCCTGCCCCCAGTTGTAGCAGGGGGGTTAGTGAGTGGGGGGGTGTTGGGGGTAAGGATGGGAATCGTCATGGGGATTCCTTCCTCGGGGGGAAGGGATGGTCGATGGACCATCTTGGGTGGGTGTAAATACCAAACTGGGATTGCTAACACCATATTAGGTAGTGTGAGTGTTGCGGCGACCTGAAAAGCTTCGATACCGGGTGGAGGGTAAAAGAAGGGAATTTGAGTAAGGGGTTGGGGAACTGTCTCCCAAACTGGACTATGTCCTTAGGAGGAGGTGGAATAGTGTACTGGTGGGTTCGACGAGTGTCCAGGAGGTTCGTGAGAGGGGGTGGCGACGAGTGGGATGTCAGGTATGATAGAAGCCTCTGTAGGAGGAAGGGTATCCTCTGTGTGAGTTCCGTTAGATGATATGACACACACTTGATTAGCGGGATGAAGGAGCGGTGGTGCTCCATGGTACGTCCCTAACAAGGATGGATCTTTAAAAATCCCAGGACCCATCTCGATGAGTGGATATGTGTCTTGGTTTGTGTGGATGAGAGGAAGAATGTTATCGATGT
The DNA here is from genome assembly GCA_000966675.3 of Picea glauca. Lineage (NCBI taxonomy): Eukaryota > Viridiplantae > Streptophyta > Pinopsida > Pinales > Pinaceae > Picea > Picea glauca. Next base: position 2,715,583 of record JZKD02S1672659.1, read on the forward strand.
TGGCAGATGGGTTAGGCTCGCAATGTGAGACTTGGTCAATGGTAATGATCTTCCCATTGTGAGGGAACATCATTGTCTGAAAGACGGAAGATGCCACTGCCTTCATAGCGTACATGTAGCTACGACCGAACAGGATATTATAATCGAGAGGGGCGTCGATAACTTCAATATCGATGAGAATAGTCTTGCCCCTGAGTTCGATGGGGAAATTTTGGAAGAGCCCTTCAGGAGAGGATGGTCGTCCATCATAAGCTCGTAATTTGATGGAAGAGGGTATGAGTTCTAGGGAACCAAGTTTCTGCCATACCGTTTTGGACATAATGCATGTAGATGCACCTTCATCGATGATACACTAATGAATGGTGATGTTCCGTATTTTGACTGGTATTTGAAAAGAGATCAAGACGGAAAGATGAGGTTCTCTACTGTCAAGATCGAAGGTACAGGGTCAACTGCCCCCAAGGTGGAAAGTAGTGATTTTCGCTGAGTAGGACAAGTCTGGAGAACTTCCAAGACTGACATGGCAGCCAGGGATTGTGCTAAGTCGTCTACCAAACTATAGTTATGAGTTGCCTGAGCCTATGGGTTGTGGACATTCCTGCGCAATGGGATGCGAGGGATGTGAAGCGGTGGTTCGGTGAAAGGGTGAGGGATCACCAACGACGGTGTCGTCGGTGTAGGGTTTTTCTCGGGAGGGATGGGAGTAGACTCAGCGGGTGCATGATACTGACGATTACGCGTTTGCATAAGGATTTCTTCCTCACTGGTGAGGAGACTTGTACGATCTGCTGGGTTGTTGGGGTTGAGGTATTGTCCCACCTGAGGTGGGGGATGCTGTGTGTTTTGTTGGGTGTTTATCACACCTTGATGTGGAATAGGATTTTGCAGCACGGCGGGAGGGGGTTGTTGCACGTATTGTTGTAGTGCATGCTGAGGGGCAAGTTGTGTCGGAGAATGGGGAAGACTACCAGACTCTTTCAACTGTTTGAAATCAGTGATCTGAGGGAAATGATGAGTGTAATGGCCAAACTCACCATAAAGGGCACAAGGGAAGAGTTTTAACATTATTTTTCCCTTGGAATTTTTTATTATTATTGCCCCCTTGGGGGTTTTGGTTCCCTTGGTTCTGGTTGTCCCCAGTGGGTTGGTGCTGTGGGGGTTGATTCCCGCCTTGACCTGGGTTGTTGTTATTCCTGTTCTGTCCTTTATTCTTGTCATTGTTCGATGGATGGGTTGGATTGGTTGTGTTTAACTGTTCAAAACTTTGGTATTGTTGAGCAGCAGAGGGTTGAAAAAAATTCACCCTCGCATGAGGATGTGGGGGATCCATGGGTTGTGGGGGACCACGAAATGGGAAGTATGGATTCTGTGGTGGTACCGATCCATAAGGTACATAGGAAGGCATAGTTCTTTCGCTAGTACTATAAGCTGATGTTGAGGGAGTACCACTATTTGTGGAAATAGGTGGATGTATGGGAGGCGTCAACGGTGTTCCACTGATGGGTGGGGGTATAGAAATAGGGTATGGTTGTTGATAAGGGGGTGGTGGGTAATAATAAGTTCCCCCATATTCCGACGGGTATTTAGGTGTGCCATACATCGGTGGGGGTTGGGGTTGTGGACCATGGTGTGTGGTGGCACCGATCAGTCCGTCTGCTGAGTGAGACATGCTAGGTTTGTCTTGGACAAATGGCACAGGTTTTGGAAGATCGGGAAGTACCGTGTATAGGTACCCTGACTGTGCATAGATGAGGTCATACTGTTGGGCCTTGCTGATGGCTTCCTCTTCAGATTGAGGGAAGGTGGAAGATACATCCTTACCGAGGAGAGAGACAAGTGATCTAAGAAACCAGTCGAGACACTGTTGCTTGGTGGTTTCTGCTTTGCACAAACTACGTCACCTACGCCACTCGTGAATGTGGTCAGCGATGTGTGTGGCTGAGGTTTGTTTGAAGTTAGACAGTAGTTCTAGACCATTGTCGTGGCGGATGGGTAATTGGAAGAAGGTCAAGAATGCTTTGATCAATGACTCAAAGGTTGCGTGGGACCCTGATTTCTCTTCGACATACCATTTAGCCAATGGGCCAGTAAGTGTGTGTTGAAATAATCGCAGTCTGATGGAATCATCCATAATGTTGTTGGAGGAGAACCATAGGTGAAAGGTCATGACATTGTTGGCAGGATCATCGCCTGCCTTTCCTTCAAACTTTGGTATGTCTGAAGGGAGTTTGGTTGGCATTGCAGGCCATGTGGGATCATGTAATATAGGATCATTGGTGAGTTTGGTGAGATCTGGTATGTTTAGAGAGGCCAAATATGGCATTTGCAGTGGGGGGGGAGGATTATCTCCGACCATAGTGTGTTGTGAACCTGACCCTTGAGGGGGGCTAGGTGGGTTGCTGCTCCCTCCTTGAGAGGAAGTGGGTCCCCCGCTTCCATGTAAAGGAGAGAGAGTGAACGGATGACCTTGGGAAGTTGACCCAAGTAATGTAGAACCAAGCAAAGTTGATCCTAAGATAGTAGCACTCACAAGAGTGTGTGAAGGAGGTGTTGATGAGCGGGCACGACCAGATACTCCCCCTAAGATAAGAGGGAGGTTGAGCAAGCATCGTGAACGATGGGGGTTCTGTGGTTCCCCTATGATGTCAGACTAGCTGTGTGAATGTGTGCAAAAAGTGGTGAGAGTAATATAGAAACAAGAGCCTTTGCATTGAATGTTTACACAATATATATATCCAAATCAAACTGTAATTAGATGTGCATCATACATGAAATGAGAAAGAAGCATATATGTGGGTAAGTGGTTTTTTTCCGCGTGGGGGAATCAAAAGAAATGAAATGCTCATGTCCTAGACGATGTAATGTCCTTCCTCTCAAATAGAACTGGACCTTCCAATAGTACTCAACAGTGGGGTCTGAAGTCATCGGAAAAGAAACTAGTGAACAATGAAATAATTGGTTATAATGAGGGGTAAAGGGGGCATATCCCGAAAGAGATGGTGATATTTCCCAATAGCCACAAAAAATCCAATCAAGGTGCAATTGCAGCCCACAATTTCCACTTGGGTAGATGTCCTAAAAATTGGTCACTAGGTACCTCGGTCAAAGTGCGACATTTAGATTTTCGGCCTAAGAAATGGGTCACGGGCTGGATCCTGTCCAAGAGGTGGGTGCCTCAAGGGGGGACGCATAGAACAACCGGACGTTGGCCTTCAACCCTTCATGGGTATCTCACTGCCTTATGGTGATTGTAACACTTGACTTGGAGGATTTTCAGTTCCCTATTTGACAACCTCTATGTTTTGACAATGTGAGAATCAGATAACGGGGAGTTATTTGGATGCCTATCCCCGAAATCCTACCTAGACTAAAAAAATTATTTTGGCACCTCTTGTGGAGGAAAACTTAGTGAGTTTTTAGAAATATTTTAGATGTAATTTTTTTGGGAGGTTGGGGGTGCAAACCAACCTCGTTGTTTTAACAATGGGAGTGGATAGTCCAGTCAAGAAAAGATGGGGTGTTTTCAGAATCCTTTTTGGAGGAAACTTACTTTGACCTCCACATTTCAAGAAGAAGCTATGTGAGTGATAAGTGACTTTTGTGTGTGAGTGAAAGTGTGCCAATTTTAGTGAATTAGATGTCACCTTTTTGCATGTGGACTTCGATTGGTCCTTACAAAAGTTTGATTACCTAATTAACTAAGTGCCTTTGGTAGAACCTTGCATAATTCAAAAGTCCCTAGGAAGTTAGAATGTGGACATGTGGGTCCGTTACTATCCTTTAACTCTCTATTGTGATGTAATCTAAGAAAAGCTTTGAAACTATCCTAGATTGAACATGTGGGCATGTATGGGCCCGTTACAAACCTTTAAACTTCCCTAGTGTTTTGATCTAAGAAAGAAAAAATTCAAACACTATCCTATCTTTGTAACATGTGGGCATGTATGGGCCCTTTAAAACATTAAGATGTGTTTGAAAAAGAAAACTAAGAGGAGTCCCAAGAAGGGTTGTTGTCCTCTCCTAAAGGTTTTAATGTTCTTTTGAGGGAGATGAACTTGTTTCACAATCTTTTCCTGATTCTCAAGGTCGCTTGGAGGCGCGAGAGAAGAACATACTAAGCGATTGCAATCCAACTTCTAGTCCCAATGTAGGTTAAATGTGATTAAAAATGATTTCCAACTTATCTTGTGAGTCAAAAACAAGCCATCCATGTAGCAAAAAGCAAATAAGGGAAATTGATTTTATCCACCTAAGTGCCTATGTGTTTTTTGACTAACCCCTTTATATGATGAGAGGACTAAGTGTGGTGCAGCTTTAAAACATGCTTGAAATCATTTTTAAGAAGGAAAATGGCCTTCCCCACATCTCAACAACTTACAATGTGAAATTTTTCACAGATGCGCGGGTCCTAGTGGAAACAGAGGCGCATAGAGCGCATGCGTGCGAACAGAGACAAGTTAAAAAGTGCATGTGCGCAGAACAAAACTATGTGTCAAACGCATGGGCACACGATGCGCGTCTGTGGGCCCAAAAACCCATGCATATGTGGCACATGATCGAGAATGAAAAATCCAAATGGATTTCTCTCAATTCAACTTGGAATTGGTTGGTTGGCAGGTCGGCTTAGGCCAGTTAGTGCACCTGCAAGTTAAACAAACTAAAATAAGAGGAAAATAAACCCAAATGAGGTAAGAATTGATACCTTTCCCCAGTGGAGTCGCCAATCTGTTGCGCCTCTTTCATCACCTTGGTGAGAAGAATCGAGGTTCTTGCATGCCTAGTTGGGTCTGTTGGGAAGGACAGTTGTAGAGAAAAGAGTTAGGGAAAGAAAACAAAAACTATAACTAAGAATTAAACTAATAGATGCAATAAAAATTAAAATCATGAGCATAGGGACATAGAAATAAAAAGAACAAAAAGACCCATGTCACCAATGTTTGAAGCTGATCTATTGACGAAAACAAAGCACCAAGAAGAAAGGGGACTATGAGTCCCTTCTTCCTCCAAGGGAAGGCTCTTGGACCCTCACTAGCTAGCTCTTCTTACAACAAGGAAAATGAAAATGGTGATGAAAGAACTCTTTACAAATCCACTCAATGGAGAGGTGGATTGTCTAATGTAATGGTGCCAAAATGCTCTTGTCAAGGATGGAGTCCTTAAAACAATATAGGCAGCATAACATTACTTCGAATTCCTTGAGAAAATGAGGTGCATTCATGGATTTTTATAGCATTGCATTGGGTTATTGTGTAACTGCTTTGTAGTGTGAAAAGAGGCCATTTAGGGCATTATTAGGTCTTTGAACAGCCCACCAGTCGGATCCAGCCTAGATTTGAGGGTCAAATCGGCTTGGGAGCTGAACCATAAGTGGTTGGGAGGCCGACCACTTTCATAAATGTGGCGTTTAGCATGTGCGTGGATTTTTGCGCTAACAGTCGCGCATCATGCGCATATGCGTGATTTCTAGATTCCTGTTCTGCACATGTGCGCGCGCGCCCAATGTCTGCAAAACGCTCTTCAATTTTTCACTACTTTGTATATTTTTTTGACCTTTTTGAATGTTGTGGTATTAATTCAGGTCCATGAATGACTTCATCACTGTTTGACGATGTTGAGTTCTTGTAACCATGTGCGGACAAAATTTCAGTGATAACAGACGCAAATGAAACAATTAATGGTTAAAGAAGCAGGTTATCAGTTAATTGTAGGGAACTTATACAAGTTAGGTGCAGATGGAATATTTATATGATGTGTGTTAGAGAGTGAAATTCCAATGATACTCTCAGAAGCACGCAAAGGAATTGCAGGAGGAAATTACGTAGATAAAGCAGCAACACTGTTGGATCACAAAAAAGTCATCTTGTCACCATCTTTTCCTTCACTGTTTATCATTTCTTTCTTTCCCTTAACCTCACATTAAGAGCATTTTAACTATTACATGTGGGATTAGACTTATTATTTTCCAATGCATTTATTTTAGTATTTTAAGTGAATTTATGATTAGATACAAGAAAAATAACATGGTTTCACTTATATATCAAAGTTGGATGAGTTCTATGATGTTTACAAGTGTATTTGAAGACTCCAACAAAGTCATATTTGACCACCAAGCGCCTCAAATTCAAATTTCCTCTTCAACCCCTTGAAGGTTTGATGAATATTTGGAGATTCACTCAAGTATCTTGGATGGAGAATAATCATAAAAGAGAGATTTGTGAGAGGATTTGTAGAGATATTACTTGCTAGGTGTTAGCACATGGTTGTAACCACATTATACATTTGTGGATCTAGGATATATTTGTGGATATGAATTCATTGTTAGTTCTCTTAGTTTTTTGTATAAATAGGAGTGCCTCCTCCATTCCAAGGGGAGAACTCTTGGAGCATGTGTCCAACTTATGATGGAATATAATAAATCTTATTTTCACATAAATTTCCATTCTTTAGTTTTAGATGTAGAATGCTTTAATTTAGTGTATGATGTTATGGAATAGTTTGTTACTTTGTTCTTAGGAGAATTGAGTTCATGCCAAAATATGTCATGGTAGCACTTTATTTCATTGTATATTCTTTCTTTACTTTATGCAATCTCATTATCATAGAATAGTTGTTGCTTATGAATATAAGAAAATTGATAAGTTAAGCAGAGGACCATGAGTGCCATCTACTACCTTTGATAGAAAAGGCCCTAACTCTCTCACAACTTCTCACTTAGTGTTGCATAAAACAAAATCATACCTCCTTGTTTTCCTAGATTAATTTTCCTTTATGCAAGTGTGATTAAAACCCTCTTTTCAAATCCTTGAATTTCATATGATGATAGAGTAGTGTTGTAAGGAGATTACATTCATTGTAGCATATTTCACCTTGCAACCTGATTTTTTACCAGTAGAGCAATGACAACCTAGGATTGAAAGAGTTAGGATTTGATTGAATTTTCTTCGCTTAGAGTTAGTTGTCTACTCTTGCATATATTGTGTTGGCATTATCACAAGCATACGAGTATCCCCAGTTAATAAGTTAATAGAAAGTAATTTAAGAAATCAAATTTCCTGACATTTTTGTCACCATTGTCAGGGATGGTGCTAAGGGATTAGGCGTTAGTAATTTGATTTATTTTTATTTTGTTTAATGCATGGAGAGAAAGAATATAACTCATTATGAAAAGATAACTTGGTGAGACACTAGCAAATTTGGGTCATTTTGTGACGGCTATTTTGACACTATTGCGATGTTATGTTGTTGATATTGCGACAAATCTTGAGTCTCTGAAACGTCATTTTATGGCACGTGGCATTTTTTACGAAATTGAATTAACGTTGCATGTGCGATGATCATAGGGAAATTCTCACAATTGCGACCAAAAAAGAATATCGTCACCAATACGACAATATAGGCAAAATAAGTGAAACCAACAATTCATCTCAATTGCGACGACAATTTTTTTTGTTTATATAGAAGATTCATCTCAGAAAATTTTGTTGTCATCGCACTTGAGATGACCACATTTTTTTGTTGATATAGAAAATGCATCACGACATCTTTTTTTAGCATCGCACTTGAGACGACAACATTTTTTTTATATAGCAAATTCGTCACAACATCTTTTGTTGGTGTCGCACTTGAGACAACCACATTTTTTGTTGATATAGAAAATGCGTCGCATCATCTTTTTTTGTCGTCGCACTTGAGATGATTTTTTTTTTAATATATAGCAAATTTTTCATAGGTATATTATTGTCATCAAAAGTGAGACGAAAAATATTTATTTAAAAAAAAAAATTAAATTATTTTAGGCTGCAATATTAATATTAATATTACCATATTAATAACTATCAATATCACATAACTATATTAAAAAATTATGTGTTATGAATGCTATGTTTAAAATGGCTGGATAATATTCCTGAATGTTATGCATGAATATATTCCTTATGTTGCATGTTGTAGTGGAAGAGAGTTACTTATCTATCACGGGATGAATCAAATTCTTGTAATGCTTTGTTTTGAGAAGGTTAGGTAAGAATGTGAGTAGAAAGGTTGGGATGAGAAATATAGAATCTTATTTCTTGGTTTTTTCACCATGGTGGCCTCATAGCCTAGGTTGGTGGTGGTATCTACACTAGATGGTTGTGGTTCAATGGAAATTTTCTCTTACATGACTAATCTCTTGGACCAATTTTTGTTAAAAGATAAGTCTCATTTTTTTGTTTATGAATATGCAAAATTACTATTACTCACGGTCATAAAATAATTATGTGTTATGCATGCTATGTGTCATTTTTTTTTTCCGATTTTGAATTTAAGTATACAAGGAAATGAAGGAGTATTTTATGATACAAGAGAAGAAAATGATTTATACCTTTTCGGAAATGTGTTTTGGATCATGGAGGTGACCACCCTTCAAACTTGCATTTTTCAAAGACATTAAAAGGTTAAATGATTGAATAATAGCTAAACATCTATGAGGAAATAACCATGTACAAGTGCAAAGGAAGGCTACTAGGTGGGCTTGAAACAAGAGAACTCTTAGCTCACACATACGCAATACATAAGATGAGACGCCATGTAAAACTCAAGTGCACCACTATCTAAGGGAGTTTTAGCCTTTGGAATACATCGTGCAAGAAGATTAGATATGAATTCTACCTAATAAAATATCATCCCATGCTTGAGCACCCCATGCATAATCAAAATCCATCTTAACCATATGTATCTAGTGCATGGTTTACCATACAAGAGGTTCAAGAGAATTTCTAAGGCTTGAAGTTCTCATAAGAATAGAGAGAGGTCATGAAGCCTAAGAAAATGGCTGGATTATATGGAGTTCACTATAGTTTAAAATTGCTTAAATATTTCTAACCTACAAGGTTACATATAAAGTAAATAATGCAATATATAAGATGAATTACTCAAATAAAATGTGTCTAAACTAAAATATGTGTTCGGGTGGTACAACAACTATTTGATAATACTTATTTCAATAGGTCAATGACAATGTATGGCTTTGATGTAAGAGTTTCACACGATGTATTTTACAAATACAAAATAGAATCCTAAGACTCTAACACAACACTAATGACCTTCACTCGAATAGTTAAATAGTAATTAGGCCTTCCAAGTGCTTCAATTTATGGTGATGCAACCCACCATAGAAAACACATGAAGGCATGAGAGGCACTATGATTCCACTATAAAGGAATATGAAAGGGAACCTATGGGAAAATAAATCCTCTATCTCCAGGGTCATTCTCAGAACTCATATTCTTCTACAATGTGCCTTAAATGAAGCCATATACCTTATTTGACTTATCAACCAATCCTTGAATCTATGTAAGAGGTTGGTGGGGAAAGTATTTTCAAATAATAATGGGAGCATGGGTTGAGTACAATATTCATTCCATGGGAAGTTTAAGAGTCCTACATTCCGCTAGTTATAGGTAATGTCATCCATCATTTCCACCAATGATATCATTTCCATTGACTCTAACATTGTAGGAAGCAATCTAACAATAATTCTCTATAGATTTCATGTTTTAATCTCCATTTCCAACCCATACCAATTTGGAAATTAACCAAAATCAACATCGAGAAGAGGAAAATTGTAGACTTGGATGAAATATAGTGGTTGTAGGTGATCATATAGGATAAGGAAGATAAAAATTCATTATTCACTATCCATTATATACTCTTTATATCCTTGAGAGACAAATATAGTTCTTTTAGGAAATTCTTAGAAATAAAACAATAGATCAAGCTCTTTATATGAAGTACATAAAGTGAATATATTCCTTATGTTGCATGTTGTAGTGGAAGAGAGTTCCTTATCTATCACAGGATGAATCAGATTCTTGTAATGCTTTGTGTTGAGAAGGTTAGGTAAGAATGTGAGTAGAAAGGTTGGGATGAGAAATATAGAATCTTATTTCTTGGTTTTTCACCATGGTGGCCTCATAGCCTAGGTTGGTGGTGGTATCTACACTAGATGGTTGTGGTTAAATGGAAATTTTCTCTTACATGACCAATCTCTTGGACCAATTTTTGTTAAAGGATAAGTCTCATTTTTTTTGTTTATGAATATGAAAAATTACTATTACTGCCAATCATAAAAAAAATTATGTGTTATGCATGCTATGTGTCATTTTTTTTTTCCAATTTTAAATTTAAGTATACAAGGAAATGAAGGAAAATTTCATGATGCAAGAGAAAAAAATGATTTATACCTTTTCGGAAATGTGTTTTGGATCGTGGAGGTGACGACCCTTCAAACCTACATTTTTCAAATACATTAAAAGGTTAAATGACTGAATAATAGCTAAACATCTATGACCACCCATATTGCTTGATTATGTCATCACTCTATGATTTCAATGTTCAATTTGTTACATCCACATTCTCAATCAAGGTATTTAGCATGTTTATGCATGGAAACAATTCCTCTTTGTATCCCACCTTGTGGAATCACATGACCTTAACATTGAAATCCTTGGGTTCCTATCCTTGGCTTATTTTTCTTCTCGCAATGATTTGTGGAAGGTTCAACATCATTATACATATCATAGAAGAATGAATAATTAGGCTTTGAGGCAATGTTGAGTAGCAACACCATGCCCATGACACAATGAAAATAATGGTAATGCTCTTTGTCATGTGAGACATAATGAAACATGTCACAAGACTTTTAAAATTGCATATATCATGTCACATTGCATGGAAAGAAGGAATAAACTTGATGACACTTTGCAAGCCTATCAAATAGTCCCATGGATATGGTTTTCAATAAGTTGGTTGAAAGGTATAAGGCAATAAATTATTGGTCGATGTTGTAGAAAAGACATACCTTTAGAGTGATGATCAACCCATCGTCTTATCTAAAGAGTTGTCAGAGCATCATGTAGTAGGGGGAAAACCCCTAGTCACCTCCATCCCTGCAACAAGCCCCACTTCTACCAAAGGATTTGGGCCCCTGTCATATGAAGATTCCATTACTGCACTAGAATAACAATTGCATGAAAAGTATGAGGAAGAGAGTGGCCATGTTTATGGTGATCTAATCAAATCAAATTTTAAGCACATGCTTGAGATTGAATAACTATGGTTTGATGGCCCTTTGAATTTTATGGTGGTAATATGATCCAAACGAATCCTCATGAGGACAACCCATTATTTCTAGATTGCAACATCGACCTAGACAGTGAGTTCTATGAGCATTCTAAGGCCATTTTCAACCCAACAACGAACCCTCCCATTGTCAAAAACTAGATTTTTGATGGTGCCTCAAGTTTCATGGACAAGTCAAATGAGGGATGTGTTCCCTTGGCATATGAAGATACTGTTGCTTCCCTAGAAGAATAACTTGCTATAATTTTTGGAGCCAACTAGAAGGATGGAATAGACATAGAAATAAGTTTGGTTTGTTGTTCTAATTTAGATATACTAGAAGATCAATTAGAACCTCCAGATGTTGGTGGAAACGATGGACATGAATACACCTCTGGTGTCTCTGAGAGGCATACTCTTTGGTTTCTGTGAGAGGCATACTCTTTGGTGTATGTGAGAGGCATACTAAGATTACCATTGAAGAGATGGAAGAGGAGTACCCATGTGTTGATATGTGTACTACAAAAGACCAATAAGCAAATGGAAATAGTGACCATGTTCTCTTTGGTGTCCTTAAGATTGAAGACAAGGAGTTTGGACAGCTTCTTGAGGTCAAAAGAGTGTGTGTTGATCTTCTTGATTCTCTTAGTGAAAACATTGATTTATGCATATAAAGAAAGTGAGTGTGTCACTCAAAGATATACAAGGAGAAGGGAACATTGAAATTTGAGGAAGAACATGTAAAGATATACATTCATGAATGTTTTAAGTTGTTGAGATGTGCTAGGGTGAGAAAGAGAAATAGTATAAATGGTTAATTTATATTCTTTTCCATATTTTAAGAGAGTATATGTATTAATTTTATCAGCATAGAGATCCCTACATTGTTTTTGGCATGGGAGACCTAGTATCAAATTATAACAATCAAGTGGAGAAATGTCACAATCATAGTGTCTTGGTACGCTATTTGACTTGGAAAATTCGTACATAGTTTCTTGTTTCTTCTACAAAGATAGTCTTGTTTCTTCCCATGGTAATGGTCCTTTTTCAAGAAAATATCCTCAAATGTACCAAAATTGATGCCCATATATTTTTCTATGATTCATCTTTCTAACCCATTTTGAATCACCATTAAATGAGCTTCCAATCAAAATTATAATAATTCTAAGTTGATAGACTTTGTAAAGTCGTAATTTGGGGTTTTCTTTATTGTTCGACCTTGCACTTGTTATAGCCTTATCAATTCTAATATTCTATTGATTAGAATTGTCTAGGATGTAATATGATATATCCTTTATAGGCTTCCATTGATCCCATGCAATTTGGATCTTCCAAGGGAACGTTATAGTGGAATTGCCAAAAACTTTTATTTCTTCCATGTTTTAGGGGAGAGAACTTGTATTCCCTATCACATTACGCCTATAACACTTCAAGATTTGGACCTATAATACCCTACTCTGTCCTATTTACAATGGCACTAATTTACTTAAATTGAACGACTCAATATTAGATATGAGATTTTTGGTAGAACCTGTGCTTTAAGAAAGGTTTGGGACTAAGAAAAAACACTAACTTCAAAGAATAGAAAGAATAAAACCTATGAGATTTTGATAATATGAGATTTTTGGTAGAACCTATGCATAAGAATAGAAAGAATAAGTATTTCCACACCTTGAGAATGGTAGAAAGTAAATGAATATTGATTCCAATTCATGGAAGTGGCATCCTTTACACATTATGTTTACAAATAACTCTTGAAAATCCATGGGTACAATTATAAAAAATGATCCTATCACTTATGAAAACAATAACAATGCAATGGCCCAATACATCAAGGATTAACAAGATGACACCATGATGGTGAGACAAATTTTAAGGCATCACTAACAAATGGGGAGGGGATGTCTAAAGAGTTTCAAGTCATAAAGACCAATTTCAAACATGTGTTAGACTCTGAACAAGAATATCAAATATTTCGACTTTTTGATGGCACTAGGGGTTTGAATGATCATATATTTGCTTGTAATACCCATTGGGAAGTTGAAAAAAGCATTAACCTATCCACCTAGTGGATCACATTCAAAGGTACATTACAAGGCACCATACTCAAATGGTATTAGAGAGATAACAAGCAACTAGATTTGTGGCATTGGGATGATGTAGTCAATTAGTTCAAGGAATTACTAGATGGATGTCTATATACGAAGAATTTGGAATTTACAAAGTTGAGAAGTATTAGATGCTTGAAGGGAGAAATGGTACAATGATACAACTTTGTATTGAAGGATCTTTTTGGTAAGTTGAAATATAATATCTCGGAACTTTTATGCAACTCCAAACTCTAAACTAATAACTAATCATGTTTAAGAAAACAAGTCGACATCATATCAAGAAACCCTAAACATGACCATAGAAATGGAAGATGACATGGAACCCAATGCACAGTATAAAGAACCACAAAAAGAGGATTGGGTCTAGAATTTTTTTATCGAATCCAAGTGACCCTAATTGAACATTTAACATAGGAGGGAAAAAATTCTAGTGATAATGGGAAACCTAGTAAAAGAGACAAGAACCTACAGAAGTTGAACATATTCTACTTTTTTTTCACATCCAATACCACTAAGCACTATTAAAACAACTTCAAGTTCAACTTGAAAAATCAAGGCTATTTTTTGGATTGCAAAGGAGACTGGGATGATTAGGACAACATTAAGACAAGACACTAATACAAGGAGTCATGAAAAGAACACAGTGTGTATCACACCCAAGATAAATGAGGTAGCTCTTTTATGGTGGGGTATGGAGAAACATTCCCAACAATTGTATCTTTAGTGTTCCGGGTCAGGTATGTTGTTACTTATGTGGGCTCAATATACAATATTGTCCTTCATTCAAAGATCCACCCCCAAAGTCCTAATGGATGATACAAGCAGTCAATGATGAGGTGCAAAATGATGATGATTTCCTTCATATTATATATTATTGTAGTTTGAAAACCCCTACTTCCAATACTCAATTATCCCATATTGAAATTCTTGAAAATGACCAAATTTGAGGAATTTTAATTTATGAAAAAGGGAATTTGGAGCAGAAAACTAAAATTAGGGCACATGGGTTTTGTGAGGAAACCTAATTAATATAACCTATCATAGTTTTTTTGTTTCCATAAAAAAAATTTATCAACTTTATTTTCATTTCAAAAACTGTTAGACAACTTGCAATATTGGAAAAAAATTACCAAAAACTCCCTGCAACCATTACATTCCATCAAACCATATTTATATCAAGAATCTAATCAAACAATTAGCATGCACACTCAAGTGATAGGAGAAATAAGTCAAACCATATTTATCCTTTGTGTGTGCCCTCTTCCCGTGCTCCCTCCTTTGTGTGTGCCCTCCTCTAGTGCGCCCGCAAAACCATGTGCCCTCCTCTAGTCGTGTGCCCTCCTCTCGTGCACACTCAAAATCGTCTGCCTTCCTCTTCTATGCCCTCCTCCCATGTGCATTCCTTATTTGTGCGCCTTTCCCTCCTTCTCTCGTGCTCCTATCCCTCCTTCTATGTGCACCTCTTCGTCCCTATCACGTGCTCCTCTCCCTCCTTCTCACATGATCATATCCACTCTGCGTGTGTGATGTTATGATATCCTCTCCACTCTGCGTGTGTGCAACTATGAGTGTGAGAGTGTATTTTTTTTAAGTTTGATTTTTTTTTTTTATGTTGTTTTTTTTGTTGTTGTTGTTTATTTATTTATATATAATATAATTTATATATTATATATTTTATTTTATATAATTTTTAAATTTATATATATATATGATGATGATGATGATGATGATTAATGTCCACTAAGACCTAATTGGTCTATCAGACGTTAAGAGGGTAAGTGATTACTTGTGATTCTTTAGAATTTTGTTTTTGTTCTCGAAAAGCATTAAGAGAAGCTTTCCAAGATCACCATACTTTTGTTGAGTTAAGAGGTTAGGAAGGTTGGTAGTGTGATCAATAATTTGAAAATGAGATCTAATATGGGTATAGGCTGGACAATCTAAGAGAAAGTGTTTTTCATCTTCAACCTTCTTAGTGTCACAAAGGTGACATAGTCTTTCATCACATGGCATTTTAGGAATTGACCAACACCTAGTTTCACTATGGAGCTCGTGAGAATTTGTTCTTATATTAACAATGCTTATTTTTTTCTTTACACTTGGAAAAACAGATAGATATTTTTGATCTTCTAGATTAGGGTTGATTACATCTTTATAATACCTTAATTTTCTTTTTTCCTCTAACTCTTTATCACACCACATTGTTTCCTTAAATTTTGATTTGACATTTTTTTTAATAGTATCTTTATTCTGCAAAATGGTTTCTTCCA
>JZKD02S1672659.1:2742986-2756087 GCA_000966675.3 Picea glauca
GGACGCCTGAGACAACATTTTTTACAAGGGAAATAACATCTACCATCACCCTTTTCACCCGTGTTACTTTTTTCCCCACCTCTAACAACATTCTGTGACATTTTTTCGCACAAAAATACCCTTTTAGAATCGTCGTTGTTATAGCAAGATTGTCGCAACATCTTTAAATCGTCAAATATTTATAGTTCAATTTTAGGTCACGTTCATCGCACTTGCAATGAAAGTGACCTAAAAATATTTATTTTTTCACCTATGTATTTTAGGTCATTTTTTACGGTCAATTTTAAGGTTAGGTAAGTCGTCGCTCTTGTGACAGACAAGCTACATTCGTCACTCTTGCAAAAAACATTGACCATAATAATTTAGTCAAACTACATGCGTCGAGATAGCGACGAATACGGGGTGGATTTAGAAAATTTGAACTTTTTCTCTTGCATGTTGCAATGAAAGAATACTTTCATCGCAACTTGTCATTGCAAATTTTTCAATATGTAGTAGTGAGAGAAGGATCTCAGTAGCATGAGGGATTTTCAGCACATGCTTGTTTGTTTTTTTTAAGTTTTCTTTATAGGATTTCATTTATTTCTCAATAATTTTTATTTTGTGGTGCAGTAAGAACCACCTCATTAAAGAAAAACTAGTAGGAAGATATACAAAGAAAGGGACATACATGAAGGAGGAAAACAGGTAGAATTTCAGGAGCTAAGAGATTGAAGTCGACATATGAGGTGAAATTTTTCCTATTATGACTTTAAAGTTGCAAATTTTAAAATATATAGAGAGTCACCAGATTCTTGAGTATGCTCTCTTCTCACACCTAGTTTTGATCTAGAGGATCAAAAGAGAGTATTTGGATACTTTTAAGCACTATAATGTCTACTTTGATTTGACAATTTTCAACTTTTGCTACAAATTGCCATAAATTGTTTAAAGGACATATTTAAAGTTTTAAGAGATGGGAATCAAATAATTTTGTGGGGATGGACTTATAACACCATTACAAACGCACTCACTAAAAATCTCACACCCACATCAAAGTTTGAGAGAAATGGTCATTTTTGGGTTTTTGTAGAAAATTGACTTCGAAAACCTCTCTAGAACAGAGTTAGGTCAATCAATATTTGGGAGACTATAATTGATAATTTTCAAAACCTTTTTCTAGGGAGATATCACTTGAAATCGAGTCTCCAACCCAATTTTAATCACTTAATTAAGGTATCGAATGAAAAAGTTATGACCAAAATACTTATTGTTGGTCATAAAATCAACATCATGGCAAGACCGCATATTGAATGTTTACACATAGATCTAGTATATAAAATCACCAGATATTAAAAACATGTTTCTAAGGGGAATAGGATTTCAAGTCTATTTTACAATACAACTTTAATCACTTCATTTGGAGGTCAGATGAAAAAATTATGCCACATTTGGTAACAACATGTCTTAAAATCAACACATTTAAACTCTGCCTTCTAGGTATGTTCATTAGTTGTTTTAAGATATCAAATAAAGGAATATTTAAAACATTTGTATGGTGGCTCTATCGCTATGCATCACTCAAATCAGACATCAAATGAAGATTTTATCAATGAAATACCGTTAGGAGGTCTAGGTTGGCCACCACTTCTCGATAGGTAAAAAGTGCATTTTGTTTTATGTTTCTTCCTTGGATTTATTTTATAAGTACTTATTGTAAAAAAAATTGCATGTGCTCTATAGGAGAGAGACCGATCAACTCCCTTCCTCCATGATCTCATGTTTTATTGCTGGAAATTACTAGTTTTGTTTTGCAGGTCCCAGGATGATCAAAAATCTATGAACAAGTGACTTTTGAAGACCAAATGTATTTTAAAAGGGAATGTCTCATTGAAATCATGAAGAATTCAAGATCATACTATGTCAAGTCACATCCACCGTGCCAATATTACCAAATGAAGCTTTCCTGAAGCCCATTATGTCATGGCATGTTTCCTTCTTTCGAGTTTAAGAATCCATCCATGTTGAAGTCCAAACTTACATTTATTCATGTAGTCAACCTTAATATTTTCATCTTATCACTACTATTAGATCATGACTTCAACCCATTTCCCTTAACGAGTTTCCATATTTTTTTTCATCACCTCCATCCACCCCTAACCCATGAATAAAGTAACTCATCTTACTAACCATGTTGAGTTACCTCACTTCCCAAATAAACCTGCTTGATGGTGAAAATATTTCATCTATGGTCCTTCTAATCATCTTATTATGCACTAGTGTTAGTTTATGTGGGATTCATTAAGGTTCTCCTACTAACAAGTTTTGACCCATCAACCTCAATACATTATCTAGGTCCAAGACTAGAGACTTTTGTATAGTACCTTAAGGCTTGCATGCATCAATGGGAGACTCTCTCACTGATAACAGTGGGAATACATCAATGTCCTTTGATTTTCAGATCTTGCAAGTGACTCGATTCCATCTCATTTAATCGTACCTACCAAGATGTAATAAGATACCTTGATACTCATTGACATCAATGGTGAGATGTATCGCATTGGTTAACGACATACATCAATGGCTGGTAATCTAATGATTTATTCCCATGATCGACTTCAACACATTCATTCGTAGGGATAGAATTGTACCATAGGTTTGAAATGCTTGAAGACTATATGGTTTTATATTACTAACAAAATATTGCAGTAATATTTTCATTAAATCACGATCCAGCTCCAGATTTCAGTTGTAACATCCCACTCTATTGAACACACTTTTATTGACATATTCTTTGAGGACACTTGCGTGCAAGTGATCTGGTTATGGTATATTATGATTTCGTTTTGATTATGGGTTATATATGATGATGATGATGATGATGATGATGTATTATGACTTATAGCTATTTTGATGTATATATATTGGCAAATGTTATTGACGAGTTTTCCTGAGTGTGTAGGAAACATGACAGGTTATGGATGTTGATGGAATCAATGGACTTCCTTGGACTCTAGATTGAGTCAGGGAGTGGATTGTGTTTTGATTGATTATTTCATTTTATGCTCAAGTGATATATGATTCATTAAAGTATGATTTAAGTATATGGATTATTGAAAGTGTTTTTTTCAATGGATGGAGGCTTGATAATGCTTGCTAATCCGAATAACATAAGGAGTAAAGGGGCCATGCAAAAAAACCAAAAATTTAGGGAGAGGTCTGGCAATGTCCATGTCACAGCCTAATAGCAGTCCTGTCGTGGTTGAATGGTAGGTTAACGATTACCTAGTTTGAGAGGTCCACGATGTCATGAGTGTGAACTGAGACGGTCGCTCACGAAGATTTCTAAGGAGCGCACAATAAGGTGAAGTCCTTATTCCTTAGAATCCCTTAGTCTCTCACAAGGTCAACCGAATGGATTGTTGACTCCAAAGGGTCTGACAAACTTCCAAAACTAGTCAAAGGCGAGTGACACCCTTGGAGCATGGAGGTGCGTCTTAAAGGGCACATTGCATAATTAAAAACTTGAGTCAATAGATCTAGGTGGCCTAGAAAACATTGAAGTGATTAGACCTTGTTATAATAATGTAATTAATTAAACAATAAATTATTAATTATAATCTTAAGTGTTTAATTAAGGGACTAATTAAAAATATTGAATAAATTAAAAGAATTGAGATAAATCAAATTCTAGGAAAAAGTGAGTAAAATCTAAAGATTGGATAAAATGCACATGTGTGCATGAAATTAATAATTTGGATTTTTAAAATAGAATAAATAATAATAAAAGAGAATAGGTGTACACATAGAATGATATGAGTTAAGCTACCACTAATCTAACTAGAAGAAGACTCTTAATCCAACTCTAACTAAGATCTAGTTAGGAGACACTCATTAAATGAAAATTTGGGGAACAAAGGGACACCTAAGAGAGAAAATATGAACACATTGGGGAATGTAAGGGAAATTGACTTTTTAAATAAAAATAAAAATGGTAATGACATGTGCAACTTGGGGAGAGTGTGACAAGCGTTTGGGTGAATAATCCTAATTAAAATAAATAAAAAGATAATTAATTTTGCATAAGGACATGTGTCATTGGGGTTTTTCTATAAAAGAAAAGACGTAGAAGAGTAGGGGCTCACCGTTTTGGGGGTAATGTTATGTTGTCAAATTTATAACTGAGTTTTTCTTGTGAGAGTTGGGACTCCAAGCTTGTGACAAGAGTGGAATTTATTCCTTTCGAGGTGAGATTGGAAGCTATTGTGTTCTGGTTTTTTGCTTGGTCCCTTTGCGGCTCGGGGGGATAAGAGGGAAGAAGAGTACCCCTAGCATTGGCAGGGAGGTACCAGTGAAGTCCTTGGATTGGCAAGCGAAAGAAGTTAATACTGTGAGATAAATAGTGACCCTTGAATGGTTAGTTCCTAGACCCGTAGCTTATCAATGGAGTTAATCAGTATTTGGTCACCTTTCAGGAATACTGGAATATGAATTATGAGTTTTATGTTTAAAAACAAAATGTAATTGTATAATTTATTTTTCCATCAATGTCTTAGATTGTAGATTGATTGATATAATTTCAGTCAATGGTTGGTTTAGTTTTAAAGGTTTCAGAAACTTATGATTACTATTTATAATCATTAAATTATTTGTAGAGACTTTTAGCGATATGACTATTAATTAGATTCGTAGAAGTAAAACTAGTAGCGATGAATGATGACTTCTTTTGCAACTTGTGAGTGTATACAAAGGTCTTCGCCAGATGAACTTAGTAGTTATTTAAACCTCTCGACACGAGTTCAACTTTCGTTCCTTCCAAGAATTGGATCTGAGCCTAAGATAATATAATTTGAACCTTAACCAGAAAATATTATTCATCACTTCCCACTCAATAACACTGTAGCGTATTTGGGTCTTCGTCTATAGTACATATATTGTAAATACATATAAATATGCATCATACAACCATATGAACTTAAATATTTACATCGAAATTAAAGCATGGAATATAATACTAAAATTGATGTCTATTTAATGAATATAAGTCATTATTTAATTATCAACTAGAAGTTGGTTCTTTTGATCATACTAAACTTATTATACTAATTATTAGTATTACAGTTACTCATAATTGGATATCAATAAATAGAATTTGTTAGTGAAGGTAAGGGCCCTCAAAAATATTCATAACATACTTTAATTAAAACATAATTATTAGTATTACAATTACTCATAATTAGACATCAATAAATAGAATTTGTTATTGAAGGTAAGGGCCCTAAAAAATATTCACAACATACTTTAATTAAAGTATTATGATTTTTCTTAATGATAGATATTATCTAATTCTACCTAATAATTATATGCGAAATGATTGATCACAGTATCCATAATGACTATATAAATGTGTTGAACCTACACAAAATAAATCTAGATAAACAATAGTACACACGTTTGTAGAGAGAATTTGAAAAAGAAGAAGAAGGAGAGAAATAATGAAAGAATTATCATTAATTGGCATGAATAATGAATAATTTACACATGATATACTCTGTATAACTCAATGAGTGTGCACTGGAGGAGAACCAATGCACCATAGTGGTGGTCTAGAGTGATAGGGACACACACCAACAGTTATGGGAGTGAATTGCCACCTAGTCTAGTCTCTCACGTAGTTACAGAGTGAGTTGCCACCTAGTTGAGTTAACCAATCAAGTAGTCTTTAGTTAACTAACTGAACATAGAGTAGTGAGGAGTTAACTTAGGGAATGAAGAGTAATGCACCAGTCTAGTGATGATCCCAAGGAAAGTGTGCATTAGTTGGTATGATCCCAATGTTGCATGGTGACAAAACCAATGCAACATCTAAACTAAACGCAACTAGTCAAACTGAAGTGTCAACTGAAAGAGAATATTCTCTAGGTGGAATATTCTCCCCTAAAATATAGGAGACTAGATAATGACTAATTATGACTAATAAACAAGGAAAAACCTTAGGAAAAAGAAATCCTAGGTGTGTATGAAGTAACTCCAACACCCCCCCTGGACATCACTATGGTGAAAATAAAGAATGGGTCTCGACAACAAGGCCATGTTAGGTACCCAAATACAAAAGATACACTGGAAATAAAGTGAGGAAAGAGGGGAAACCTCATAGGAAACCCCCCCCCTCAAGGTACAATGTATGTAAAAGGAAGAACTACAGTTTCTGAGAAACTGTGTCCTTCACTCCAAGACGACTTCGTAGAGAATGGAATTTTTTCTCAGTGAAGGTCTTGGTGAAGATGTATGTCGTTTGTTTTGGTGAAGGACAGAACTGTAAGTCGATGATCCCCTCATGTACTAAGTCTCAGATGTAGTGCATGTGGATCCCAATGTGCTTCTTCCGCTACCTCTGAACTGGATCTCTGAAGAACTTTAGAGTGCTCTGGTTGTCACACCAAAAGACAATTGACCGATGAAACTGAATTCCCAATTCAGTGAGAAAATATCGTAGCCACATAGCCTGAATAATTATGTTAACTACCCCTTTGTACTCTGCCTCGGCTGAAGATAAAGCAATGGCATCTCTCTTCTTGCTCGATCAACAGATAGGCCCAGAACTAAGACTGAGTGAGTAACTAGATGTGGACTTACGATCAGTGTTATTTCCAGCACAATCAGAATCAGTAAAACCAATGAGATATAATGTAGAGTCTACTACATAATGAATCCCAAAGGTGATGGTGCCCTGTACATATTGAAGGATACACTTTGCAACCTTCCAATGTAGCTCATGCTACTCCTGGATGAACCTGGAAACTACGCCAACTGCATATGAGAGGTCTTTTCTGGAGTGTGTGAGATACAACAAGCTCCCCACTAATTGTTTGTACAGTGTGTTGTCAACCAGTGGAGTCTACCTACCATCCTCAATTTTGATTCTTGATAGGAAAGGAGTCGGAGCAGACTTGCAATCTATCATGTGAAATATCTCAAGGAGATCTCGTGCATACTTGGCCTGAGAGAGTTTGATGCCTGATGCATCCTGACTAATATCGAGTCCAAGGAAGAAGTGTAGAGGACCCATGTCCATCATAAAAAACCTGTCATATAGAATCCTCTTGACTGCAAAAATCGTTGAAGTCGAGCAACCGATGATCAACAAATCATCAACATGAAGAACTAAGAGTAGAAGTGAATCAACCGTCCTGAGCATGTAGACATTCGGGTCTGATTTATAACATACAAAGTTCTGTGACAACAGGTAGGAATCCATATTGGCATACCATTCCCTCAGAGCCTACTTGAGGACATAAAGGGACTTCTTCAGTCGACAGACCAAAGATGAGTCCTGCATAAATCCATGGGGCTGCTCCATGTAGATATCCTCAGAGAGATCACTGTGAAGAAATGCATTCTTCACGTCCATCTGATGGAATTCCCATCCCTTGCATACCGCAATAGCAAGTGTCAATCGTATGGAATCCATATTCACTACTGGAGTGAAGGTCTCATCATAGTCAATACCATGAACCTCCTGAAAGCCTTTGGCGACAATCCTAGTTTTGATCCTGGTTTTGTATCTTCTAATCTGTCCAACCGCTGTGCTCTTGGTCCTATAGACCCATATACATATGAAAATTTTCCTCCCAAAAGGAAGGGGAACCAAATCCCAAGTATGGTTCTCGAGGAGGGAGTTGTACTCCTCCTACAAGGAGGATTCCCAAAAGGGATTTCCAGCAGCCTCGCCATAAGACTATGGATCTGAAGACTGAACCAAGAAAATATTCTTGGAGGGCACTGGTTCAATGGAAGTGAGTGAAACATGAAGCTTCTCGAAATCAAATCGATTCCTCCTAGTATCGGTTGGATCACCAATGAGATCCCTTCCATCCTGAAGAGTATTCTATGCCCACTTGCGCCTCTACTCTGGCACTGAAACTGCATCTAGATGCTCTGACTCTGCATCTGACTGTATTGACTTTGAATCTGAATCATCTGAGTCCTATGAATCATAACTCTTACCTAAAGAAGAGTCGACATGTGTATGCTCATCATCTTGGAAAGGTGGAATAATGAAGGTGTCTGCATGCGACTGTTGAGGTACATGTGAGACACTTTCCTCAAATTGGACACTACGCTCAATGATGAGCCAGTCTGAGGAAAGATCAATAATCCTATATCCCTTCACACCATTGGGGTATCCAACAAAAATGCACTTAGTTCTCTGTGGATCAAGTTCCTTCCTCTTTTCAGAGGGAATATGGGCCCAGGCATGTGAACCAAAAATGCAAAAGTGGGTCACTTCTAGTTTGAGGATGCTCTAAGCCTCGTAGAGGGTCTTATCCTTGACATATCTATGGGGAGATATATTTTGGATGTATCTTGCACAATTAAGTTCTTCGGCCCATAGTCTCTATGGCAGTGACTTTGCATGCAACATGCAAGATGCCATCTCCTTTAGAGATCTGTTTTTTCGCTCAGCAAATCCATTTTGTTGCGGAGTATAGGGAACTGTGTGCTAAAACTGAATCCCTACCTCATTGAAAATATTATGAATCTCATGATTTACATACTCTCCCCCTTATCAGTTCGGATGACTTTGATCTTCTTTCTGGACTGTCTCTTAACCAAGGCTTTGAAATCTTTGAGGTGTTGAAAAACCTCAGATTTTTTCTTCAGAAAGTAGATCCAAGTAAAACGTGAGAAATCATCAACAAAAATGAGAACAAACATCGCTTTATTGATGGATGGATGTAGAAAATGACCCATAAGGTCACTGTGGATCAATTCTAAAGGTGTGGAAGCTCTCTGAGACTTTCATTTGTCGAATTTCTTTTGAGGGTGTTTTCTGAGAACACATCCCTCACATACGCCCTTGGAGAAATGGATGTATGGTAGACCATCAACCAATATTTGCTTGCTAAGTTGTTGCATGTATCTAAAATTCAAATGTCCAAACCTTTCATGCCATATCCTACTACTTTCATCAACATGAGTAAGCAGAATCAGGTTCAATGGATTCAGAAAAATTATACAATCTAGACTGATGATTTACCTCACCCGTAGCAACCCTGGATTTGATTTCCATGTCATAGATGTCCACGACATTTTGTGTGAATATGCATTTATTTCCAATTCCATAATTCACCATCTGATACATGGAGAGAAGGTTGACAGAAATTTTGGGAACGTGCAACACATTTTCGAAGCTTCCGTTGGTGAGTTCAATCCTTCATTTGCCAGTGACTTCAACAGAAGAGTTGTCCCCCATCATAATAGGAGGACCTTTGAATGCATACAAAGAATAATATACTGCTTTTGAGGCAGCCATGTGATGTGATTCTCCTAAATCTACAATCCAAGCATTGAGAGAGGAGTTGATGGCAATCAAGGCATGGCTAGAATTTCCTTTCTTGGAATTAAGATCTTCTAGCTTCTTCTTCTTGGCACCCTCAGGGATACGATCTCCAAGGTTTTTTTGCTGAAGTATTTGAGACATTATATCTATTTTATTTTGCATGCATGCATATTCTGAATGGAATCCTTTGTGACAGTACGTGCATTTCTCCTCTTTTCTTCCCTTTTCTCTTTGGATCTGGAGGCATCGGTGAACTGTTTTGTGTACCCTTCCTTCTTTGAATGTGCATGATATTTCCATTTATCTTTATCTTTATATCTATGATATTTTTGGTTTCCATCATGCACAGTGAGTGCATGCTCCCTTGGGCCTTTGATTGTGCCCATGTTGATGAGTTTGGCTTGCTCTTTGTTGGCAGCCAGTTCATTTTTTTAATTACTCTAAAAAAAGCTGCCTACACCCCTTGTCTCATTAACGACAAATCATCGTCGCATTGTGCTTCTAGACATTTGTTTCATTTTTTAAACAATTGCAATTTGGTTTCGATTCAGTTTTCACAACTGAAAGTGTGAAAACACCTCTTTCATTGTTTGGACTGTCGTCATCTTTTATTGGTTTTTCCGATAGACACTTGATCATTGGTTTTATCACATGATTGCAAAAGATTTTTTTCAAACTTATGTCCTTTGGCCTACTCTTACCTTGATTGCGCATTTGGATCTGTTTAATTACTAAGCCATTGAGCATGAAGATTTACTGGTTACATTTGATCTTATAAAGGTCATGATTGATTTTGGTCTTATATGCTTTGATCCTTATTGCTATGAGCTCTTGACTCATTGATTATACGAGATTTTTGGTTGCAATGTTCTAAAAACTTTGAGATATAAATATTTGAATGTGCAATGAATGCATTGGTAAATTTATAAGGTCGATTTGAGAATAAAAACAATGGTTTGAGTTTCACAAAGGCGCATTGATTAATCTTTTTGATTTCAATTTTATAATCGATGTTTGGTGCATTGTTTTGTGAGTTGATATTACATTGAACGATCATAGTTTCAAACTATGCATTGGCATGATTGAATTAACATTGGTTTAAAATGTTTGATTGACACGACAGATCATTGGTTAATGTTGGATTTCATGTTGGATTGAACTGTACACTTGGCACATGATTATAACATATGGTGTTGGTTCTATTTCGAATGGATGGCACGTTGATATGGTTGTACACCTATTTGGTTGGCCGATACATATGGTTTAAACGATTATGATTATGGATGGAACAGTACTGTACACAGTCATTAATACATTGCATGGTGGTGGTAATCCCACCACCTTCGCACGCATGCAGTTAATTCCTGCCTCTTTGAACGCTGAAGCTGTTAAACCCTATCATTTTTTGACCCTGTGCATTGTTTTGTTCAGTTCAAACCCCACCATGCACAGAGGCCATGGCTTCTGTCGTAAGGTCCGAGCCCAACGGGTGCCAAGCATTGTTAGTGTTTGATGGTGCGCATAGCGACCTGGAAAATCTTGGGTGGCTCACTTTCATAAGGAAGTTCGATGGTTATAACCTCACTGTGGCTCGGCAATTTGCGTTATCGTTTGATGGCTGTCGAGCCAAAGCTGGAGATGTCCAGCTTGAAGTCACTGAACAGTTTCTCAGCTTGGCAACCAGCCTGCCTATCATGGGACAAAAATGGTCGAAAAGTTGCAAGGTAGATGATGTCCCGTGGACATTACTGTTCCAATCTCGCACAGTGAACTCCTGCGACAGAGGTTTGCCTGCAAAAATGTTGAAACCTCGTTGGTATGATCTCCTGATGATTATCAAGCAATTCGTTACTTGTGAAGGCAGGTACGGGTTCATTTTCTTGTTTCACCTGCGTTTATTGATTGTTTTTATGGGTTTCGAACTCAGTATGCCCCACTATATTCATAGAAGTTTGTTCAAAATGGCTAAAAGGTACAAGCGTAGCCAAGTCGATACCAGCCTCTTCCATTTGGGGTTGATTAAAATGATTTTGGTTTATGAATTGGGGTTACGTCGTGATTCTTGGCATGATTTTCTTAGCCGCAATGGCTTTGAAGAATCTAACCCTCCACAGGTTGATAAGCCCATGGTGACCGAAACCCATCCTGTTCCCCCTGTGCCTTATAGTGTTTTGCTACCCAAACCTAAACCCGACTCACCTACGAATTTGCCTATGGCTGTGACTAAACAGGCCGAAGTTGCTAAACCCGCGACCAAATAGCCTAAAGCTAAAGATAATACTAATGCTAAAGGCAAGAAAAATGCAAGGTTAATTTCTCGCATGGCAAGGAATAAACCTAAACCCCCTGCCAAATCAGAACCTATCGTGGTCAGTGAAGACTCTGATTCAGACATTGAACGTTTTCTCACCGAAGAGTATCCTTACTCAGAGGGCTTGTGTGGCAAACCTCCTTATGATTTTGTCAAGAATTTACCTCCTTGTCTGCGGGATAACCTTGACTTCCCTGGTATTGAACCACCCCATGGAACCCTCGGTGAATCATCGAAACCCTCAACTGCTCAACCTATTGCTCCACCTTGCGATCAGTGTGGGTTGTGGTTAGAGAGATACTACTTGGATGTCCCAAGGTTGCAATCCAAAATCCACAATTTGGAAAACCAAGTGGCAAAGCTCACTGGTCAGAATGCAAAGGTGCAACCCAACGACAAGAAGCAACGAACTATTGGTTCAATCCTGTTCAAAAATGTCGAATCTGCTACAGCAATTGTCAATTCAAAATTGACATAGTCTCAGCAACTGCGATGGTATAATTTTCACTCATTTATACTACACTCTGTGTACATATTTCACCTGCTCTGTTACGTAAGCATGTTTCGTTGTATATAATTTTTGTAGTGATAAATAAATTTTCTTTATAATTTAAGATTCGATTGGATTTGGTTTTGATTCGATGGATCATCGAATAGATATGATTGTTCAAATTTAGTTCGATGCTCTGTAAATAAGACAAGTTGTTAATATTGTTAAAAATAGACTGTTGTTGGTATTTCAATTTTGAATACAGTTAATGGTATGATTTGAATTAGTTATGAGTAAATATGATTGATAAATGGGTTAACTATTTTTGTCTTTCAACCAGATCTGATACTTATTCGATTCTCATTATTGTTTGAATTGGATTCTGCTCAGGGTTTCGATATTGTTTCTATAATTAACTCAATAGAGATTTGTGTTGATTATTGCCTAGTTCATGAATTTTGTCGATTTTATCGCGCCTCTATCTATTGACTGTGTGGTGATCAAACATGAAGAGTTTTGAGTCGATATTCATGGAGTATGATTTCATCCGATTACAAAGGAATCTATTTACATATCGTGCTTTTAACTAAGTGCTATCAATCTGTTGTTATGACTATAACTGGTCAATGATAGTTACGACCATACCCATGAACTGTTTGAAACTCAGCAAACGAAGTCTATGGATGGATTCTATGGATACAGTTATGCATGAAATCGTGATGGATTTCTATATTGGCAATGGATTAAACGATATGAATCTTATGCAAATCAATAATGATTGTTTTATGTCTCATACGATTTGGTTTACCATTGATTGCATTTATGAAACAGTCTTGTTAAGATTTGATTCGATTTTATGTCAATTGGATAAACAGAGCATTCTTACCCTGTCCCGATTGCATTCGTTTTGATTTTTTTTAATTTAAAAGATAAGAATAATTGAATTATTAGTAATTAGTTTTGGATTTGATTTTATTT
>JZKD02S1672659.1:2767060-2809893 GCA_000966675.3 Picea glauca
CTTTTGCTTTTCAATATATCAACACTTTGTTTCAAGTTTTGTATATCATTTTGTTTATGGTTTAGTATTACTTTGCTATCTAAATCAAATGCAAG
This sequence comes from Picea glauca, assembly GCA_000966675.3. NCBI lineage: Eukaryota > Viridiplantae > Streptophyta > Pinopsida > Pinales > Pinaceae > Picea > Picea glauca. The sequence continues at coordinate 2,767,156 of JZKD02S1672659.1, forward strand.
TGATATAATTTCTTTACTGTTATACATATCTTGTTGCTTCCAAAGAGATAAAGGACATAACAGTTGTTGATTCATTTTATGAGTGATAGCCTTGTCTTCTTCATAGATTGAATTGTTATATAAGTTTTCTGCATAATCGCTTTCCCTTATTGCAGAGATTTATCATCATAAGATTGTTATGATTTTCTTTTTATGTTTTGTTTGTCCTGTAAAAAACTTCAAGGAGCAGCATAGCTGATCGTTTACGAGAAGCTTAAAGACTAAATGGTGTGAATTTCTTCCTCCAAACAGCTTAAGAAGTCATCCTACACAGGGCAGACTTGGAGCGTTTCCAGGTCAATTAGTCTTTCATTTATTGTTTATGCAGTTCAATATAAATGATAGTTTAGTTAGATTTATATTACATTGTTTAATTTCAGTAATATATATTAGATTGTTTAATTTCAGTAGTTTTTTATTTCCTTTTCATAAATATAAAAATCAAAAAAGAGATTCTTGGTTGTCTTAGGGCAGAATACATATGATTTTGCAGGTTTTAATCAAATCTGTAGGTTGTCCAAAGTGTACATTTGTGAATAAGGAATATTATAGATGATAATTAGATAGTTGATTTGAGTTATTATAATCATAGTTAGTACCTTGTATATATAATAGTTAGTAGTTTATAGTTAGATTAGTGTAGTTAGTTTAGTTTTCTTTATTAGTTTCTAGTTTCCTTTATTTTAGTTAGTTTCTTGTATTCAGTTATAGTTTAGTTTGTTTTATTTAGTTTAGTAAGATTTCTTAGCTCAGATCATTTCTCTTCGGTTTTCATAGGAGACCTTAGAGCGGCCAACGGAGCCGTTAAACTCGTCAGGGTGGTCCATTCCAAATGGATTGGGTTATTTAGACAACCCCGGACCGGTTCCACTCTCCCAGTTGATGGATGGTCAATTTCGCCTGTCAACACTCTTGTGTTAGGGATTCGATAAAGTCCTCAAGAGAAGGCATCTTCCAGTTGGCTCCAGAGGAGAATCTGACAGAATGGAATGCGTATATGAATACAGAGAATTTAGGAAAAATCTTGGAGAAGATGGTGAGAACCATTTGTTTCTCCTCCTTTGATTTATCAACCATACAAGCTTTGAGTTGCGAAAATAAATCCTTGAATTTTGTAAAGAAATATTTGATATTTTCGAAGGTTTTTGGATCCAATGTGAGAAGCTCCACCTCCAACATGTATCCCCTCATCTAATCATGTTTGAAAATATCCCTTCCAAGGTGGTTTAAGCTTCATTGGGAGTCTTACATGAAGATATATGAAAGAGGAGATCAGGAGAAATAAGACTGCAAAGTGTTCCGAGTGCCTCATCCATGTGATTTAAATACTTGGATTTTTCTATGGTTGATGTTGGTTCTGTATATGTATTCAAGGTTAACTTGTACAACCCTCTGGTTCGAATATTTATGGCTATTTTCTCCTTCCATGCAAAGTACTTGTAAGGTGTAAGAATGAATTATTTTTGGAAATCCATCTTTCCGCTATCTTCAATCTTTTGTTCCTGCAAAACTATTTGGTGTAGCTTTTGCTTAGCACTCCATCAGCTCTAATACCATGTAAATGTGTTGAACCTGCATAGAATATATCTATCTAAGTAATAATGGACACATTTGCTGAGAGAATTTGAGAAAGAAGAAGGAGAGAAAGAATGAAAAAATTCTCATTAACCGTTATGAATAATGAATAATTTACACATGGTATACTTTTTATAACTAAATGAGTGTGCGCAGGAGGAGAACCAATGTTCCATAGTGGTGTTCTATATTGATATGGACACACACCAATAATTACGAGAGTGAACTGCCACCTATTCTAGTTTCTCAGGCAGTTATGGGAGTGAATTGCCACCTAGTTGAGTTAACTAGTCAACTAGTCTTCAATTAACTGACTGAATAAAGAGTAGTGAGGAGTTAACTCATAGAATCAAGGGTAATGTGTCAGTATAGTGATGATCCCAAGGAAATTTCGCATTAGTGATGCAGGAGCATCGCCAACACATCAAGCAAGCCAGCGCGGAAGCCAAAAGACAACTGGATAAGCCAGCACAAATTTTGAATTTCTCTTAGAATTGATGCGCAAACATGAATGTGGCAATTTAATGAAGCACACTTGTATAATGTAATCGGACCTTGAGAAATTCGCTCTTGTCCTTAGTAGGTAGAAGGAATTTAAAACAGTTAATGAAAGTAGATAGAATTTAATTCTAGATTAGACGGCTTTAGAGCGCAAGAGGGAAACGGGATATAGACACCCTCATTGTGCATTGTAAGATAGTTAGAAGCAGAATTGTAGAGGAGAGCAAGAGCATGCAGAGAGCTATGTAAGAACACCCATGTACAGACATTTGCATTAATAGAAAGAGGTTGATTCAAATTCATGGTTTTGTGTTGTTCTCTGTATATTGATGCTGAATGATATGCTCATGAATGTTTGCTTCCTGTTATACATTTTCTTTATATGTTGTGTATATGATTTCATGTTTGAATTTGAAGTCTGAAAGGAAGAAGGAATGAGTTTCAATTGTTTTTCTACTTGAGCCAGAGTTCCTGCAAGGAGTGCAGTCGAATTGTCCGCAAGGAGTGCGTTGACAAAGGACTCAGGTAGTTAAGTTTTTGTTCTCGTTCATTCACAAGTGCAGTGGGGTACAGGAGCCATGCAAGGAGTGCACAAGCCAAGTGAAGTCTCAGAGTTGTGAACCTGAGTGAAGCATTGAGAGACTTCTGCTGCAGGTGTGCGCAAGGTCAAAGGGATTTCAACACTTAGAAGTGTCTAAAGGTTGCCGCAAGGAGTTTTTTTTTCTAAGACTCAGAGTCATAAGAAAGCATGGTGAATTCTCTTTCTCTGCTACAGAAAGCAAAGAACCTTATTGTGCTCTGATACCAAAACTTGATTCCAACGCCCTCAACCCACAGGTCGGAAGGTCCACATCATCACATGATATTTCCCCCTTCCACGGCCCGAAGAACTCTAAATGGCTCTACTATTTCCCTATCAGGAAATCTTCACCCACAAAAATCCTCGTGGGATCCCCTCTTTATACTCGAGGGATCGGACTTCGAGACTTCGCGAGGTCAGTGGTCGAGCATTGGAGTCTCGAATCTCTGAACTCCAACAATAGTCAACATTGACCTTTTATTTCCCTATCGGGATTTCTTCTATCGCGATTTCGGCACTCGCGATGTCAAGCAACTTGTTTTGCCGACCCCTGAATCCCGATTCGCCGAAACTCCGATACACACGCGAGTTCAACTTTTCAACGCCATGTCACCCCTATCGGGATTTATCACTTCGCGGTATCGTGAATCCTAATGCATATGTTTCAGGACTTCTCACTACGAGTGTCTGAAATAGTGCGCCACCTGTCCACCTCTCTGACCCTGTGGCCCCCACACTATTCTCTCGGCCTTTCGGGATATCACGTATCGAAATATTGTGATTCCTATTGCTATGTTTATGGATTTTCAACCCACGAAACCTCGATATGGGAATTCATGAATAAATCCGACGACCCTAATGGCTCGGATCTACGATCCTGCCCCTCCTGAGATTTGAATCTTTAGAGAGTACTTCGTCGTATCTCCCTTGCTCCTCTGTGAGATCTAACGACTCACAGAAATTTGTGAATTCTCCTTAGAGAATACCGACCGTCCGTTCCTCCTTGGCGATTTCTACGAATGACTAAGTGTTCTTTCACCAATTGTCCTCCTGCAATGCAAACTTATGACACTTCTTACAGACTTCCAGTCACAACTTCCCTGCGCTGTCCTTCGACAGTTTCAAATACCTTATCCTTCTTGAGCTTTCTTATGACTCTGAGTCTTAGAAAAAACAAACTCCTTGTGCGCAATCCTTGTGGCAACCTTCAGACACTTCTAAGTGTTGAAATCCCTTTGACCCTGCGCACACCTGTAGCAGCAGTCTCTCAATGCTTCACTCAGGTTCACAACCTTGAGACTTCACTCGGCCTGCGCACTCCTTGCACGGCTCCTGTACCCCACTACACTTGTGAATGAATGAGAACAAAAGATTAACTACCTGAGTCCTTTGTCAACGCACTCCTTGCGGACAATTCGACTGCACTCCTTGCAGAAACTCTAGCTCAAGTAGAGAAACAATTGAAACTCATTCCTTCTTCCTTTCAGACTTCAAATTCAAACATGAAATCATATACACAACATATAAAGCAAATGTATAACATGAAGCAAACATTCATGAGCATATCATTCAGCATCAATATACAGAGAACAACACAAAACCATGAATTTGAATCAACCTCTTTCTATTAATCCAAATGTCTGTACATGGGTGTTCTTACAGAACTCTCTACATGCTCTTTCTCTCCTCTACAATGTTGCTTCTAACTATCTTACAATGCACAATGAGGGTGTCTATATCCTGTTTCCCTCTTGCGCTCTAAATCTGTCTAATCTAGAATTAAATTCTATCTACTTGCATTAACTATTTTAAATGCCTTCTACCTACTAAGGACGAGAGCGAATTTCGCAAGGTCCGATTACATTATACAAGTGTGCTTCATTAAATTACCACATTCATGTTTGCGCATCAATTCCAAGAGAAATTCAAAATTTGTGCTGGCTTATCCAACTATCTTTTGGCTTCCGCGCTGGCTCGCTTGATGTGTTGGCGATGCTCCTGCATCATACTCCCTCGCTTGAAACTTTTCACGGGCTCCTGTCCATGAGCGTGTGCATGGTATGTCCATGCCTTTGTATCTCTACTTCATTCTCCCAGTTGGCATATTCATCTGGATGGTTCTTCCATTTGACCAGATACTCAAAGTATTCTTTCCGCCTGGTCCTCTTACTCACTCTTTTATCCAATATGTGCTCCATCTACGACTTTTCTGCAATTGGCATATGCTTTGTCCACTGGATCACTGGCTACTCATCTCTAGTCCCTGTTTCCTCAGCCTTATATGGGTGCAAATATGAGATATTGAATATCAGAGAAATTTCGATCCCATCGGGTAATTCAATCTCATAAGCATTCGCCCCAAATTTCTTTAAGACCCTACATGGCCCGATTTTCTTCATCTTCAATTTATTATATGTTCCTCTCAGGAACCTTTCCCTTCTCAAATGTGCCAGAATCAAGTCACCAACCTCAAAATGAAGTTGTCTTTTTTGATGATCTGCTCTGCGCTTATATTCCTGGCTTGAACTCAACAGTCGCTCCTGCACTTGGTTGTGAAGTTCCTTCATCGCCTCTATGAATTCTTCTGCACTAGCGCTCCTAGTCGCAGTCTGTTATGAATCCCTCAGTTCAGAAATTCCTCTCAGCTGCATGCCATAGACAATTTGAAACGGACTCTGCCCAGTTCTTCTGTTAACTGAGTCATTATACGCAAACTCTGCCTGTGGTAATACATTGTCCCACTGGCTATGGTGCTCTGTCACCAAGCTTCTCAGTAAGTCTCCCAGACTTCTATTCACCACTTCTGTCTGCCCACCCGTCTGTGGATGATAAGCTGAACTATACGACAAGTTAGTTCCCAACTTTTTCCATAAGGTCCTCCAAAAATGCCCTATGAATTTGGTGTCTCGATCCGAAACTATGCTTCTTGGCAACCCATGAAGTCGAATGACCTCTTTGAAAAACAGGTTAGCAATGTGAATTGCGTCACTGGTCTTTTGACATGGAATGAAGTGTGCCATCCTGGAAAATCTATCCACCATCACAAATATTGAATCAACACCTCTTTGTGTTCTTGGCAACCCCAATACAAAATCCATGCTAATTGCATCCCACGGCCTCTCTGGTATGGGTAATGGTTGATAAAACCATGAATTATGTTTCCTTCCCTTCGAATGCTGGCAAATTCTTCATCCGTCCATGAATATCTTGACGTCTTCTTGCATTCTCAGCAAAAAGTATGACTCATTCAGCTTTGCGAATGTCTTTTCGTGACCAAAGTGCCCTGCCAATCCTCCACTGTGTTTCTCCTTCAACGGATTCTCCCTCATGGAGCATTTCGGAATACACAGTTGATTGCTCTTGAACAACAATCCTTCCTGGATCATGTAGTCTATCCATTGGCTTCTGTCTCTGAGAATTGGATTCTCCGTTGCTTCATACACCTCCTTAAAATCTGCATCATCAGCGTACATGTTCCTGAGATTATCAAAACCCAACGTTTTGACTTTGAACTCCTGCAACAACAAACAATTCCTGCTCAAAGCATCAACCACTTTGTTAGTAGTACCAGAAATATGTTTAATCACAAAAGTGAAATTCTACATATACTCAACCCATTTGACATGTCTCGGATTAAACTTTTCCTGTTGAGTCACAAAATGCAATGCATGATTGTCACTGTATAAGACAAACTCCTTCAGGATCAAGTAGTGCCTCCATTTCTTCAATGCTTGGATGATATCATAAAACTCCTTATCATAAGTGGATTACTTCACCTTCTCTTCATTCAGCTTCTCGCTGAAGTATGCTATCGGCCTGTCTTCCTGACTCAAGACTGCCCCGATTGCAAATCCACTCGCATCGCATTTCACTCGAAATGTCTTCTGGAAATCCGGCAACACTAAAATTGGTTGTTCTGTAATCTTCCTCTTCAACATATTAAAACTCTTTTCAGCCTCTTCAGTCCAGTGAAAAGACTTGTGTCTTTTCTTCACTGTGTCCATCATCGCTGCGCTAATTCCACTGAAATTCATGATGAACTTTCGGTAGAAACTAGCCAATCCATGAAAACTTCTCACCTCAAAGATATTCCTCGGTGATGGCCAATTTTTTATTACCTCCACCTTATCTGGATCCATCCTCAACTCATCTGTCGAAATAACAAACCCCAAGTAAATGAGCTCTATCTTCATGAATGAGGATTTCTTCACGTTTATCAACAGCTTCTCCTACTGTAGTTTCTGCATTACTGTAGCCAAATGCTTCAGATGCTCTGCCACTGTCTTACTGTAAACCAGTATGTCATCCAAATACACAATGACAAATTTTCCGATGAACTCCCTCAGGACTTCATTCATCAACCTCATGAAGGTACTCGGCGCATTTGCTAAGCCAAATAGCATAACAAGCCTTTCATACAACCCTTCGTTTGTTTTGAATGTTGTCTTCCACTCATCACCTTCTCTCATGCGGATCTGGTGATAACCGCTTTTCAAATCAATCTTTGAAAAATATTTTTTTCCACTCAAGAAATCCATCAGATCATCCATCCTCGGCAATGGAAATCTGTACCTGATGGTTATCTTGTTAATCACCCTCGAGTCAGTACACATCCTCCAGCCTCCGTCTTTCTTCGGACTGAGTACTGTTGGAACAACACACAGACTCAAGCTTTCCCTGACCAAACCTTTGTCCAATAAATCCTGGACTTGCCTCTTAACCTCTTGATTCTCTTGCGGTGTCAACCTTTACGTGGCTTTGTTTGGAAAATTGGCTCCTAGTATGAGGTCAATATGATGACTCACACTCCTGATCGGTGGTAACGAACGAGGTAATTCGTCCACTACTATGTCAGCGAACTCTTCCAGCAGTTCCTGAACTTCTTCTGGTAAATCATCCACCCTTGTGCTAGTCAGAACAATCTTCGGTTTCCTGACCAAAATGAACTGTGGATCCTCCTTTTTCTTAACCTCTGTAAGAAGTTCCTTCCCACTCATGAGAAGTATTGTGTTGCTTACTTCCGGCTTCACCTCCTTATCCTTGATTGGAAGCAACATGTGTGTCCTCCCATTCTTCTCTAGGGTGTATGTGTTCATTCTCCCATCATGAGTCACATTTCTGTCATATTTCCATAGTCTACCCAGCAATAGATGACAAACATCCATAGGAATGACATCACATAATATCTTATCATTATATCCTCCTATCTTGAATTCAACTAAACATTGTTTAGTGACAATTACCTGATGTCCTTTTTGTATCCACGAAACTCTGTATGGGCTTGGATGATCATTCGTCTCCATCTCTAGCTTCTCTACCATCTCGGTAAAAATGAGATTATCCGTGCTACCACTGTCTACGATGACCTTGCATACCCTGTCCTTGGTCTTGCAAGAAGTCCTGAAAAAGTCTGGCCCTTTGGACTAAACTTTCCACCTCCTTTTCTGGTGTCAAAAGGACTTTTCGCATCATGAGCGATCTTCCACCTTCAGCGTCTTCTGCCTCAACATCCTGCCTATGTGCTTCGGCGATGTGAGCTTCTCCTATCTCCTTCATTTAATCTGGGCACTCATAAGACTTGTGCCCATTCTTTCCACATGTGAAGCATGTTATTACTCCACCTCTTCCTCTACCTCTACCTCTAGTATGAGGAAAAGTGTTATTATCAGCATAATCTCCTCTCTGCTCAGTATGTTTCCCTCTCTGTGAACCTCCACCCCTCTCAGTTCGAGTCTGAGGTTTCTTCCAGTCTTCCTTGGGCTTCTGATATTTATCTTGGGCAACTGACTTGCCTCTAGGCTGACTTCTGCCTCGGCCTCTTTGACTCTGCTTTCGGCTCAGCTTCTCTTCATCTTTCAGAGCCATCTAATAAGCATCTTCCACCGTTCGGATGGTTACCATGCTCATCTCATCCTAGATATCATATCTCAGGCCATTCATATATCTAACAACTTTCTCATCATCGCTTTCCCGATGACCTACCCTGATGTTCAGTTTATAGAATTCCTCAGTGTACTCTTTCACTATCATCAGCTTCTGTCTCAGGTTCTGCATCCTCCTGAACAGAGTAATTTGATCATCTCTGGGGATGAATTTTGCCTTCATCTTTGCGATCATTCTGTCCCATCTTTTAATCTTCTTCTTGCCCTTGCAGCGTCTGTCGGCTTGTAGTTCATCCCACCACAATGTTGCATGTCCTTTCAATCTCGTGATAGCATGCTTGACTTTCTTGTCTTCCTCGACATCTTCATAGTCGAAGTATGTATCTAGATCTCTAATCCAGTCTAGAAGCTCCTCTTCATCCAAGTTTCCCTCATAAAATGGAATGTCCATCTTTTCTCTTGCACCCATCCTGGAAATAGCTCTGATCAGACGCTCATTTGATGCATCTTCAGTTGCAACTTCTTCCTCACGTTCAGCCTCAATCTCGCTTTCAGAATCACTAAGATCCCTAGCACTGACTGTACGTATTTGCGCTATCTCCATGTCTTCGAGTCTAGCTCATAGATCATGCATTTCTCTCTCCATAGCTGGATCTGTCATCTACCTGCCTCTTATTCTTGGCATTTCCCTATCCTCTGGTGGATCGGGTGTTTGCATGTTCCTTCTCCTTGGCGGCATGGTGAATTATCTTTCTCTGCTACAGAAAGCAAAGAACCTTGCTATCAGTGGTCGAGCGTTGGAGTCTCGAATCTCCGATCCCCCGAGTATAAAGAGGGGATCCCACGAGGATTTCTGTGGGTGCAGATTTCCCGATAGGGAAATAGAAGAGCCATTTAGATTTATTCGGGTCGTGGAAGGGGGAAAGATCTTGTGCTGATGTGGACCTTCCGGCCTGTGGGTTGAGGGTGTTGGCATCAATTAGCTGGTGATGATCGCAATGTTCCATGGTGACAAAACCAATGTAGCATCTAAACTCAACTCAACTAGTACAACTGAAGTGTCAACTGAAAGAAAATATTCTCCAAGTGGAATATTCTCCCCTAAAATATAAGAGACTGGATAATGACTAATTATGACTAATAAAAAAGGAAAAACCTTAGGAAAAATAAATCCTAGGTGTGTGTGAAGTAACTCCAAGAGACCAAAATAATTCTTGATTATTTACCATGTTGTTGGAGGAAGATATAGTAACAATTTGTTAACTTTGAAAGGTTTTGATCAAAAGAATTTTATTATGGTGGTATGTTAACCATAGAGAAATAAAGATGACTATACCAAGGAAAAACTGATTACTTATATTGCCTATCTTTTCACTAAGTAGTGTCAGTTAAATAGTGTAAGATTTTGTTTTGACGAATAGATTGGTATTGCATAGATTAAATATTTTAATAACGTGTGAAGATAGATGACCTGAAAAAAATAAAAGAATAAAAAATAAATCCACTTCTTTTTATTACATAAAATGGAGAAAGAAATAAACCCAAAAATATACAAACATCATCTAGCTTTTATAATATTTTGTTGACTCGTGATATTGCAAGCAAAGACAGTGATTGGGGAAAACTTTAAATACTAGATTAATGATAATTCTCACCAATGGAAAGTATTTACATGGAATTCCCTTCCACTTTGGTCTCAAAATGAAAGGGGATTGTTGGGGGGGCAAAAAATGGCGACTGACTGGGAATATTAGAAAAATAGTATCACGGAGTAATAAAAAAAAACAAATGCATAAATAAAACATAGATGATACACAATACAATAGAGAAATAAATATACATGGATCACCTAGTGTGGGCTACGTCCACTAGAGAAATTTCCAGGTCCTTCCTTTTTATTATCCATCAAAATGAAGGGATACAACCTACAAATCAACCGTTGTAACTTCCTCTTTTTCCTGTCATAGTCTCCTCTCTCAGAATACAATATTCACAATAATACACAGCCGCAATACAATTCCCTCATAAGAGAAGGTTTCCTTCTAGGGGATAAACCCTAAAAATAACTTCTATTGTCAGATCTGGGACATTATAATGAACAATCCAGATTAACTATGAAATTACAATATTTTACAAGGCAATTTTTCTCAATATTTGGCATCGGGGGCGTTGCTTTTGAATCCCTTGCTAGGGGGCCTACAAAAATTGTTGTTGACTCCCCCCCCCCTGGACCCCCTTGTAAATTGTTGCGGGAGGGAAATCCCCCCCACACCCTCCCATTAGGGAATGGTTTCCAAGAACGACTGAAAAAAACCTTTGAATCAGGAAGATAATCAGCCTCCACAACTAACAATCTCCCACTTGGAGACTAATGAAAACAACTCCACTACTAATGTACCTGTTGGACTATACTCCACCCTAGACCTGACAAATTTCTCATATTCACCTTCATGCTTGAAGACCAACTGAAACTGAGTAGGAACTCAGTTTATCCCTGGTTACTTCCTTTGTTAACATGTCTACAGGATCTTGTCTAATATTTATATTTTCCAACTTCAAATTTCCATATTCCAAGATGGATCGTATGAATTGGTACTTGAGTTGTATATTCTTAGTCTTTGAATGGAAGGTTGACTTCTTTGCAAGATGAATGACACTCTCATTGCCATGGTACAACCTGCTATTCTCCTTCTTCTTTCTTAATTCCTCCATAAACCTCTATAAAAAAATCATTTCTTTACTAGCCTATGTAGCAACAACATACTCTTCTTCTATTGTTGAAAGTGAAACAACCTTTTTTAGTTTTGAAATCCAACTTACTACGGTTCCACCTACAATGAAAACATACCCTATGGTGCTCCTCCTGCTATCTTTATCACCTTCCATATATGAATCAACATATCCATGTAGAATAGTGTCTAAACCTCCAAAACATAATGAATGATTAGAAGTACCTCTCAAATACCAGAGAATCCATTTTACTACCTCCCAATGTTCTTTATATGGATTGTTCATATACTTGGTCACAACTCCTAGTGCATGTGCAATATCCGGTCTTGTGAAAAACATCGCATACATCAAGCTGCCAACTGTTGATGAATAAGGGACCCTGGACATGTATTCTATCTCATTTTGTGTCTTGGGACACATTTCCTTAGTTAATTTGAAATGGCTAGACAAAGGTGTACTAACTGTTTTTTCATTCTGCATTCTAAACCTATCCAACACCTTCTCTATGTACTCACCTAGAGACAATGTCAATTTGCGATTTTTTTTGTCTCTTGTTATTCTCATACCAAGTAGTTTCTTTGCAACACCCAAATCCTTCATTGCAAATGAATTAGCTAATTTCTTCTTGAGAACATTTATATCCTGCATATTAGAACCTGCAAAAAGCATGCCATCTACATACAATAGAAATATAATATAGCTTCCATTTTATAGCCTTTTAAAATAAACATAGTGATCATAATGACATCTACTATAACCTTGTTTTATCATAAACCTGTAAAACTTCAAATACCACTGCCTTAGATCTTTCTTTAGGCCATACAATCTCTTCTTCAACCTTCATACCAAATTTTCCTTCCCTTTGACCTCATACCATTGTGGCTGCTGCATATAAATATCTTCCTCCAAATCCCCATGGAGAAAAGTTGTGTTTAGATCTAACCGTTCAAGATGTAAATCTGTTATGTCCACAAGACTTAAAATAGTCCTAATTGAATTCATATTAACAACATGATAAAATATTTCATCAAAATATATACCTTTATTTTGTGCAAACCCCTTTACAACAATTCTAGCCTTGTACCATTCTTTTCCTCCATCTTATTCCTTCAATTTGCAAACCCATTTATTCTACAATGCCCTTTTTCTTGCAGGAAACTGAACCAATTCCCAAGTCTGGTTGTTTGCCAAGGAATCCATACAAGCTTTTATTCAACCTTCATACCAAATTTTCCTTCCCTTTTACCTCATACCAATGTGGTTGTTGCATATAAATCTCTTCCTTGATATCCCCATGGAGAAAAGTTGTTTTTACATCTAACTGTTCAAGATGTAAATCTTCTACTACCACAAGACTTAAAATAGTCATAATTGAAGTCATCTTAACAACATGAGAAAATATTTCATGAAAATCTATTATTTCTTTTGTTAAAACCCCTTTACAAAAAATCTAGCCTTGTACCACTTTTTTCCTCCATCTTCTTCCTTCAACTTGTAAACCCATTTATTATGCAATTCTCTTTTTCTTGCAAGAAACTAAACCAAGTCCCAAGTCTGGTTATTTAACAAGGGATCCATTTCCTCTTTCATTCCTTGCTCCCACTTCTTTGTAGTGTCTACTTGCATTGCCTCTTCATAAAATTCTGGTTCACCAGAATCAATAAACAATAAATAATACAATGAAGGAGAGTATCATTCAGGGGGTCTCCTTAACCTGGTATATATTCTAACAACACTTGTAGGAGTTTGACGTACCTATTTCTCCTGTTGTTGTACATTTTTATTTTCTGGTACCTTTCAAATTTCATTTTTAGTGATCTCATCAAGCACTGTGTATTCTGGTTTTTCTTTTTATTTTTTCTTTCCCTACAATTGATCTTTGTACATGAACTTCTAATTGAATATGGCATCTCTACTCCTAATGATTTTGTGATTTTCGTAATCCCATAAGTGATAACCAAAATCATTAATATTGTATCCAATAAAGGTACACTTATTGGATTTTGCCTCAAGCTTTGTTCTATTTTCTTTATCAATATGGACAAATGCTTCACAACAAAAAGTGTTCAAACAAGAATAGTTTACCTTTTTACCTATCCATTCCTCCTCTGGAATTCTACCATCCAAAGATCTTGAAATTCCTTTGTTTATTAAGTAAACAACAATGTCTACAACATTTTTCTAGAATTGTAAGGGCAACCCAACATGCAATCTCATACTCCTTGCACGCTCCATGATTTTACTATTCATCCTTTCTGACACACCATTTTATTGTGGTGTTCTTAGAAACCTTTATCTTTACAAATCCCATGGTATGAACAACAATCATCAAACTCCTTCCTGCAATATTCACCTCCATTGTCTCATCTGAGACACTTCAACATTTTTCTTGTCTCATTCTCAACCAAAGCTTTCCATTTCTTAAAAGTATCAAAAACATCATATTTTTGTCAAATGCAATAAACCTAAGTTTGTATAGTTTCTTCATCAATAAAAGTAACATAATAATGAGAGACACCAAGAGATGATACCTAAGTTGGTCCCCATACATATGTATGCACACGATATAACCTTTCACTCTTGTTTTCTTTCCTAACTCTATGAAATCTGACTCTCTTATGTTCTCCATAAACACAATGCTCATAGAAATCCAAATCATTTTTTTTAAGATATGGAAAAAAAATTCTTTTGTGAAGTATCTGCATTGCCTCCTCACTCATGTGTCCAAGCCTATGATGCCACAGTGTTGTATCCACTCCTATAGAATCTAAAGATATAGAAGAGTTAGTATTACCAATATATGTATACAATGTATCTACCTTCTCTCCTTTTTCTATCACCAATGATCCTTTGGTGACCTTCCACACCTTATCTGTAAATATAGATATACAATCTTCACTTGTCAACTACCCTATTGAAATTAGATTTTTCCTTAGATATGGAACATGTCTTACCTCTTTCAAAAACCATTGGTTTCCATTATTTTTCTTTATTTGTACCTTACCCATTCCATCAATTTTGCATGGTGTATCATCACCCAAATGAACATAATCTAGAAGATGTTTCCTACAGGGTTTGGCATGAAATGAAGCCTCTGAATCTACTACCCAAGACTCAGAAATATTATCAACAGAAAGAATCAAAGCATCTTGTAACACATCACCTATTACATTTGCTTCTTGATTTTTCTTTTGTTGTCCATCTCTTTGTTTTTTTTGAGCTTTTCATTATTTCTTTAGATGTCTTTTTTTCCCACAATTCTAGCACTTTATATTTCCCAGTCTGGATTTGGATCTACACTTCCTAGAATTCCCATGGTTTCTTGATCCCTTTCCTCTATCATTTTTTCTTCCCCTGTTCTCCATGTTTAACGCATTACCCAATGTCTCGCCTATGCTTTTCCCTCACATTTCCTCCCAAGGATAACACCAACAACATCATCAAATTTTAGAGTGTTTGAACCAGGGACATAGTTACTTACAACCATGACCAAGCCATTCCAACTTTCTGGCAATGAGCACAGGATTAGAATATCCCTGACATCATCATCAAAGTCCACTTTTATAGAACTTAGTTGATTAGTAATGGTATTAAATTCATTTAAATGATCTGCAACAGACCCACATTATAACATCTTCATATTAAATAATCGTTTCATTAGAAATACCTTATTGGACGCCACAGATTTTTCATTCAGTTTAACCAATGTGTCCATCAACTCCTTCATTATCTTTTCTTTTGAAATATTAAAATCCACCGACGATGCTAGGCTCACCCGTATTGTTCCTAGTGCCTTTCTATCAAGAACCATTATCCCCCTTCCCAATTTCTTCTCAACCATGCTCATTAATGACCATCAACCCCTTTTAGATATGTGGCAAGAGTTAATTAAAATAAAACATTAAAATAATTACATAAACTAATTAAACAATGTTCCAAGTTCTTATTTATCATGTGATGTTATAAATAAAACTTAACTATTTTCTCTGAAATTCTTGGCAACCCACCATACCCATTTAATACACCATATCAACTAGTGCATCAATTCAATGAGGACATTTAATGCTACTAGATATTTACAATGCAATATAATTTCCCTAATCCTTCAACCATTAATCAAGTAGTTAATAACCTACATTAGTAATCAATTCATTAAGTAGTTGTAATAGTGTACATGCATAGTGTATGAATGCATAGCTAGTGTACACATAACATTCACATATAGTAATGATAAAAAATCATTGTCTCTGGTGAATAATTCTTGTATGTTCACAACTAAGCATGAAGTCATCATTCAGTAATATTAACTAACTGAATTACAATAATTCATCAATCATTGATCATCACATTTAAATTATAAAAAAAATAAATTCAAAACAAATGTTATAAACATAGTAGGAACCTAGTAAGGAAGTAGATTGACACATTAAATCCCCAAGAAACGTCCTAAAACTAACTCTAAATCAACCTTCTTCCCTAACCTACTTTTATCTTCCACATACTATCCTTTCCTCTGATGTAATATCCTAGAGCATTGACTATATCAACCTAAATCCATATATAACTTGTAAGTGCATCAACTACATCGACCTAACTTCCCCAATAGGCAACTGATATTTTCCACGCACATCTAGGGGATCATGACTTAACAAAACCCTCCCACAAATTCAATTTTTGAAGGATAAACAATGGGAAATATCTCTACCCCTCCTGATAAAGCTACGGTCAACACCATACCATCAATCATATTGTGTTGTTGTTGTTCATATATCTTTTCCATCAAATAACTAGTTTGGGAAATGGTGCTTCCTATAAAACCCACACTTTCCCACATATCATATCAACATTTTCAACCTATAATTAAATTACGGAATAATGATTCATAGCATAACATTACACTTTTTATGTCCACAACATCAATGTTACTTTAGTGCCACAATTATCTGACTATCTCTCAGCCCCTTAACTTGTAGGTTAACTTACCAAAGCATATCATCTTGCATAATGATACAACCATTTTCATGATATCAACAATAGTACATATTGTCATTTAAAGCAAGTGCATTTATTCACCATGTGCTTCCTACCAATAATCCATTTACAATGTAAACCCAACTAGTATCCACATATCAAACTTTTGTTTTAACTTTAGTATGCTTATGAAATCATCTATCATAATTAATAACTTAAATAGTAAAAACTCATACATTACTTTTCACATATAGGTAGGTCTACATCTCATCATAATATAGTTCTATTATTATAGCTAAGTTCAATAGATAATAAGCAAATGAATAACAATATAGTTCATAGAGTAGCTTAGTTGTTTTAAAAACTAAAATATGAGGGAAACAAGGAAACCTATAGAAGCAAGGCTCAAGAAAGAAGATTCAACCACCATGATTGGGGATAAGGAATGATACTTCTTGGTTCTAATGACGTGTAGAAATTATGCACAAAACATTGGCATATAAAATGATCTTCATTTTGCTATGTATATAATAATAATTTTTCAAAACATAATCCATTGAAAAAAATAGAAAAAAAACTTGTGACGAGATTTAATGGTGGAGGATATGCTCCAAGATTTATCATTAAGCTCCAAAATAGTGCTTGTACATTATCTCTATATGTATCACTATGTATCTCACTTTCTATATCCAAGTGAGAGAAATTGTTCCTATATATACACAACTTCCTTCTAGATATATCCACTAATAAACTTTATGGATCAACCCATAAATATAATACAATGTCATTGGTAAACATAACTGAATCCCCCCAAAAAAAATCACATAATGTGACATAAAGTGACCACTATAATTTAATAATTACTCAAATGACTCTCTAAAGTTGCATAAAAATTAAATCACATATATTGTCACTAGGGAGTGTTACAATAATCACATGGAAAAGTATGTTCAAGTCTCAAGTATGAGTGATGTGGAAGGGTGTGTAAATTTCCTTTAAAAGGGGGAGTAAAAGACTTTCATCTCGGTTGGACTCACTACATTTGATAGATTGATCCACCATAACAAGACTAAGTACAACAAACTTTAATCACACCTCAATTCAACATTTGGTAGAAGCTTCTTTCACTAGTTATATTAGTGTGGAAGAGGTTGGATGGTGAATACTAGAAGTCATATCATGCAAACTTTAATCACACCTCAATTCAACATTTGATATTAGAGCAACTTCTTTCACTAGTTATATTAGTGTGGAAGAGGTTGGATGGTGAATACTAGAAGTCATATCATGCAAGTGGAGACTCATTTTAAGAATATACTGTTTAGAAAACAAAGTATGAATGTGAAAATGATATTATATTAATGTGGAAGAGGTTGGATGGTGAATACTAGAAGTCATATCATGCAAGTGGTGAGTCATTTTAGGGAGGACTAGTAGATACCATTTAGAAAACAAAGTATGAACGTGAAAATGCTATTGTAGAATGAAGCTTCCTCCTCCTGAGACTCTTTCCATGAAGCTTTCTGTCTTATGTCGATGTCAATCTCAGCCTCTTTCCATGAAGCTTCCTCCTCCTGCTGCACGGATCCATGAGATCTCACAATAAGTTGAGAGATCTCTAGGTTTCTTCGAATGTCGGTACTTGATAATACAGAGACAGTCTCTGTATTAACGTTATTAGTCAGTCGTTTCGACCGGCATTTATATCAGACGAGTGAGCCAAGTGTCAACAGCATCCGGTCGACACGTTTATCGACTTTCCAGCCGAAAAACAGTGGAAAAATTAAAAAATTGGGTGTCTAATTTCAGAGGGTAGTTAATGCTTCACGCTTACTTGTCTGTTCCTACCATGGACTGAATCGCTAAAATTGCGACCTTATTTTTTCAATAAGCAACCGAAATACGAGCTTATTTTTTCAATAAGAAATGATAGTAGGGTTTTTTTTTCCTTAAAGGTAAATAGAAATATAAAGAAGGTTAAACATTTTATCTTGGTAATTTCTACT
This sequence comes from Picea glauca, assembly GCA_000966675.3. Lineage (NCBI taxonomy): Eukaryota > Viridiplantae > Streptophyta > Pinopsida > Pinales > Pinaceae > Picea > Picea glauca. The sequence continues at coordinate 2,785,440 of JZKD02S1672659.1, forward strand.
CAGTAAATAGAAATATTAAACAGAATAATCATTTTATGAAATTGAATTGGGTTGTTTGAATCATGTAAAAATCTTTTAAATAAAATGGAAATACTAAGAAGATTAAATATTTTATGAAATTGAATTTTTATCGAATCTTAGTTAATATAATATAGTAATTTTGAATTGTTTAAATCATTATTTTTATATAAAAATGGATTCAATATTTTTTAATATTTTTATTGTAATTTGATTTTACAATATTAAAAATTAATATATAATTCTATTAATAAAAAATGATATTTACTTGATTAAAATATTTTAAGTAATCAATAAAACAAATTTATAAAATTATAACTACGATAAAATCCAAATACTTTATAACATTTTTTAGATTAACCAAAACACATATATATAATTTGTTATTAAATATGAATACCACTTTTTCTTATATGTCATATTAATCCTATAATAAGTTCAAAGATTTTAAGTACGTTTTCAATAAAATTGTGTACCTTTTATGGGAAGTTGCAAGGAAGCTGCATGAAAATTAAATGATCTGTTTAAAGAATGTAAGTACTTTTCCATAAAATTGTGTACCTTTTATGGGAAGTTGCAAGGAAGCTTCATGAAAATTAAATGATCTTTTATATGATCATATGATGTATTCTCTTCATCATGAAATGATGTGAATTGATCATATGATGTATTCTCTTCATCATGAAATGATGTGAATAACTCAGAATTAATGATAATTCAAACATGTGTCATCTTCTTTTTTATTATTCTAAAGTATTAATTTATTAATTGTAATTTTAACTTTGTATTAGCTAATATAAGTTTATGGAGACTTTTTTTATCCTTAGAAAAAATCTACATTCTAGTTTTTTCATGAAAGTTGAAGCTTTGCCCAAATGAATTAAATGTTATAGAGTTGAATCATAATAACAATATTTTTAGTTTTTTCATGAAAGTTGAAGCTTTGCCCAAATGAATTAAATGTTATAGAGTTGAATCATAATAACAATATTGATTGGTATAGTAAATGCATCTAGGCATTATGTATAAGTCCTACATATTCAACACTCCTTAGAACATATGGTTTACCTTCCCTCGGAATTAGGGTTGAACTTCACACATCATTAATGTCATTTTAGGAACAATATGGAGGTTTTTGACATCAACAACATTAATATCAAGGTCAGTAGGGGTTAGTTTCATATGGCATTTGTTCGTATGAATAGTACATTTAGTTTTTTCATAGAAGAGGTGTTGTTTTCCCGTGGTCTTCTTTGATTTTCTCCAAGGCTAGTGTCTCATTCCTTTAATCCCTTGTGGAGAAGTAGGAAGTTGTATTTGAGGCCCCAACTAATTTGTGAACAATGTCCCTTGATATCAAGGTAAGCTTGACACTAATGTTTAGAAATAATGAAAAATAAATCTCGATGTATTAAGAAAAAAAAGAGTATGAGGAGGGTTGATGTAAACTCACTCCCAACAACCAACACCACTTTGTGGTATTAAAATAAGGCACTAGTTGGTCATTTCCATGCTAAGCGCTATAATGAAAAGCTACTTATACAATGGGTGACCTATCATTGGGTCAATTTTCCGTGTTACTATCCAACTCTCACCTTGGATCATTGCGGGTACACCACATTCATGTTCAATAGTGAAAATGATAGGTTGAATATCTCTAATAGTGGCCTATGACTTTGGGTCGAAAACTCCACTCTAACTTTGTTTAATTCATTTCCATGTTTTGGCTTGGTAAAGTAAAAGGTTACCAAGATACATGTGTTGGTTAAATTACCCTTCATCCCTATTGAGTTTTGGAAGGATGATGTTTCTAGGGTTACAGGTAACAAGCTGAAAATTTTACTAAAAATAGATTTATCTACTATGGATTCTTTCAATCGGGTAGTGTTGAAAATATATGTCAAAATTGATTTCATAGAGGGTCTATTAGAGGGTATCAATCTAGTTGTGGGTGACAAGGAATTCTATTAGATATTAGATTGCCAAAATGTACCCTTTAAATCCTCATACAAAAAATGTAGCATACGAAACTCCCTCTTTACTACCTTTGAGGTGATGGGGTACTATAGGGAAAATCCAAGTTCCTCTCTTATCAATATGTAGCATGAACAATATTCCTTCCTTGGACATCCAATATTACCTACAAGGTTATTTATCCTCGTAGATAATCCATATAGAAACTATAATAGAAATACAATGTAAAATTCATATGAAAATATAAAATAGCATTGGAAATAGCAATGCATGTTTAGAATTATTTCATTACCCACTAAACTCAATGCATTATAAAAACATAAAAATCATTCCACGAGAAATAATTCATGAATACTTATCTACAATAAGGACATGTCCACCAAATTGGTTGTTGAGGAGTGATTTTCTTCCTAGCCACATGAATCATTTATGGATTCCTCCCCAAGGCAAACCATGATACCACCAAGGTGAAGGAACCTCCTATAGGGCTCTAAAATTATTCAACCCAACTTATTACTCTAATGATAATCTAGACTAACTACAAATCTCTCCAAGCCCCCTTCCAACACTCAAAGAAGCCATGTTACTCTCTTCTACCACCCCACAAAACATATGGAAGACTCAATCATTATTTGCCCAACAATCCCTAGAAGTGTCCTTCCATTCCAATTCTCTTTAGCATGTGCAAAAATACCCCAATCTATTATTTTCCTTTTGGTAATATCCTTAGATAGAAAACACTCAGCCTCAAGAGAATCAATGAGAAAAAATAACAAGGTTGTAAGAATGAAGCTTTTTTCTGAACTACTATGGACACTTCAGCCATGTTATTTCTCTCCAATGATTCCATTTACTTCCACATTTTAAGTAGAGAGCTTTCCCAATTTCTATGAGATCTTACCATCTACTAACACATGCAAAATTATTTTGAAAATAGTCGTAACAACTATCATTTTAATGATAAAAAATCAAGGAGAAACATCCCCATAGCATGGGATCTTGGCTCCTCTCCATGCCCACGAATGCAACAAAATAATCCATATGGTAAAGTTTGCATGGAAAATACAATGGAATAATTTTTCTTGCATGAGACCCCTCTCTCTTCCTAAGGATACGATAGGTATGACCATTGACACTTATACTTAGTTCATATTCACATGTTAAATATTGATGATACATCTACAAGGAAACATGGGCAAGGAAGGGTATCACCTCAAAGGACAATGTCAAGATCAAATTAGCCAACAACCACCGTTTTTCTTCCCATTTTGTAGTATCATAGTCCCCTTGTCGTTCCCTCAAGCAAACATTTTGGTGAATATTATATTATTATTTATGTTCTTCATTTTCATACATGATTTTACATATACATGAGCATATCATGGAAAATATACCCACCACATTGTAAACCTATCCCACCACTTGAACTCTTATGCATTCACTAGTCACGTCTTGGCCTTGGGATCTACACTGGGAATATTTACAATGAATTTACATGTTTACAAAATGGGATGGTTATATCTCATCCCACATGACTCGATTCCCACCACATAAATAATATGTGATTTATTGCATTATAATTTAGGGGTCAAAATTGGGAAATTACATTCCCCTTCCCCAAGTTGAAATATCACCATCCTTGTTGTTATATTCCTTGCAACAAGAAGAGCATGTTTCCATGTCTATGTTCTTTAGCTACATCCATGTTTCTATCATTTTCGTTGTTTCTTGCACTTGGTGGCTATATGGACAACATTTTCCCAAAATTACTTTCACTACCTTGAGATTTTTCGAGGCCTTATAATTTCAACATATACCTATAACAATAATCAAGGTAAACATGCATATCCTAACCATTTATATGCAACAATTATTCCCTCCATATGAATTTTAATTTATAACTAAATCACATATATTCATAGCACAAGATAAAGTATGCAAATCATCCCAATACTTATCTATATGAGTATATATCTTCTTCTTCACATTGTAGGATAAATCCACAATCGAATATCTAATTATGAGTAGGAAATACTACACTAGTTAATTTAAAAAGAAAGAGAGGAGAGAGAAAAATAGAATCAATCTTCACATGTAAGAGACTAAGAAACCAACTCAAATCACATTGTATTAATCCTTGATCATGAGTACAATATATAGAACTCTCCACAAGAGGAGTAATGCACACTAGGTTAGGTTTTCCATGTGCATGCTCAAGTAAAAACAAAAAAAAACTCTCTCTTAGTATCAATTGACTAACCATAAATGAAGTTAGTCATGCAGAAGTGAGAACTCATGCTTACAACTCATTAATGTATAAATAGACTCCATGACTAATAATCAAATTGACTACTTAAGGATAAGTGTTCAAATATATAGCAGAATAATATCCTCACTCACATGTGCTCTCTAGCCATGAAATAAGAATTATCTCCTAAAATCAAAGAATGAAGCGTTCTTTCTCCTAGAAAATAGGATTTTTTATAATGGTGGTTTATTAGCCCATGGAATTTGTCTAATGTTGCTTAAAAACATAAGAATTCTAACATGATTAGTTTCTAAGATGATGTCTCCCTCACTCCTAGAATGTCCCTTGATGAGACAAACTCATGTTCAGTGAAAGGACTGGTGAAGATGTCTGCCACCTTCTCTGAAGATGGACATAATTGCATGTCAATAACTCCATCTTGAATCTCCCCTTTAATAAAGTGCATAAGAACCTCGATTTGATTGGTTTTATACCTTTGAACTGGGTCTCTATACAACTTGAGAGTAATCTGATTATCACACCATATAATTGTCGGACGATGAAAATGAACTCCCAACTCTCTAAGAAAGCGCTACAACTGAATATCCTGAGTAGTAACATTCACTGCACCCCTGTTCTCTTCCTCTGTCGATGATAAACCAATTGTCAATTGCTTCTTGCTTGACCATTAAATACATCATGATACAAGTTAGAGGAAATATATTGAAGTGGAGTTGTGATTAGTGATATCTCCTTCTCAATCTAAGTCTATGTAACCAACAAGATATAAGAAAGATCTTTCAACATACTGGATACCAAAGTTGGTAGTCCCCTTGAAATATCTGAGAATACTCTTTGTTTCCTTCCAGTGAAGCTCATGTGGCTCATGTATGTACCTCCAAATTGATCTGATTTCATAAGAGATGTTCGATTAAGAGTGTGTAAGGTAGATAAGACTTCCCACCAACTTTCAATATCTAGTACAATCAACCAAAGGTGATGTAGTGACATCCTCTAGTCTAACCCCTGACTGAAAGGGTGTTGGAGCTAGCTTGCAACCTATCATATGAAAACTAGAAAGTAGATCTATGACATACTTGGAATCAGACATTTCCATTCCTTAATCATTCAAGATAATTTCAAGATCAAGAAAGTAATGTAAGAGTCCCATACCTATTGAAGAAAATATGTCATGAAAAACGGTCTTCACTACAACAATGGCAGAGGCTGAGTTCAATGTGATGGGTAAATCATATACATATAGAACTATTAGTAGAAGGGAATATTAATTCCTCATTATATACACATTAGTATATAATCTACATCTAATAAAAATTCCAGAGAGAAGAGAAGATTCCATTTTAGCATACCATGCCCGAGGTGCTTTCTTGAGTCTGTACAGTGACTTCCTCAACCTACAAAATGATGATGGACTCTAAAAAAATCCCTTTGGATTCTCCATATATATCTCCTCATTAATATCTCCATTTAATAATGAATGTTTTGAATCCATATGGTGTACCTCTCACTTTCTAACTACTACAATAGCTAGAGCTAACCGAATGGAATTAGTCTTGGCAACTAGTGAAAAAGTCTCCTCATAGTCAATGCCTTGTACCTATGAGAAACCTTTAACTAATAAAAAAGAATCATACTTTATAATTTATCCATAAACATCCTTATTTGTATTGAAAATCCACTTAAATATAACAAGCTTCATGTTGGAAGGTAGAGGAACCAACTCTCATGTGTTGTTCTCCATCATTGAATTGTACTCCTCTTTCATAGTTTCCTTGCAATGGGGGTTTCATTCAGCCTACTCATAAGACTAAGGATATGATATAAGAACCGTATAAAAATAAATAGGCAGGAAAGGTTATGTGGTAGTAATATCTTGTGGAGGCTTGAAAAACTAAGATCTGATTCTTCATGGATCAATGAGATCACTCACTAGATCACCTACTTCCTGAAGAGTCTGTTGTGCCCATCATGGTAGATGCTCTCAACCAAAAAATTATTTATTCTAATTAGAAATATGATATATATATATATATATATATATTCATAGATCTGATTAGAAATCTTATCGGAAGAAGTTTCATGAAGTTATGAAATTAGTGGGAGTGGAGATGGAGGTGTGGACTACTTTGGAAGTACCTGTGAAGGACCCTCTTCAAACTTAAAACTCTTATGAATTAATAATGTATTTGAAGTAGTATCTAGAAAAATGGAATATTAATCGACATGTGTTAGAAGAGACATGTAATCATATTTATGAGTAAAGTGAGATAAGGTGTGCAACCTGGAATGGTGATTAACCTCACCAACAAATTTTTTTTAACCATCTGACAAGTTGGAAATAATAACAACATTCAGAGTGAAATCCACCTTCTTCCTTGAGCATTAATGAGTGATTTCATAGATGGAGAGGAGATTCACTGAATGTTTTGGAACATGAATTACATCCTAAAATAATCCATGGTCTATATCAACTCTACCCTAATCAAACACCTTAGCAAGAGAATCATCTCCCATGAAGATCAATGGTCCAGAACAAGTATCCAAGTATAATAAAAGTGTATCCGATGAGGCCATGTGATGGGTAGCTCCTAAATAAAGAACCTAAGAATCAAGAGAATATGAAATAATAAGTAAAGCATGATCATTACCTCTTCCATATGATGTCTTATCCAATGGATTATTCCTTGCATTATTCAAAATACAATTCTCAAGGTGTTTTTGCTCAAGTGATTGTGCCATGATATCTATGGTATTTTTCATGCAAGAATCCTCAGGATGGAACCCCTTGTTATAGTAGGAACTCTTAGTCTTATCCTTCTTTCTCTTTGATTCCTTACAACTTGAACTCTCATCTGTGGAATTTTGTTTACCTTCCTTTTTGTTCTCTTGGTGCTTCTTACCCTTGTTTGTTTGCTTAATCTTCTTTGAAATTCCTGAAGTTGTAAGTGAATGGAGATTTGAACTCTTCAACACCCCTATTGGATGACCTTTGTCTTCTCATGGATAAGTTATTCGATGAACTCATCCAGGGATGGTATATTCCATGTATACCCCATAACTAACCTTGTATTATGAAAAGAAGAAGTGTAGACATAATACTTTGGACCTAGTTTGGTTAGAATTGAAAAGATTAATTGTTCATCTTTCTTATCAATTCCATGATCCCTAACATGCGAAATCAAAGTTTTAAACTTACATAAGTAGTCATGTAGGGTCTCAAAATATATTGGATTCAATTCATGTAGATCATTCTCCAGTTAATGACCTCTTAGGTTGTCTTTCTTTCCTAGCAAATCCTTCAAATTTTTCCAAACATCATTAGGAGTCTTTCAAGTATTGATATGGAAGATAATATCAAGAGATATTCTCAAGAACAATTCTTGTAGGTTTCATCCATTATGTTGAAGAATTTTTCTTTCTCTATGGTTGAAGTAGGTTCTTCCTCAGTCCCCATGGTGACCCTATACAAACTGCTTTTGCGAAGTAGAAGCTCTATATTGGGATTCCACTCAAAGTAGTTGAAGGGTGTTAAGAGCACTAAAGAAGATGGATAATCCATAGTTCTCTATGGGTTTTCTAATATGATCTGTAAACCTGCAATAAAATTAAATTCTCCTTCACAATAATATATGTGATACCATGTAGGATTAAACCACACCCCAAGATCTAATTGTGAGTAGGAAATACTACAATAGTTAATTGCAAAAGAAAGAGAGGGGAGAAAAAAATAGAATCAATCTTCACACATAAGAGAATAATAAACAAACTCAAATCACATTGTAGTAATCCTTTATCATGAATACAATATATATAACTCTCCACAAGAGGAGTAATTCACACTAGGCTATGGTTTCCATGTGCATGCTCAAGTAAAAACAAAAATAAACTCCCTCTTAGTATAAGTTAATTGGCTATAAATTGATCCAGATTTTATGTGCAGAACAAAATGATTATAGATTATTAACAGATGCTTAACACAGAATAATAGAGATATAGTAAAACTGGTTTTCTATTCAATAAGGAAATAAGTTGAAACTGTAAAATGCAGCGGAAAACAAGCTTGCTGGAATGGTGGTGGCTTATCTCTGAGAAGAGATGTGATGGCTGCGCTCATTCGCAAGAAGATGATTACAATGAGGCTCTGAAGGCCTTTTTATAGTAAATAGGAGTGTCAAAAACCCTAGACATCCAAAAACCTAACCCTAGGAGATGAAGCACCAAAAGTCATGTGGGCCCTGTTTGGGTAAGTCAGTACATCAACTTCCCAGGGTCGTAACTTTTGCATACGATCTTCATTTTAGGCGAACAATAGCCCGTTGCAAAGATCTATCTGAGGAATACCACGATTGATGAAAATTTCATGACGAATTTTTTTTATTTCTACATACCCAAAAAAACGTCATTAAGGGCCTCAGAATGGCTCCAAAAGTTCAAGACGTGAAAAACTGCTAAAAATAGTAAATTACCAAAATTGCCAGAAAGTTATTTTGAGCTAGATGGAAAAGGTGGGTGGCCACTGATATCCATCTAGATCAATCCTTCCTCCTTAGGAAGAAATGGTCTCCATTGCATTGAGTTCCCCCATCAAATGAGGAAATTTCTGCTGAATTTGGCCCCGGGTGAGCCACTTGCCTTGGTGTAGGAGTTGCCCTACTTTGACGACTCGATAAAGTTGGATCCTTTGTTGTCAAGTGCCCTTGATCTGTGTGTACACAATATGATCACTGGATTCTTTTTGTATGTATTCAGGGTTGATCTCTGTTGGTATCATTTGTTCTTCTATATCTGAGGTGTCCAATAATGGTAGGAAATAAGGCCGAAGGAGGTCCACATTGAACACTGGGTGCATGCCAAGGAAAGGAGGAATGTTGAGCTCAAAAGTATTATCCCCCACAACCTTGGTGATGGTGTACGACCCATAATGGAGTGGGAGAATCTTTCGATGGGGTCCTGTAAGGCGTTCTTTCTGCCAGTGCAACCAAACTTTGTCGCCCACCTGAAACTTATGTGGCACCCGATGTTGATCATGGCGTTGCTTGTACTTGTCATTGGATTTCTGTAGGATATCCTGAAACTATTGGCGTATGTGCTAGATCCACACAATGAACTAGGTGGCTTTGTCAGCTTCAGTTGGAACAAGAGATGAGTCAGTCGAGGTGACCGCAAGGGGAAGTGCAACATCTATGGCACCCAATGGTTGGAATCCCAACCCCACTTGAAAGAGTTTGTGGTTGGTTGAGCTATGAAGGGATCAATTGTAGCTATGTTGGACATAGGGAAGACTCTCATCCCATGTGCGAGGGTTCTTGGAATTATACATGTGTAGGATATGCACAATCATTCGATTTACAACCTCGGTTTTTCCATTTTTCTGGGGGTGGAAGGTCGTGGATTTGGTGAGCTTGGTGTCCAACAGTGACTAGAGGATCGACCAGAATGTGATGAGAAATCGACTGTCCTGATCTAAGACAATGGTTTGTGGGATTCCAAAATGTACCCAGACTCGTTCAAAGAAGAGCTTGGCAGTGGCTTCTGTTGTGATGCTCTTCTTGCAAGCAACCATAATCGCCATCTTAGAAAAGCAATCAACAACCACAAAAACACAGTCATTTCCCCTCTTGGTGGAAGGGAGGCCCGACATGTAGTCCATTGAGATGGATTCCCATGGCCTGTTAGGAGTAGGAAGAGGGGTGTATATACCTTGTTTCTTAGTGGTCAGTTTGGCAATAGCGCAGGTAGTGCAAGACCTGATATACTTGTTGACCTCCTGTCGAAGTTTTGGCCAGTAGAAATGTTTTTGTAGCATCGCCACTGTCTTTTCGACGTCGAAGTGTCCCACCACCCGATTGTAGTGGGATTCCCAGATTATCTTCACTCGTTCGCTTGATGGAACACATATATGGCCCAGACGACACAACAACCCATCCTGAAGATGGAAATTATCGATAATTGTGTTTGCACCCAACATTTGGTAGGTGGTAGTGAAATCTAGGTCTATGACTATCTCATAGAGTTGGGGCCATCCAGACGTCTCATGGCTGAAAGTGTCTAGAACCGTGGTGAGTGTCACGACTGGTAGTATATTGAGGCAATCACCGATGCAGTTGGTGCCTCCTATTTTATACTTGATGTTCAGGTGGAATTGTTGTAAGTATGTGCACCACTTTTGATGGCGGTCATTTTGTAATTTTCCTTGTGTTTGCATGAACTGCAGTGGCTTATGATCAATGTGGATGACTGTCTCCTTCCCACGAATGTAATGTCTCCACTAGCAGAAGGCTTGCACAATGGAGTACATTTCTTTGTCTTAAGTAGGGTACTTACGAACAACATCTGATAGTGTCTCACTATGATAGGCCATAGGGTGGCCATGCTAAGTGAGAACGATGCCCACAACATAGTCTGAAGCATTTGTCTCAATCTCAAAGGGTTGTTGTGAGTCTGGTAGTGAAAGTATTGGGGTTGAGCACAAGTGCTACTTCAAATCATCGAACGCTTGTTGTTGGGACTGACCCCACGCAAATTTTTCCTTACCACCACCCCTGGTTATTTGGCTGAGGGCCCATGCAATATGGGAGAATCCCAACATGAACCTGCAGTAGAAATTGACAAGGCCCAAGAATCTCTGAAGCTCAGTGAGTGTGGTTGGGGATGGCCAGTCACGGATGACTTGGATATTGTATGGATCCACATGTACAACATGTTGATCAACAATGTAGCCCAAGTAATGGACCATGTCCATGACGAAGGATCATTTTTCCAAGTTGGTGTATATCTTGTGCTACTGCAGGATGTGCAAAACCTGTTGAATATGATGCAAGTGTTCTTCCCAAGACTTTTTATAAATGAGAATGTCATCCAGATACAACACTACAAAAGTATTGGTGAATGGTCACAGGAAAGTGTCTGGAGAATTTTTCAAACCAAAGGGCATGGCCAACCATTCAAAAAGGCCTTCCTTTGACTTGAAGGTGGTCTTCCATACATATGTCTTTTTTATCGAGACCTGGTGGTAGCCAAAATTCAAATCAATATTACTGAAGTATTTGGCCCCTGTGAGTTGATCAAGGAGGTCATCGATTCGGGGAATTGGGAACTGGTTTCTAACTGTGATTTTATTCAGAGCCCGATAATCAATGCAGATTCACCAGGTTCCATATTTCTTCTGTACTAGCATGATTGGGCTCCCGCAAGGTGATGAGATGGGATGGATGTGCCCCTTGTGGAGAAATTCTTGGATCTGTCGCTTGACCTCCTCATTCTCTAACATAGAGAAACGATAGACTAGCCCATTTGGAAGCGGTGCATCGGGGGTCAGATTGATGGGGTTCTTGACCTGACAGTGCAGAGGGTGATGAGAAGATATATGAGTATTCTTTGATGACCTTATCTACTTTCTTCTGCTGTGTGGAGAGGTCGGTCACAGAGACCCTGGATGTGGATATGATCTTTTGCTCATTCCGAGAGAGAATCACAAAGAAGACAAACTTCCCCATCTGAGAGATGACCTTCCTGCATTGCTTGGAAGAGATCAAGGAAATAACACTAGGTGGGACTCCCTCGGGTATCCTATACAATTTCCTGTTCAAAGTAATAATAGAACGACGAGGCCTGGACTCATATACATCATGACATTTCCATAAATAAGGTTGGCCCAAAATAAAATCACAAACTTTGAGAGGAGAAACATCACACAATACCTCATCTTTGATGGGCTTGACACTGTACGACAGTCGACACTGTTGGCTGACACAAAGATCACTTCCTTGGAGGAGCCATCCAATGGTGTAGGGTTGTGACCATGGTGTTGTTGGCAGTTCCAACTACTTGCCAACCTCTGCTGAGATGAGGTTTTTCTGGCTACTGCTATCAATGATGAAGTGCAGTGGGGTGCCTCTTACCCACATCTATGAATGGAAGAGGAACGCTCCTTCTTCTGGCTCGTCTGGTTCATCATGGTGGAGCTTGGTGGTAGAAACGGTGGCACTGGGTTTCACGTCACTGATTCATCTTCCCCTTTATGGTTTTGACTCAGATTCATAACCTGCATCTGATTCACAGGATTTCACTTTGGCCACTAGAGACTGCTTTGAGTGACAGTCAGTAGTGTTGTGCCAAGGGCTCTTATGGAAGTCGCACCACTTCTTAGTATCTTTCTTTGTCTTTACGGTGTCCTTATTTTCTTGCGGCTTGGATTGGTTGTCCTGATACTATCCACATTTTCTCTACCCTTTGTTTTGTGGGTTGGGGCCTCCCTTTCGTGGCTTTTGCTGTGAGGGGTTCCCGGGCCCAAATTTCCGCATCTTTTGTTTGAGTTTCTACTCGATTTTGACGACATATCGGTAGGCCACACCCAAGGACGAGATCTCCATAAATTCTATTTCGGTTTGTATGTATCTATGAAGAGCACCAAGATACTTGAGCACCAGATGTCACTCTGAATCTTTGATACCGAGCTTGGTGCACCAGTTATGGAATATATTTGTGAACTCTGGCACTGCTTGGTCTCTTTCTTGCCGTAGTGTGGTCCATTTGGTATAAAAGTCGTCATAACTTCCAACAGGGTAGTATTGTTCCTTAATAACATCCTTGAAGGATTCCCAGGTGGTCGTGACTGTAAATAACAAGGGTTCCTCTATTTCCTTTTGCTCACAGAAAGTTTCCCACCAATATTTGACATGGGGAATGACTTTGAGGAGTGCAAATGTAATATTTTCTCTATTCAAAAAGTTATGGACAGAAAAATACCTTTCTAGTAGATTCAACCACTTGTCTACACCATCTTCATCTATCTGACCTTCAAATACAGGAATATCGAAGTTTATTTGTACCTTGAAGAGGGCGACACCTCCACTCAAAGAAGATGTGTCACGTGTTGGTAGCCACCAAAGTATTTGCACGAAACTATCCATCATCTTGTTCCTCTGTTGCGTGAGGGATTCATCAAGAAACATTTTGAAAGGATCTCTTGTCCCATCATATTTCTTTTCTTCTGCCATGAGAGGTCACTTGGGTGTGCGAGAGATTTGGTCCTCAAGAGAAACAAGCTCAAGACCCAATTCTTTGTACTCTGACCTCGTTGGGGACATGCATTAAGACAATAAGGAGTAGACCGCTCTGATACCACTGATCCATATTTTATGAGTATAATGAAATGAATACAGATTATTAACAGATGCTTAACACAGAATAACAAAGATACAATAAAACTGGTTTTCTATTCAATAAGGAAATAAGCCGAAACTATAAAATGCAATGGAAAACAAGCTTGCTGGAATGGTGGTGACTTATCTCTGGGAAGAGATGCGACGCCTGCACTCATTTGCAAGAAGATGATTATAATGAGGGTCTGAAGGCCTTTTTACAATAAACAGGAGTGTCAAAAACCTCAGACATCCAAAAACCTAACCCTAGGAGATGAAGCGCCAAAAGTCATGTGGGTGTTTGGGTAAGTCAGTACATCAACTTCGCGGGGTTGTAACTTTTGCACACGATCTCCATTTTAGGTGTATGATAGCCCGTTGGAAATATCTATCCGAGGAATACAACTGTTGATGAAAATTTTATGTTGTAAAATTTTGATTTCTACATACCCAAAAAAACGTCGTTTAGGGCCTCAATACGACTCCAGAAGTTCAGGATCCCAAAAACTGCTAAAAATAGTAAATTACCAAAATTTCCAGAAAGTTGTTTTGAGCCAGCTAGAAAAGGTGGGTGGCCACCGATATCCACCTAGATCATAAATTGAGTTAGCTATAAATAAATGGAGTTAGCCATGCACACGTGAGAACTCATACATACAATTGATGCATGTATAAATAGACTCCATGACTAATAGTAGAACTGAATACTTAAGGTTAAATGTGCACTTATCTAGGAGAATAATATTTTCACTTAAGTGCACTCTCTAGCCATGAAATAAGAATTATCTCTTAAAATAAAGGAATGAAGCGCTCTTCCTCCTAGAAAATAGGAATTTTCCTAATGGTGGTTTATAAGCCCATGGTTTTGGAAACCCATGGTATTACATATAGCCAACCAACGACTAAAAATGGACCTTCTATAAATAGACATGTTATAAATAGAATTCCTCCTAAGAAAGTGGAAAAATGGAAAAATGAGTGCCACTAATTATGTATTTGAGCATGTACCTGAACATACATAGCTTTCATAAGGAGGCTTCAAATCACTATATTTTTTGACACTCCCAAAATATACAATGTCTTCATGATTCAATCTAATACACAACATGAATCTCTCAAAACATATTCATTCATGTTTCCTTTTCCTTGCAACACTCACCCTTCCAAGCTCAATCATCACCTTCAATATGGAATTACACTCATTTCCATATCCAAGACAATTCTACCCACATTCTATCCTCTTTGAAAAAAAATTAAATCAACCACAAAAACTGTGAGTATTCATGTATATATTATCTTCATTAAAATATTCACAACAACCCATGAAATGTTTTCAAAAGTATAACACACCAATATGTTAGTCACTTTTATTTGTCAAAAATATTGTTCAATATATATGCATTACCAACACAACAAGAATTCACACAATGCAAATAAATACATGTGCCAACATTCATGGATGCAAAATCACAAATTGCACATTTACAAAATCTACTTATACACATTCACTCAATGCATCCTTGCATTGGTTCATGAGTACAATAATTCCAACTCATATGAGCTACCATGATAAGTTGGAGGGTTGAACCAAAATCTATACACATCACCCAACCACCTCCACAAGACTTGTTTAGTCATATAGACACATTCCTCTTCAACCCTAACAAAACACTAGGAATTCCCTTTTTCTTTGCTAAATAGTCCTTTAGGTGTAATAGAATACCTTTCCTTTCTCTTTTCAATGCTCCCTTTGGAAACCTTTCCTCCTCTTATGGTGCTCCAAGTGTTGGAAATAAGATTATACTCGATGATACCAACACAAATAGGGAGAGCATTGGACACTTGTTGAGTTTTATAGCTTTTCTCAAATCCAACAATACATAGCCTCACACATGGTGATGTCACATGGAATCAATTCCACAAACATGAGTATAATATCCATTAATTGTAGTCATTAACTCCTAACCAACTTGAACATGACATACTAACTTATGAATGCATCATAAGGCTCTAAAAGTATTTACAGACCTCATGATTCCTTGTTTTAACTCACTTTGGTATCAATCACATGAATTCATTCAAATTACATCATAAATATATAAATGATGATATCAAGCATGACTAAAGAAATTCTTACCTAGTTCCCTTCATCATCCATGCAATGCCTATATGACCAATTTCTTATCTATATGGTTTCCATCAACATCTCTTATGTTACCTAATCAATTGGTGTCTCATGGGAACTCATATGATCCCTACAACAAATTCATAACAATTTATCTCCTTGTCCTCTTTCCTTATATTAAGGTTTACTATCATAGGTAGTTGCATCATCAACATCTTCCACCATTATTGGCCATATAACAAATGAGAAACCACATTAAGTCCTCATGACATGCTCATTGCATATGTATAGCATACCAATTTTTTTTTTTTTAAATAAAAAAGGGTAGTTCCTGCTATATTATAATATCTCAAAACTTTGACAAAATAAACAGAGTCATGGCTACAGTCACCAAAAATGCTGCCGATAATCGGAAACCAGCATAAGTGGGAGGTAACTAGCAGTTATACAGTAATACAACCATAATAAAAGAGACATCTGTCCTACCCTGAGGAAACTAGGACAGATGCCAAGGGTCCATATAAACTTAAAGCAGTTACACAGTAAAACTAAAAAACCTATAAAACATAAGAACCTATGCACCCGGTGACGTGTCGCGCCCTCCAGCTTGCCAGGTCCTCGCCAGAATGGAAAACTTCTGAGTGCACAGGGGGAAATTTCGCTGAGTTGGAGCCCCGAAGAACGCATCGAGTAGCAGATCCATACGTTGGCCCATGAGGAGGGCCCTGTGTTCCAATTCCGCCATGTGACTATGGAGCTCAAACACCAAGGCCAGGTGTTCTTCACTGAGGAGAGGACCATGCGTTCCGCCACCCAAGCCACTAGGAGGAGCAATCTTCAGTTCCACAACATCGCCAATGCCGACCGCCAGCTTCCTCTGCGCCCCAATCGTCTCTGCGCTCACCATCTTCTCGGCACCTGTAGAATTCAGGTCACCCTGCCATGGGATTTCCTTAATTACGCAGCCAGGAAGATCATCTTCCATAGTCGAGATACGCTTGGTGCCCTGTCTGCTAAGTGCCTCCATGGCGTTTTGAATCTCGTCGCGCGGCAAGTTCCCAATCGACAGGTCCTCCTCCATGACACAAGATGGAAACAACACCGTGGTCTCGGCCTCCTTCCCTGCCCTGCTGCAGCCAGTGCCCTGCTCGGAGATGGTGTCGAGCAACGCCCTCCTCTCAACCCAGGCCTTCTTCCTAAGAATGGACGACGCCAAGGCCAGAGCACGCTCAAGTTCCTCCTCCCGCCGCCTCTGCTCTTTGTGTGTTGCCCAAGCTGAACCCCGTCGAGGCTTTCCATGATGCCTGACCATTGTACCCAAGCCAATGCCAATCAAATGCAGAGTTGAATTGGAAAGAAACCAGGTCGAGAGCGGCTGCACCAGGAGCCTTTCTTCGCTGCTCGGGCTCAAAAGAAAGAAGGCGGGAGCCTTTCTAGACACACATAAAAGCCACCAGCCCTGGAGAATCTTCTCAGAGTGCAGGAAGAAGGCGAGAAATAACCATGGCATAGCCGCACCAGGAGCCTTTCTTCGCTGCTCGGGCCCAAAAGAAATACCATAACCAAATTGCCAAAGCCTCCGTCCATCCATATTCGCATTGAAACCGTGTGCGCAGGGGGGGTTAATGGTCGCGCGAGGGAGGCGTACCTCCATCACATATCCACTGCTATGGCCGTCCACCATTGTTAATGCGAACGTGTGGGTGTCGTACATCAGCCATTAAGCCAGGGCTGAGTGCGCGTCTAGGTGTCAACTCCAATATGCCGCGTGTCACCCCATCTGGGGTATAGCATACCAATTTTAGTTAGTATGCAACATCACATATATTCTCAAACATAAATATATGCACTCTACCACATATGATTTATTAATGCCTACTAGTGCATATACATTCTAGCTATTCTAGTCTCTTGCATTCTTAGCATTCTCATGTCTTAAACTATCTGCACATAGTATATTTTTCAATCTAGAGAAATATAAACAATGTAGCAAGAGAAGAATGCATAAATTATCCCTTCCATTTCCTTTTCATAGCATGGAATTCCACAACATAAATAATCTACTTCATGGAATTTCTACCAATAACTTAACATATCATTAGTTGTTATATTCTCACCCAAGTAATAATACTTAAATCATACTAGTAAGCTATACTTGCTACTTCAATGTCACACAACTCTACTCTACAAAAAAAATAAAAAAAATTAGGGATAGAAATTATCCCTCATTTCCAAATATAGGATAGTTAATGCTTACTTTTCTACTCCTACCATTGATCGAGTCGATAATATCGCAACATTAATTTTCCAATAAACAACAAAAAAATATAATCGTCATTAAAATAAGGAAATGAAAGTAGTTTCTAGCTTTTCTTTTTAATAGAAAAAATATAAATGTGAAAAATGCTAAAAATTCTATGAAGGTGGTTTTTAATATTTTTTCTTAAATGAAAATAATTTTTTTTAATATTTTTTTAAAAGAAATCAGAAATATGAAGAAACATAAACATTTTATTTAATTTTTTTATTAAATTTTTGTTAAAAAAATATTTTTAAATCATTCAATCTTTTTTTTATTTTTTATGTAAAATTAGATTCTACACCTTTTAATATTCTTATTGTAATTTGGTTGTACAATATTAACAATTAGCATATGAAATTTCATCAATATAAAATGATTTTTGCTATATTTCAAACAAAAAATATTGATTTTATTTTCTGTTATTTTGAGTACTCAAGAGAAAAAGATCAAATTTATAAAAACAATTACAATAAAATATAAATCTTTCATTACTATATTATTATAGTTTTTTTGGATTAACCAAAACATATATAAAATATAGTAAGATCTACTTATTGTTGTTTGTCATAAAATACAGTAAGATGTACTTAATGTTGTCTGTTATAAAATATAGAAAGATGTACTTAATGTTTTTTGTTATTAAATATATATATGAGATTACATATTTCGAGTGTCGTGGGGTTTTTAAGGGCATTGAATCTATTTATGCATTAAAAAACACAGATGGTTTTTACTTTCTGACAACTATCATCGGAATACGACAATACAATTGTTGGTGAAATCACAATTTTGCAATGGTTAAATCACATTTTTGAAAGCATAAGTAAATTTAGTACCCTCAAAAACCTTATGGCACCTAGAATATGTAATCTCAACCAATAAAATATGAAATTTTTTGAATTTCTGACCAGATTTTGGGAAAAACTCATTGGAAAAAATACCAATAAAAAAGTAAAAATGTAGAACATTTAGTCTACGTCATGAAAAAAGGAGTAGTCTCATTTTGACATTTCAATCATGGTAAAACATTAATTCTTGTTTCTAGTAGCTAATGCGAGAAAGGGTTCATGGAGGTTTTTTTATTACTATTAGAAAATCCACATTCTAGTTCATTTGTGAAGGTGGCTTATTTGTTTTCTCATAAAAGTTGAAGGTTTTCCCTAATGAATTAAATGATATAGAGTTGCGTCATAGAGACAACATTTGTAGATTTAACAAATCTAGGAATATGATATCAATCTTACGCATGGATCCCTTTGTGATCCACCACTCCTTGGGAAGAATGGCCCACCCATCCATAAGAGTTAGGATTTAGCTCAGTAGATCATCAATGTCATTTTAGGAATAATTTGAAGGTTTTTGACATCAACAACTTTGATATCAAGATCAATAGGGGTCAATTCCAAATGCTAGTTATTTGTAGGACTAATACATTGTATTTTTTCATATAAGTGGTGTTGTTTTCTTATGGTCTACTATGAACTTCTCCAAAGATGGTGTCCCATTCCTTCAATGTTGTATGGAGAATCGATAGGTTTTATTTTAGGTCACAATGCATCTACTAATAGTTTCCCTTGATTTCAAGGTAAGCGAGACACTAATGTTTAGAAATAACTAAAAATAAATCTCAATGTACTAAGAAAAAGGATGTTATGATGAGGGTTGAGGTAAACTCACTCCTTGTATTCCACACCAATTTGGAGTATTTAAAAAGGGAATTAATTGGTCATTTCCATGATAAACGATATAGTGAAAAGATACTTATACAATGGACATCCCATCATTAGGTCAATTTTCCACATTGCTATTCAACTCTCACCATGGATCCTTCATGGTATAGTGTATTTGTGTTCAATAGTGAGAATGATAGGATGAATGTCTCTAATAGTGGCCTATGACTATGAGTCAACAAATCCACTCTATCTTTTTTTAATCAATTGCCATGTTTTTTCCTACATAAGTAAAAGGTTACCAATATACACATGTTGGTTAAATTACCCTTGATCCTTATTGAGTTTTAGAAGGATGATATTTCTAGGATTATAGGTAACAACCTAGGAATTTTCCTAAAAGCATATTTGGATGCTATGAATTTTTTCAATCAAGAAGTTATGAAAAATTATGTCAAAATGGATCTCATAGAGGGTCTATAAAAGGGTATCAGTCTGGTTGTGGGTCACGAGGACTTCTCAAAAAATTTGGACCACCAAAATATTGTTGAAAGATTGATTGTCATTGACGTCAACCCTTGAATAATTTCAGTACCCTCAATGGTATGGTTATGTAACCCGTAATTGATCAAATAAAATGGTCATGAAGAATGGTGTAAATGCAAGTAACTCACTCATGGATGGATATTCCTCGCCATGCCATTTTCGGTGATAGGTGGTATTCCTCCTAGTCATCCTATTTTCCGTGATAGGTGGAACACCACATAGTAACTCGTAGTTGAGGTGTTATGGCCTTGTGAAGTTAGAATCCCCGAAGAATCATCAAGAAGGCCCTAGTTGGTTACAAGTCCTTAATGAAAGGGTAAGTGGTTGTAACATGAAGGTTAAGAATCCACTAATTTTAAGGAAAGAGGTGAGCCAAAAAAAGTATAAATACACCTCAAGGAGTCATTCAAAAGCACATTCACTCACTTATTCTATTGAATATCTTCTAGTGAAATAGTGATCTATTGGCAAGTTTTTATATGGTGAAATATGAGGTAGCGAAAAGTGAGAAGTGTGGGAGTTTCATAGTTTCATAAGAGAGTGAAGTTCACTAAGGAAACCCTAGTTTGGTTGAGCCCTGTGGGTCAAACTAGTAGTGTCCCATGAGGCATCCACGTAGGTTTCTTAAGGATCGTCATGTGAGGCCTTGCATGAAAATATGTCTTAGTCTTGTGAGGACAAGAAATATTTGGGGGTAATACTAGTACCAGGTCCCTGAAGTTAGAGGTAATATTATAGGTCATATCTACTGTGTATTAGGTCAGATACAAAGGTGTTTTTATGCTATGATGCATCCTTGAGGTATGTTTGGTTTGGCACATGATTGAGGTATATTTTGGCTACATGGTTGATAGAGGTATATTATTTTATCTGGTTATGATATGACTATTATGGTTCAACTTTGAGATGTGGATGTATATTTAAGGTATACACTTGATGTATGGTGGCATATGCATGAGGTACATTCTTGGATTCTTTGAAAAACTTCATTGGTGATATGGTTCGGGTCTATACATGATTGATACTATGGTATATAGTGTTGATATTATATGTCATTGATGCTCTAGTACATGGCACATGATTAGCTACTCATCATTGATGATTTGGTATCTACATTTGGCATATCTTATGGTTTATACATTGATGCATATGTTGGTACAAATTTGATGGATGATACAGTACAAATTTTGGTATAGAACAGGTTGATGGTACAGTGAAAGATGCAAACTATATATATATATATATATATATATATATATAAATATCTATAAATTTATAATTCGTTGCTTATTTAAATGTACAACAACATGTATAAATACACGTACATGAGTAGATTCACATCTTTTTTTCTAAAAAGACATGACTTTACATTGAAAGTAATAATTATTAAATTAATTATTTAATTAATAATTAATGGCATTGTAATATACACAAGGTATATTACAAGTCATCCATTCTAAAAATAAGATTCATCCTCAAAGCATAGGTAATAAGGAATCTTGTTTCCATGTCATTAGGTAATCTACAAATAACTTGCACATCCTTGAAAGGTTGTCTTTTCTATGTTAAAGCAGTTCATTTTTCACAATCTCCAATAGATTGTGTTGGATGATTGAGGGTAAATAATGGGCACTTATTTCCTCATGTTTCAAAATTTCTTCCACCTTAAACAAATAATCCTTATCCTAAAACTTTATTTTATCCCAATAGAGGCAATTTTCAAATGTTAGACATCTCTATGAAACCAAACAATCGACAACATAATTTAGAATTTGTTGGGCCTCAACATCCCCTGCAAACTTGATTGCTACACTGAATTCTTCTAATTTGGAAAGAAAAGCATTTGCTTCATCTCGAGACTTGTCTAAGAGACCTTCGAATTCATAACTTTCCCATGTGAGACAGTGGTGAATATTATTTGGAAATGAGTGAAGTGTACATACAGGTTCCTTCTTTTAAAGGGTATCTTGTGATGCTCCATATTTCTCAGTCAGGTGAGGGATAACTATTTGGGTGTTGCACTTGGTTCCCAGAGTTCCAGATTCTAGCAATGGCTTCTGGAAGTAAACACACCTTGAATCTACATACATCCTGGAATTGAAATTTTCCATATCATTTAAAACAACATTAACTTCATTGTTCCAAAAGGAGTTACAAAAGACATGCTGGGTATCTAGCCTCACACGATCTTCCATTTCTTCAACCTTTGAATGTGGGTTGATTTCATTGGT
The DNA here is from genome assembly GCA_000966675.3 of Picea glauca. Lineage (NCBI taxonomy): Eukaryota > Viridiplantae > Streptophyta > Pinopsida > Pinales > Pinaceae > Picea > Picea glauca. The sequence continues at coordinate 2,807,718 of JZKD02S1672659.1, forward strand.
TGTTGATTCTTCCTCTTTTGACTTTTCCTACCAAATATTCCAATCCCGAGAGAGGAATTGTATGCTAATATTACTCTTCTAAATAAAATCATCATCAATTGTAGTCATATTTACATGGGTCCCATGAGGGATAATTTCTTTAGAAGGTCACATCCCATAGCACCAACTCTCACAAGAAATAATTTTGCATCTTCCAACTTTCTATGCATCTCTTTTCCAAATAAAAAAATTTGGGCATCGTAATGAAAATTAAGAGGCCTCACGTCCATTGTCCCAAGGGGTTATATAGCAAGAGATTCCAATGAATTAAAATATAAGAGCTATAAAAGTGGATGAAACTTTCCATAACAGGATTTCACGATTACCTGCCCAATGATTCCACCAAACATAGTTGCCATGAGATTCAACATTGCATGAGAACCACTTGAAAAATGCTTAAACACATTTACATTTTCATCATTGGCATCGAAATAAAAACTTATTAGGCAATTTTCATGATCTTGTAAAGCCTTTGCCACATCAATAAATCTACTGACATATTCTTCTGAAGCAGCACAAGGGAAACGCCCAAATTGATGAACAAATTTATCGAGTGCTCAAAAATCCAAGTGTAGAATTGTAGGGATATCAAACTTGGATAAACTGTTGAGAAGAAACTCATCAAGATTTTCAAGTGCTTCCCTCAATGGCTTAAAATTTAAGATCTTGGGTTTGTTAACCTAAGTGACTATGCCACCCATCTTGTAACATCTAAAAGTAGTGGTGTCTTCCTATAGGTGGAAATAATATGGTCTAACGTTCATTAATTTTCTTGGCATTTTTTCATTGATCCCACTCATACCTTCAACTTCACAGAAAACAACAACATCCCCATCCTTGAATTGGAGCCTCCAATCATCATTTGTACTACATTTTCCATCTAGACCAAAAACAATCAATTTTGGGATGTGTTTAACATGGAAAAGTCGAAATATATCCTTAGTTTTATTTCGCAAAGGGAAACCCAGCCATGGAAAATGATGTCTAGTATCATATTCTAAATCTTTAAAATTTTATGTTGTCCCTTTATCATCGATTAAAACAACCTCAAATTAACTGCGCCCGCACCCCCGTGCTGCCTCCTACAGCCTCCCTGCCCCCGAGCTACCCCCTGCGGCCCCCCTGCCTGGCAGCTCTGCTGCTGGGCCCCTTGAACCCGTCTTTCCTGCCTGGCAGCTCTTGCTCCGGGCCCCCTCTCTTTTGTAACCGGCCCTGCTGTGCCTGGGTCCTGCTGCGCGAAGAAAACCCGCCCTCAAGGGGCCCCGGGGCTATGGAACCCCCCACACCCCCCCGGAAGTGATCGCGTTTAAAGATTTGATCGATTCGATCTCCAAGCGCCAGCCCTCAGCCAGTCAGCAGAAGTTTGTCAAGAAGATGGACTCCATACCCTCGGTAGCCCTTTCGGAAGAAGAAACTTGCAGAGAAGCTCTAAATCTCGCAGAGAAAGGTCTCATAAGGTCAGTTCACCGGCCTCTGGCCCTCGCCAAAGTCGGTAGAGGAGTGGACTCAGAGGAATTGGAAGTCGTTAATCAAGGAAGGAATCAGGAGCTACTTTGTAGGTAAAGGCTTCTTCGTCTTTGTCTTCGAAAGTGCAGAGGATAGAAGCCTCATATTCAGAAACAGACCTTATTTTATGGGCCCCCAAGGATTATATCTCAATAAATAATCGCCAGATTTTGACCCAGCCCAGGATATCCCAACTGTTGTTCCGGTGTGGGTGCGTCTCCCCCACCTTCCCCTCCATTGCTGGAATCCGAAGTCTCTCCAAATCATCGGCAACGGATTAGGGAAATACATTGATTAGGCAGCCAAAAAAGATCAATATTCATGTGCTCGTATCTGTGTCGAAGTCGATTTGGAGGAGGGCCTGCCAGAAGCCATTAAGCTAACAGCTGCAGGATGGACGCATGTTCAAGAACTGGATTACGAACAAATCCCATTCAAATGCAGGCATTGCCACAGCTATGGGCACTTCGCCAAACATTGCACGAAAAAGCTGGAAGAACAGACAGACAGCCAGAATGGAGAGCAGTGGACACTAAAACAAAAATCCAGCAATCAAAGGAAAAGTACAGGAAAAGGCAGGCCGAATGAGGGACCAAGCAGCTCCAATCCCACCCAAGAAAAGAGCTCAAAT